>VZRR01002856.1:543304-771503 GCA_013398015.1 Oreocharis arfaki | reverse complement strand
GGGACACGTTCTCCTCGCCGCTGTCGTTCCGACCTGCGGGAACGGGGGGAGAGAAGCGCATTAGACGGGCGGGGAGGAAGGAGCCGAGGACAGGGAGGAGGAAGGGAGGAGGAAGGGAGGAGAGGAGCGGGGGACGCCGGCGGGCACCGTGGCGGTGCGGGCGCNGGTGCGGGCGCCGGCGGGGCGGCCCGCGGGACGCTCCTCACCTCGGATGCGGAGGTGCCTCAGCGGGCGGGCGCGGAGCGTCGCCGCCATGTTTGCGGCCCCGCAGCCACAACACCGGAAACCTCGCCCGCTCTCGCGAGGGGAGGCGCGCGGAGCCGCCGGCGCGGAGGGCGCCCCCCCCTCTCCGCGGGCGCGGGGGCGACTGAGGCGGCGCGGGGCGGGGCTGGGGCGCGAGAGCGGCTTGACAAGCGAAATTGTCCCCCCTCCCTTTATTTTGTTTTTATTGTATTTTTGTTTGTTTGTTTGTTTGTTTTTTCGGGGTTTGCCCGCCCGCTTTCTCGGCGTTGTGATGAGGTGATAATTCACGTGGGTGCGGCGTACCGTGGGCTTTGCATGCCGGATGTTTTCTGCTTTTTAATGCGTGAAGTAATTAAAAACAGGATAAAGAAATAGCTTTTCATCGCTTGTTTGTTTTGTGCGCAGTGGGTCTCTCTGTAGGCTGAAGTGCTGCTCTACTTCCTACTGCTTTTATATTTGTTAAACTTACATAATAAAATAAATGTATATATTAAAGAAACCCAAAAAACATTGCCGTAAAGAAGTCCCGCTACAAGAAACCACGCGCTGATATACGGCCTCTTTTTTAGGGAGAAGTTAAAATTTGCTGATAGCACCCCACATCATGCCCTGATGCTACAGACAGCCATAGACAAGGCAAATCCTGGCACACAGACATCCCAAATTCTCTAGACCAAATCCAGCAAGTATTATCAAGTTGAAGTGTAGAGGTAGCCAGCCACACAAAAAATACCTTCACAATCTTAGATAACTGTTTTCCTGTTTTCTAGTCATTTTCCACTGTGAATTTTCCATCTTCTCTTGAGGTCTTTCAGTAAAGACCCAGCATTGCTCATAAAAGTCTGTGGTTTTTAAGTATTCATGAACATTAAGTTTCATCTCAAAATTTTTGCACATACTGGTACACTTCTAAAACATTAATACTTATTTAGGAGAGTAAAATAATTATTTGGTAAGCCAGAGTGGAAAAACTTTTTGGCGTATCAGATTATGTCAGACACAGAAGAATCCTGTTTTAATATAGTACAGTTATAGCAAATGTACTTAATTTAAAATATGATTTTCAAAAGCTTCTTCATCATGATTTTTGCTTGTTAAATATGAAGCTAATGTTTTGGCGGAACCAAAGATTCTCAAAAGCTCTAAACTTTCATCTGTCCATAACACAGGAACAGAATGGGTTGAACTTCATTGATCAGTTTCATCAATATTTCTCAGGGCCGGCCTTTAGGATTTCATGTCCAGGGAACCCTTGGCCTCCTGAAAATGCCAAATTAACTGCTGGTGGTGGTAGTACAATAGACAAATACTACAAATTCTGCTGTTGTCTAATTATTTTCACATAACTTTGACTCACCACTAAGCATTGGTCTAGTCTGAATTGGATTCGAATTTGTAATCTCTATGTAAAGTGCTTTGGACAGTCATGCTCAATGCTACTGTTCAGCACTTGCTGCTTCTCTAACAGATACAAAGTCCAGGAGACATAAGGTACTTCAAGAGAACCCAAACATCACATTTCAGCAAGGGAGAATAAGAAAGGAGTAATGTTAAATCCTAGAGTACTCTTTGGCAGTGTTTTTCCTACAGACACCCTTTAATAATCAAAATATTACATTTATCTTGGAGGGGCTTCAGTTTCTCGTGTCTTTTTCACCCTAATTATGTTTGGATTCTGCAGGCAAAATTGGGGCTGTCTCTGATAATGACACATAAAAGAATGTCATAATGTCAGTTATAAGTGCTGATCCACAAGGCTGTGTTAAAAGTAGTTTGAGGTATAATTAATATTTGTCCCAACTGGAAAAAGAAAGGAAATGGAACACTAGATTTTTAATTTTTCATTATGGTGAAATGGAAAATAGTGAGAATGCATTAACCTTAACTACCACTTAGATCCCCCCCAAACAAACAAAAACCAGCCCTGTACATAAGGCTGCAAAGAGAGTCAGGGCCTTAAAATGTTGTGGTCATCACTGGCATGAGGAGTCCTCATCCTAGGAGAGTAGAGGACATCTTTGGATCTGTTTTTGGAGCTTTTCCTCTCTTCTAGTCTTCCTTCAAATGTTGGGAAAGAATAACAAGAGTTTATTTTTAATCATAAAAATTATAAAGGTTCCTTACCAGTCAATTTTTCTACACACTTTCATCAACTACTATTGCTCCTGAGTATGCAGAGGGGAAAAATATGGAGGGGGAAAAACTCTTTTGCCCATTTGGAGGGGGAAATTAATATCAAAGAGAAAATTAACTTCTGCACTTAGCTTGTATGTCACAGATTACAGCTGACCCAGCATACGGCAGCGTCTTCTATTTATTTTTTTGTTTTTCAGTGTCTAAAACACAATACATCAAATCACTATAAATCCAATCAAAGAAAAGATATATTAGTGGCCAAATGGGGAATCAGAATACTTCAATTTTAGTTCTTCCTTTACAGTTTTATGTGAAAGTAACTTTTCTATGTAGTTTAGTAAACCTTCAAAAGCCAGGCACACACAGTGAAAGCAGAATTTCATGTGAGCTGCTGGTGTATTTCCTTTCCCAACTGCAGAGCATGACATATGAGACCATAACAATCCTCTAGTGTCACCTGGAGGTTTGCAGAGGCAGGTTAATCTTGAAACCATGGCAAAATGTTTCTATTTGTTCAAGGAGTGGAAGGAGGCTTCTGAAATGTGAGCTGCATTTCTGTGCATGTGTGCGAAGGACTCAAAAAGAAACTGCTTTGATCCTTCCTTTTCCAATCACAAAATTGTTGCTTTTGCCCCCTCACGTGTGGGGCAGCCTTTTTATATATTAAACAGGGATATGCCATATGCTGTAGAGGATACTACTGTGTGAATTATAAATCTTCAAGATTTAAAATCCAAAATAAAGATCAAACAAGCTTTTCACTTGTTTGGGGTCAGATGAAGAAACCTAGTGGCAGAGCCTTAACTGTCTTGAATCATTTAAACTCCATGGAAATTAATATGGATGTGCAATGTACAGCAGCTGCAGCCTCCCTGTCATATAAATGTAGAAGAAAAAACAAACTCGAATCAGGCTATGCAGACAAGAAGTTATCTTACTGAATTCAGCTGAGCTACTGTGATTTGTAGCTGAAGAGCATTTTATCTTATGCAAATGTATTTGTAATAATCTTCCTTAATTTGAAATATCATAAAATTGGCTATAAATAAATTATAAATACTGAATGACAATTGTACGAACAGGAAGAGGAGAAAATCTAGTGAATGGAATCAAAAGGTTAAAAAAATCATCCCTTCTTTGTTATTTCTATACTGTTAGCAAAAATTTTTGTTATCACTCTGTTTAGTTTTATTCTTGACATGAAGGCCATCAAACCGCATAGAACATGATAAAACGTAAGTTCTGCTCTCTGCAGCTAAGAAATAACTGTCAATGGAGGTATGAAAAAGAAAAGTATAAAGAAACCATCACTGTTTGACTGAAGTATCTCAGAAGTTTATCAGATACTGGTTTGTCCATTTAATATCACAGAAAGGACTTGGCCTGATTTTCTTATGTAAAAAAGTCTCAGAATGTAAAAATGTCTGTCTGAGAAGCCTGTCTGTCTGTCTGTCACAATCAGGTCAAGAAAAACACTGAAGTACTTGAGTGAGTCCAGAGAAGGACAGTGGAGCTAGGGAAGGGTCTGGATTCCTATGAGGAGCAGCTGAGGGAGCTGTGGGTGTTTATCCTGGAGAGAAGGTGGCTCAGGAGAGACGTTATCACTCTCTGCAGCTGCCTGAAAGGGGTTGTATCTAGCGAGGTGGGAGTTGGTCTCTTCTCCAAAGCAACAGGACAAGATAGCCTCAAGTTTCACCAGAGGAGGTTTAGATTGGATGGTAGGAAAGATTTCTTCACTGAAAAGTTGGTCAAGCATTGGAACAGGCTGCCCAGGGAAGTGGTGGAATGACCGTTCCTGGAGGTATTTAGGAGCTGTATAGATGTGGTGTTAAGGGACATGCTGTTGTGGTGGACTTGGCAGTGCTGGGTTAACCGGTGGACTCAATGTTCTTAGATGTCTTTTCCAAACTAAACAATTCTGTGAGTCTAAGAATGGGTCCTAGTAGAGTTTTGGTTTAGAGGTTCTGCTTTTTCAGTCAAATCAAATCCAGCTCATCAGCATATTTTTAGCAGCTGGACAAATGCATAGTATCAAGGTAAGTTATTGGTAGTTCTGAACAATCAGTGGTCATTCTGAAGCCACATACAGGTCCTAGAGCAGACCTGCACAATGCCTGACCTGTCAGCAGCCATGCACTGGAATTCTCAGGCCTCCCTGTGCTTCACAATTGGCCTTAAAAGTGGTACAAGCCTGAATGCCACATCTCCATCCAGATACAGAGCAGTGTGTGGGAGGATGCAGCTGCAGCTCTGGGCTTGTGTGCCTGTTGTGCAGCAGAAGGACCTGCTAGGCAGAGGGTTGTCTGCAAGACTGAAAAGGCATCCTCTTCGGAGGATGTAGGGAAGGAAATAAAGGGAGAAAGGTGACCCTCTTAGCTGCAGCTTAATCTACATAAATTGAAGTCCTTTAATGTGCTCTTCTTGAGATTTTCGTTGTGTCCCCATAGCACAGCAACAACCAGAAATAGGAAGGGTCCTTCCTCGTGCGTATAAGATCATCTGACTCCTGGGAATAGAGTCTTTTTGCTGTGGATGCCACCAGAGGATCTGAGAAAAATTCAGTGTGGCCAGAGCTGGGTTGAAAACCTAGCAGAATCTAGGATGTTGGGAAGGACAGAGGTCTTGAAACAGAATTGCAATGTGAAAGCAGGGATATTGCATTTTACATGCATCTGCTCCCTTGGGAATCCATCTGGCTTATGGGGTCACCTGGGGAATCAGTGGTGACATGGATATCCTGTAAGTACGTGCTGGGAATTCTTTGGACAGCCTTGCACCAGTCTTGAGCCGAAACTGTCTGATGTAGGCAATGTGACAGCAAAGCCTATCAAGGTCCACTGCCCAGGGATGTTCCCTGGCACAGTTTTAAATGGGTAGTACGGGTGCAGCTGTGGGCTGCATCTGGTTATAGGCAAGGTGTAGGTTGCCAAACTGCCCAGACTGGCACAATGCGGAGAGTAAGTCAAGCAAGGAGGAACTTAGTGGGTAACTACTGGGTTTAAGTGGACGCTGAGTATTTTTTTGCTGAACTTTTGACCCATGTGTTAGATTTTTTGATATCATCATTTTGGTCTCATGTTCACCAAACAGCTTGGAGGAAAAAGAAATTGGCAGTTTGCAGTTGTTACTACTGGGCTTGCTTTTTGGAATGTGAATGCTCTCCTCGCTTATATGCTGTAGTCCTAATATATTTATGTGGTAAGCTTTTCAAATGCAATTAATTTGGTGTATTTCTATATATTTTGTTATGGAATACGAGTCCTATAGGCAGTATTTTAAGTATCAGTAATATAGTTGGCAAAAGTAATGTCATCTGCTAAAAACAACCCCCCAATACCTGACAAAATTTTTAGCTCAGTAAATTTCTTTTTTTTTTTTTCTGAAATTGCTCTCACTTTGGAAAACATCCTAATCTAAATTAATTCACAAAGATTAAATAAAGAAAGAAATAAAAAAGTTAATAAAAATAAGATTTGATTGCAGTTGTTAGTAGTGTTAATATTTCTCCCCATAATAGAAGAAATTAAAAAAATGAACATACAGTGCATAGCAGAAAATTAAGCAGGAGCAGCAGTGAGTATCATACTAAAGCAATAATAATCAGCAGCAAAATAATAGAATGTCAAGTGCTGCAACAAGTCTTCCTGATTAACTGGGCAGGTTGCTAACTAGATTGTTAATTAGTACAGCCTTATACTTAGGCACCCATTCATGTGAGATTTTTTTCCCAGCATTCCACACTGTATAATCCTATTGAAGCTGTGAAAAGCAACAGGTGTTTAGTTTGTGTATGGTTGGCATAATAATTACACCTGAGGAAAAAGCTTTAACAAAACACAGCTGCTGTTTCTGTCCAAATAAACTCCAGTAATAGTGCTGAAGCTCTATGTAAGGATAATTTGTCATCAACTGATACAAAATCTGTATGGCAGCAGAAACTATTTTTTGTAATCATTGTCTTTTTTTAAGAACTGAAGAAGCTCATTGGTATCTTCTTTAGGTGCTGGCTGACAAACCCTGGCTAACATTTTAACAGCAATGCTGTTACACATCACCGTATCCATTCTGAAGTATTTGGGTATTGGAGATTCTCAGCAGCCAGTGACTGTCATTGGAACTTGCTTAAGTCTCTTACATGGCCAGTAGCAAGTAGCTTACTGTGAATTTAGAAGCAGAAAAAAAGGATGGGATAGAAAAGAATTTTTTTTTTTTTAAGTTTAAACTGGCAGTTGTAAGATTTAGTTATATATAGCATACTGACTTAAGCACTGAAAAAACTCCCCCAAATACTCAGGACAGAGAGAGGGTATGTTTGACCTGATTTTAAGTGTTGTGGGATAAACAGCCTAGAACTCAAAATAAAAAAATTACAAGACTCCTCAGTGCCTGTTGAGTCATTAAACCTCTGCTGGTGTCACCCATAGAGTTAGGAATCTTGCACAAAAAAGAAGAAAATTTAAACAGAGCAGCTTTTAAAAATGGAATTAAAATGAAAGTGCAAGAGGCAGGAATGCAGAAGTAGGGAAAGAGTTTAAAAGGATGAAAAGAGAAAGGAACAAGGAAGCAGAAAAGCAAAGAACAGAATGCCATGGTCAGATGGTCAAGGAAAAGAGGAATAATTATGGGGAACAGGAAGTAATTGAGTAAGAAGGAGTACAGAGAACATCTCAGGCAGTGAAAGGAGGTAATGACAACAAAAATATAAGACCTTCTTTGCACCAATACAGAAGAAGAAACTGGGCTTACCTGTGTGAGCTGGAAGGTGTGTGACCACATTGTCCAAGGCAGGAGAACATGGAAGAAGCTGAGATGCAGGAGAAGGGAAGGGAGCTTGGCAGTGTGTCCCTTCTGTCAGCAGCAGAAAGGGATGAGAGCCCTGTATTGTGTGTCTGTGTTTTGTGTACATTTTCCACCTGAAGCACACCCACACGTAAATGAAGGATCAGGCAGCTTTTCCTGTTAAGAACTTGAAAATCAGGAATCAGGCCAAAAAGAAAAAAAAAGCAAAAAAAAAAGCAGGGAAAAAAGCCAGTGCTAATTTTTCCTTTCTTTGTCTGTCTCATGATGCCTGAGCAGTAGGATTTTGCAATATTACTGAAGTAATGCAAATCGTATAATATTTCTTGAAACCCTTGGTATCCATCTAATTCACATTTCATTCATGTTTGTGTTGATATTTTGCATACTTCCTTTCTACCTAGTAGTGAATGCTTTAAATTCAAGCAATATTTACCTGTCTCAGTGTTAAAAGATACAGTTTCCCACATTCTTTGCCACAAGGCCCACAATATAAAAAGCCTCCAACAAGAAACTCTATACATTTAATTAACATCTTAATCTTCTCTCTCAAAATGCTTTCGAAGGAGGTAAATAGAAATTATTTAACAGATTATATGTATGTTCAGGAGTCACCTATCTAGAATGAAACACAGAGAAGGAAAACTGTGAGATCATTGTACTTTGCTGCACCCAGGGGACCAGGGGCTACCACACTGCTGGTCAGCACAAGGTTACAACATGCAATAGGTGGTGTTCTGCAGTACCATGGCTAATCAGAGTGGTGCTGAAATGTTTCCCAAGTGGCTGGGGTTATGGAAACTGCTTAGGATGACCCTTTATCTGCATTACCACCTTATTTCTTAGCCTGGCTAAGCAGTCAAGGTAGAGGGCTTGTACGGTTATGCTGCTATCCTGAGTGACTTGCTTCTGATAAATAAGTTGGCTCTTTCAGGACTGGTTTAGATGTCCCAGCCTTGGATCTACCCAGACCGTATACACATAAAAGTTTAATTCTGGCAAGAGCCATAGACATCGCTCAAAACCATACCGATAAACTGCCTGTCAACATGGGAACTGCGAGATAGCAAATGATAGAAAGTGTAATTATGTGGACTACTAACTTCTACAATTATTCCTCACTTCTTATTAAGTTTCAGATTATAGCCTAACCTATTATTTACATTAAATTTTAATCAGTATCCCCTATCTACTCACCTTTTTATTACCGTAAACATGGTTCAAATCTGACCTCCCTTTATGACAAGGTAACCCATCTAGTTGATCAAGGGAAGCCAGTTCATATAATCTTTTTTTGATTTCAGCAAAGCTTTTGGTGCTGTCTCTCACAGAGTCTTCCTGGACAAAATGTCCAGCCCACAGCTGGATAAACACGTCATATGATGGGTGAGGAGCTGGCTCTTGGGTCAGGCACAAAGGGTTACAGTGGATGGGGTGACATCAGACTGGTGACCTATCACCAGTGGGGTTCTACAGGGCTCCATCCTCAGCCCTGTGCTCTTCAACATCTTCATAAATGACTTTGACACAGGACTGGAAGGGACACTGGGCAAGTTCATAGATGAAACAAAACTGGAAGGAGCTGTTGGCTTCCTCAGAGGCAGCAAGGATTCTGTACCTGGGATGGGACAACCCTGGATGTATGGACAAACTGCAGAATGAATGCTGGAAAGCAGCGCCACTGAAAGAGGTCCTGGTTGATGGCGAGTTGAACATGAGCCAGCAGTACCCTGGCAGCCAGGAGGGCCAACCCTGTCCTGGGGGGCATCAGGCACAGCATCACCAGCCGGGCAAGGGAGGGGATTGTCCTGCTCTGCTCTGCACTGGGGCGGCCTCACCTCGAGTGCTGGGGGCAGTTTTGGGGGCCACAGTGTAAGAAAGACATTAAGCTATTAGAGAGTGTCCAAAGGATGGACATGAGGGTGGTCAAGCCTCTGGAGGGGAAGCTGTGTGAGAAGTTGCTGAGGTCACTTGGTCTGCTCAGCCTGGAGAAGAGGAGACTGAGAGGAGACCTCATTGCGGTTACAACTTCCTCGTGAGGGGAAACAGAGGGGCAGGCACTGATCTCTGCTCTGGGGTGGCCAGTGACAGGACTTGAGAGAATGGGCTGAAGATGAGTTGGGGGAGATTTAAATGTTAGCAAAAGGTTCTTCACCCAGAGATTGGTTTAGCACTGGAACAGGCTACCCAGGGAAGTGGTCGCAGCACCAAGTCTGCTACAGTTCAAGAAGCATTTGGAGATTCTGTGATTCTGTAGTCTATTTACAGTAAAAAATCTGCATGCTAATATTTTTTAAAAACAAGATGCTGTCTCTCTTTTCTTTGTATTTAACCATAAGCAGAGTAAAAGGAGAGGAAGATAAAATAGTGAGAGTCCTAACCTAGGAAAGTACCAAAAAAATTAATTTAGCTTTAGCGGTTTGGTTATATATCCAGGATTAATGGATATGTGCCACAAATTGTTCTCTATTTCTGCCTTCCTTTCATACATTAAAACGGGGATAAAATGTTTTCCTCTCTCACAAGATAAATCCATTCCTATTCAAGGGAATGTGAGATATCATTGTGATGAATGCCATGAGAAACTAGTAATTCTGAGTGCAGCATAAGCTCAGGAAAATTTGCACTAAATGAAGGAGTGGCCAGAAACTGAATGAGCAGGGCTGAACAACTACTCTTTCTGTTAGTTTTCATCCAGCCCATGCACTAAATGAGGCGGGGATCCTGTGGAAAAAAATACTGAGCCATCATGTAATTATAGACTGTGCACACAGTTAACGATGAGTCCCCGCAAGGAGTCGGAACAGACGCTGTGCAAATACAAGCACATCTATCGGCTCTCCTAGCATTTAAGTTCTTCCCACTACATGCAAAAGCTTTTCCATGTAGGATGGTCTGGGGCTGCTCAGGAGCCGTAAAGGTACCCTTTTATGGGTGCACAGTTTTCTCAGAAGTTGCTTTAGTATATACATAAAGTGTACTCACACACACAGATGCACACGTGTCTGTGCACACGTGCTCACAACTGTGTCTGCTGTAGAGTAATGTAGTGGTAAGGGGTGTTCTAATTCACACAGAGAATCTACATTCCTCCACCTAATTTCCATGCCCTTTCCAAAGTACTGATCTTTACAGTTAAGATGGATTATGCAAAGGGATCACACATAGAAGAAATTTTGTTGAGACTGTGGGAGGGGTAGCCAGGGGATCTGCAATTATGTGGATCGAGACTATAAACCTCTTACACAGGAATGTGCAGGAGATCAGCTGCATTCCTTCAGTCCAGAGCCAGCGGTAACAGCAGAGAAATGTTATAAAGCTACTGAATTAGAGAAGTCTTTTTTGCCCTCCCAGTTTTGGTTTTGCTTAGCCTGTTTACTGGGACAGCATAGAGGTACAACACAGATGGAAACCAGCTCTGTTTACCCTAACTAAGATGTTCATGCTGAAACCTAATTTTTGTGTCAATATTTTGATGTTTTCACTGCTGACTGTTTTAGTAGGCACAGCCAAATACTGCAGGATTATAGAATGAATTCAGAGATGGAAAAATATTGAGTGAACAACTCTCCTTTTCTTTCTTTATGTCTTTTAAAAGATACTAGAATAAATTACAGGTGAGAAACCCATAGAATGTAGACTGCCTAAGTATAGATTTTCCTGTCTGGAAGATTTTCTGCTTACATTTCACTTTCTGGGTAGCAATTACTAACAAATGCCACGTTGCATTTGTGCAGCCTTTGCAACAATAATAAAGTTGATTTTCACTCTGTTAGCTGCTCAGTGATAATCTTCAGAAGTTACTGTTCAGCTACTGTTGTTCTACTTCGACAGAAGACAGTGTTCCCACATTTCTTGTTAAAAAAACATTTATTCAGAAGATGTACTTTTATTCAGAGGAAATTTAAAAAAAGCATCTAGCAAATGGCATTGGTAAAAATAAAAATATATAGTGCCTGTATTTTTTCAATGAGCAACACCTTACAAATTTATTTTAACACCCTGCAGCAATCATGTTGTATTTGATTTGAACAAGCAATGCACAGTTTTAGCCATAAGTATATTTTATTTCTTTTCATGATTTAATGTGTCATATGACCAATTTAGTCAGTATTAATACAGAATTGCAGTGCCTATACAAATTAACACTAAGAATGTGGAAAATGTAGGTTTGTGGTTGTCTGCGTGCCCACTCAGTTCTTTGGCATATCACTAATTTAATGCAGACAGCCTCTGGAATGCCACTGAAAAATAAATAACCCATTAGCAGTGACACAGTCAAATCATCAGACACATTCACTGGACTTAATATGCGTGGTCATGTTTTATATTTGGGTGCTGCTGCTGATGTTTACACATAAAATTGGTATTTATATACCTTGATGCTGGTTGAATAGCAAATAGATAAGAGAAATAGCAAATAGAAAGAGGAAGTCAAGCTTGCATATAGCTTTTCAGTATACTATCAATGATTTTACATACAGTACAAAATAGCTTATAGGCTACTATCTCTTAATTTTATGTTTGGTATCCCCACTACATTATGCCTCCTTTGAGATTTACTGTATTTTGAAGCAGCAATAAAAGACACTTCTACATCACACTGAAAGTGAGACCAAAAGTCACTGACTTAACAACGCCAACATTTTTTTGTGTTTATAAACTAAACTTGCTATGTTGCACAATGCACCTGACTTCCCTTCAGGATTATAGGAGACTCGATCATCCAAAGGAGCTGCTTACACTGATTTAGCCATACTGGTTGTTACAGGTTTTTGATTAACTTGCACTACAGCAGAAGCAACAGATGTTCCATTTTTTGCACACGCTCACCCTCTTTATGGGGAGCTTACTGTAAATGTCTTTTGATTTCCAGTGACTTTTGATATGTAAGGGTAAGGTGATATTTATTATTATGAGTCACCTGTTGACTTTGCTTTTATTTGCAACTTAGTCATTCAGATGACAGCATCAAAAATTAACTTTGGGAATAAATGTTTCTACGCTGGATAAGCATGGAAATGTTTAATTTCTATATTCTTTCTTAGCCAAATCTAGTATTAAACTACAATACTTAGAAAAAAAGGCATTATCAAAATAGAGTGATAAGTGTACCTATATATTTAGTCTAGAAGTAATTTCCAGCCAGTTTCTCATCAGTTTATAGCTTATAATACCTATATTACTATGGTGACAACTTATCTTCAAACTAAATAGAAATTAAATCTTAACCTAAACATTCTGAGTATATTTTGAGCAACATTATAGTATAGAGTAGAACACTGTTCTCTAAAGTAGACTTCAAATAAATTTTAGAGGATGATATTCTATCATTAGTACAACACCGAAAAAGTGACTTTTGCAATGATGGAACATGGCTGTGTATGTCAGTGCAGCTAACACGATTGCAGTTGGAATGGCAGGTCAGTGATGTATCATCTTCTCTGATGCCCACTTTTGATTTCTTGTTTTCACAACAGGATGTTATCACAATTTTTTTTTCAGAATACTGTCCTACCCAGAGTGGCAGTCTTTGGTGTTTAATAGGTGAAAGCCAGAGTAAAACCTGTTGCCAGGGATTGTTATCCTTAGTACCCTTCACAGATAGGAACTGGCGTCTTTGGGAATAGATAATTAAAGAAGTGTTTCTACATGGACTGTCAGAAATGTGGAAAGGAAGTGAAAAACTATAATCTTTACTTTAACTCATATTCCCTGAATTTTAAATGCTCAGATAAATGGCAACACAAATTTGTACAAAGCACTGGAGAACAAAAGGCTGAAATCCTAAAAAAGGTTAATTGTAATTTAAAAGAGTAACCAATTAACTTGCAATCAGCATTCATGATTCTTCTTGCTTTCACAAGTGGGATTCCAAACTAAAGTTTGGTCTTCAATGAAGTTGTTACTTCAAGAGAATTCAGTATCAGAGTCATTATCATAGATGCAATCTGAAATGGAAATAAAATGCAAAAATATTAATATTGTGTAGTACTTCAACACAAAGGGAAAGTTATTTATTGTAATTGAATATAACTAAAGTATTGTTTGAAATGTTCAACATACCGTCACCAATATCATCGTAAATGTCTCCATCACTGAAAGTTAAAAAAGACAAATAATATATTTAAAAATTGAAACATCAGATATATATTAATATTTGCATGCAAATACAGAATACAGCAGCAGTATGGTGCAGGCAATCTATCAAATAATCAACTTGCTAATTAGGAAAATACAACCTTTGTGGTAACAGAACAATGTTGAGCAAGATGGTCAGGTCAAAGTCTTTTTAGGGAAGGGTAGACCTGGATACATTTCTTTCTAACAAGAAAGGGTTGCTTTATTAAAAGTCTGCTTTATTTATCACATTTTTATGTAGATATTCTCATAGAGTTATTTCCGTAAAGAAATTAAACAGTGAATTTTTTTTTTAAATGATCACCAGAAAAATTGAATTAAAAAACCAAGTATGCCCTTGAAATTCTTTTTGTTTCAGTACTCAGCAATTACATAAAAGTTTTGGAGGCGCAGCTTTTTAGGTAATGAATTTAAGTAACATCTATAGAAGATACATGCTCCATCAACAGGAATTTTCAATTATGTCACTTAGATACATGGACTGGCCCATGGAAGATAATAAGACTGTTTCTATATACAACTCAAATATTTGTGTTATATATAAACAGTCTTATTATGAGTCTTATTATATACGCTTCTAAATTCTAAATGTGACAATTCTAAAAGTGACATCTGATTTGATATTTCAATACCAAAAGCCTCCTGAAGGAAACGGAGAGGCTTTGTCTGACAAGAGTTTTGGATTAGAACCAAAATGCTGAGCTCCATGCAATTATTTGGAGCAACACTGAACCAAATCTCTATCCCACTAAGACTGAAATACAAATAAACGTAAAGAACATTTGGCCCATTTTAGTTGAACATCTGAAAAAGACATCAGTGTACCTAATCACATTAACTTCCTGTTCAGTAATAGAGTCTAGTACCAATAATGCTTAATTGATGTAATTTTTCATAGTTTAACCAAAGTTTATGGTTAAGCAATGAGAAATGAGGCTCTGGAAAATTTCCTGCATGGATGTATGTGATTAATTTTTGACAAATCTTAACTCCATAAAAATAACTAAATTTGCAAGTTTAGAATGACAGACTAAAATAATTATATTTCACTTTTTTTTACCAGACCATTTAGAACAAAATTAGGATTTATAACAAATTTTTCAAAAAGATCACTTTATACTTACTTCTGAACTAAATTGCTTCTCAGAACATAGCCATCTGTAAAAGTGAAATATATATGTATTTAAGTTAAATAAAAATAATCTTTATTACCTCTGTTGCTAGCACTAGTGAAATGCAGTTTTTCTCTTTTATATACGTCAGACAGAAAGACATAATAGATGGAAAACAATGTACAATGGACACTTAGTTGATGAAGATTTTGCTATGTGCAATGTTTTGGTTATTCTTATTTACATACTTAAATAGTAATAGAGGTTATGCAGGATTAGGTTTTCATTTTATATTTCAGTTTCCTGGTTGCATGAGAGGGGTGTGAAGCAACAGTTTCAAAAACTATAGTTCAATTCACAAACTATAGCACAAAAATTCTGTATAATAATAACATAATAATATTTTCAGTAATAATAAGTAACAGAAATATTTGAAGTGTCCTACAGGGACAAAAATGTGTTTCAAGGTGTGTTCACCAGTTAAATATCATTAACTGCAACTGTTTAAAATTTTTAACTGTAACATTATTAACACCAATAATGGAAATAATAATGGAAATACCCTAGCAAAGCTACTGACTACTGTATTATTCTATTTGTGTGCTGGATTACTAATGTAATCGGATAAAACTACACATTTTTTTTAATGTACATAATTTCTTAAAAAAATTACTTCCTGTCTTTGGTGAAAGATATCTACTGACATATTTGCCAATTGGTATAACGAATACAAAGAAAGAGAGAGCCATAACAATAATTACATGTTTGTAGGTAAACATTAGTAAGCTGGTACAGAATTAGGACAGTTCTAAAGAATAAATGTGATCTTGTCTTGTATCTGAAAGTACTATGAAAATTTCCTTCTTTTAATCATTAGGAGTGTCTTTTCAGGATATCTTAGCTCAGTTGTCTTTCTTCAGGTTTTTTTTTCTGGAAGAAAGACATGGAAATGGTGGTTTGTTTTTTTTTTTTAATATTGTCTTTTCAGAATTCTCTTTAGGGGCAGTCCAATAATTCCCATGATTCTTGAAGTCTCCAGGGAATAATTTAAAATTGTTTGGCTAATCTCAGGTACTCTGTTTGTTCATATAATTTTCTTATGTGAGATACATGAAAGCAAAGTTTCTTTGCTCATGGTCATGGTGTACAAACAGAGTTCTTGCAAGTCATGTGCGTGTGGCAGTGCTTCTGCCGTTGCAAAGCATTATCGAGGTTCATCTGATGGTTCCTAGCCCTTAAATACGTGGAGGATACTGCCCCTGCTGGTCTCACACTCTTTCAGATTTACTAATCCAAAGTTACATGTCCAAAGTTTCAGTTTCTAACTAATTTATTAGTTTTTGTACAGAAGAAGCCATCAGGTCAGCACACTCCATGTTGCTTACTTAGCAACCACTGAAAGCTGTAACGCATCGTGCCAGCTGCTCATTGACGGTGTAAAGGAAGCTCAGAGAGGTCAAAACTTAAACTTTGGGCCACTGAAGTCTGTTTATGTCCGAGTGATCAAGCAAAATCTATGAAGCTGAATTGAAAGCTTTTGTGTATCTCAAAATGTGTGTGTTCAGACCAAGAAGGAATTTGAGATGGTCGATGAAGATCAGTTCCTTGTTTCACTTTTGGCATTTCAAATAATTTCGTAATATTTAAAATGAACCACCGCAGTATATGTTCCTAAGATCATCAGCCTTTGCTTTAAAAGGTGAGAACACATTGAAATATAATTTGTAGTTTTGTTTAACTGTTAGTAGAGGCTTGAAACTATAGAAGTGCTTCATAAGTTAATGATTAAATCAAAGAATTCATGTACAAGAAAATAACAAAATCGTCTTTAATTGTGGATTTTCAGTCTACCTGGCCTTCAGAAGGTGAAATCATAGCTTTAAGATCTGAGGAACTAGAACAACTAGAGCAAATAAACAAAACTGTCATGCACTCAACTAAAGTAGGATTCAAACTTTGCTAACTAATGTGAAAGTTGACTGGGATCTATTCAGAGGTTTTCAGGGAGGATATTTTTATTTGTTTTGCTCTTTTATGCATAGCAAAGCAGTAGCTCCTGTCATTATTTGAAAGGCTTTGAAGACTATAAGAGGAAAACAGCCAACGTGAACTACTTTCTACTTTGTTATTAGCTTGATTCAAAAAATGCAGCTTTGAAAGCTGTTTCTTTTGGGAAGTGGCTCTACTAGTGCAATCCATATTTTGAAAAACATATGTGTTGTTATGCAAGAAATTCTTCCTCACCCTGCAGGCTTGCCAGGAAGAAGGCTGTACTGCAGACTGTAACAGTTGAGTACAGGAGGGAAAAAATAAACGGAAGGTGGCTGAATCCCCTTCAAAGGTTTATAGCATTGGACTGTCTTCTACATATGTCAGAGGTAAAAAGTAAAGGTGAGCAGGAGGATGCTGCTACTTTGAAAGTAGGCTGTTCCAGCACAAAGTGAATTTTCACTAGGAGATTTGAAAAGTATTGTAACAGAAGCTCATTAAGAAATTGAAACCATCAGGAGATGGTTTTGGACTTCTCCAAAAATTCAAAAATTCCTGCCAGTGCAAACCCTGGCCAAGGATTTCAAAGAAACACTGAAAGGCCTTATGCAGCTCCCAGAACAAGCAGACAAGCCAGCAAGGACATATGCCTTGGATTAGCTGGGAGCTGGGGGGAAGACTCCTAAGCAATGTTCCCCCCCGCCTGTTGAAAAGATTAAACTGCAGCTCTTGCAATCCAAAGTGAGAATATTGTTATTGATATTCTCTTGGCTGCAATGGATGGGCTAGTCCTATCCAGAGGTGCAGCAAGGATTTTGCTTTTACTACACTCAGTGGGCTATCATAGCTACACTCCTTTTGGCAAAGCAGGGGAAATGGAAGCAACAAAAACATCTGCTGGTCCTAGCTGCAAAGGAAACATTTACGAAACAAAATTGACCTTTTTAATCATATTTAGTATATCTTGTCCATTGGAAATGTTTTGGATTTTTTTAAGGCAAGCCAGTCTTAAAACATGGTAATAAGGTAACAACAATCTGCCTCTTGTCAACCATTAGGCAAGATAAACCCTGGGTGAACCAGGGAAGAGAGGTTTTACACATCCTACTCAACCATTCACTGACAATTTGGTAAGTTTTTTAATAAAACTTACATTTTCCTTCTTCATTCCTGCAAAGGACCTTAGTATCATCTGTACTTTCAATAATGTCAAGAGATTCCCCTGGTTTAATTTGTAACTCTTTATATCCCCATCTTTTCTGAGACAAATCCTGGACTGTGGTTGTAGAGTAAAGAACTTTTATTTCACCGTCAAACTGAAAAGGAGAGAGAAAACAAAAAAGAAAACATGGTTAAAACCCACTAATGTTTTTCCATTAATATATTCCCATTTACAACTAAATTTTTGAAAATTAACCAATGTTCTACAGTATGTGTATGTGCCCATGCTTGCCATTTGGACTTAGAGATGCTCAGATCACTAGTTTTAGAAGTAGTAATACTTTTCCTTTCAAAAGCAAGTTATAGGGAACAAATCAGATGACACTGTACAGATACTTTGTTTTTATGTTTTATGTGAAGGAAACACTTTGAACAAAACTTACTTTGAACTTTTTTCTGAACTCCTTCTCTTCTTTTTCCATCTTCTTGAGCTTTTGTACATCTTTTTCATCTGACTTAGGTTTTCCAAAGCTTCCTGATTTTGATGAACTAAACCAAGAAGTTACAGATAAAACAAAATTAGCAACATATCTAAGGCATTGACATGCTTTCTGATAATTTTGGTGAAAATGCATGGGCCTTCATGTGTCTTTATCATGTTTTTGTTGCTCTGAAAACCTAATATTGAGAATACAATACAGATTTGACTTCAAAATAAACAAAAAGTTGGGGTTGTCTTTCCTACTTTTCTCTGATATTAGTATATCTATCATATAAGTGAATGTTGAAAATGAATTTTAAGTATCTATCGGCTATGACACATAAGAATCTCTCAGTAAGGAGCAGTTTTTGTGAAGACTGTGTATCCTTGGGCACTAAGCTGAATAACATGTCACATTGTAGAGGCAGCTGGAACATCTGAGCCTTGTGTCTGCTAGTCCTATGTGCTTGTAGACCTTGCTACACCAGGGAATCTGCATTACATGACCTATTTCAAGTTCTGCTGTCTTTTGCACATCTCCAATAGAGCTGACTTTTGCCGAAGAACAAGGAAGGGTTTCATGTCCTAACTGCCCTTTCTGGTGATGCACCTGGGAATGTAAAATCTGGCTCTGCTTTTTGATCCTAGCTGATCTTGGCAGGATGACAGTTTCATTGATGATGAAGTTATGTGTTTGTATGACCTACCCTAGATTTAGGTTAGAAGGACCACATAATTTCCTTTAGATACACAGTCCAAAGAGCTCTCTCTGGTTTTATGCCTTGAGACTACGTTATTGTAGTGCACTGTCACTCTACCTGAGCAGAGTAAGTGACAACAGGATGTGACATGTTGCAGACATCCTCACAAATGCAACTATGCTCGTAAGACTGTACTCCAGAGATGACCATAATTTTCTGGTTTAGGATAAAAATTTTTCAAGCTGAATCTTACACTTCCAAATATGTTCCATACTTTAAGCACAGACACTGCCTCCTTTTCTCTTGAAATATTGCAGCAGCCGAGATACAGTATCTATCCTAAGAGTCCCCAAATTTTAATAGAAAAAGAACTACAATCTACAATTAAGTTCTTTTAGGCTATGCATCATTTTCTACCTCTTGTCCATCAGGGACTGAATTTGTTGGCATGTGAAACATGCTTACTTATTCTATAGTCTAATTATTATTTCAATCTGTAATGGAGGAAAGAGCATTCAACTGCCATTATCAGCAGTAGGTTTATGGGAACTACAAAACCTGACAACACCAGATAAAGCAGATTTGAGTAGCAATCAGCCCCTATTCTGTACTTTAAAAATGTCTCTCGGTGTATTAGATGTCTAATCAGGGAAGTAATATTTTCACTTGCCTGAGTTCAGGTGGGGGAGGAGGGAAGTCTGAAGAATCTACGTCATCATAAACATTGTCTCCATAATCTGAAACAATAGTGTTTAAAAGAATGAAACATTATTATGTGAAAATCGAGAAGTGAATACATTGTGTTACAATGTATGGTATTTTTGCTAAGTTGACAAGAAATTATGGCAAGTACTGTAGCTATTTACTATCTATAGCAACTGTGGGTTCTGTGTTTTGCACAACCTGTGCAACATCACCCAATCTTTTCAGATTAAGATTCTTTATTAATAATAACAACAGGTATTCACTGAAATGCTATGAAAATTTGCTCTGAAGCTGGAGCAAGTTTTAACACGAGATAGCCTTTAATTTTCATTTTAATAATTCAATTCCTATTGTATTGCACCAAAGTATATTTTTTGAGTTTGATTTCAATGTACATTCAATAACTTCTATAGCACCTTGGTCAATGTAACATTGCTTAGAAGTGGAGATGAATCATGTGTATGTTAATTTTTAGGCCATCTTGTAATGCCAAAGCAGTGAAGAGAATTCTGAGCCCAAGAATATTCTTTGAATCACATTCAGCATATTTGTTGAGGGGAAGCAATTGTTCAATTCATCAAACCAATAGCTAGAAAAATCAGCAGGATATAAAAGGTTTAGAACTCAGTTCTGGAAGCAGACCCAAAAATGCTAAGAAATTGCTTTTTATTCCACTGCTGAGATCATCCTTATATGTTCTTTTACAGAGACACTGCAAGTGATGAATATAGCAAAAAGTATTTCTCTTTACTTTTGAGGTCTGTCACCAAGAGCTTCTTACCTGCTCACATTTAATATCAAATAAAATGGACTAGTGTAAATCTCAGGTAGCAAAATCACATTAAATACATTAAGTTGTTTATCAGGGAGCTTGCAATGTATATGTATCTCCTCGTCTGCAGCCAGATCAGTCACAATATTTGAAATTTGTTTACTGGAACTGGGTAAGCAATAGGAAATCCTGTTTCCTTCCTTGGATGTATTTTTGTGACTAGCATGATACAGAGCAATGTATATAGAAAAAGAATCAGGAATCAATATGGAGACTGAACAATAGGCTATTAATTACCTTTTCCAGACTGCCTTGTTGAAGAAGACATGCTGGGGGGAAAAAAAAAGCTCATTAAGTATTTATATCACATTAATAGGCTTTTTTGTATCCTAAATAATTTAAAAAACTTGCAACACAAGGGCTCCAAGTAATCTCCAGACATTTTGAAGTGCCACTGACACCGGCAATACTTAGGGACTAAATATATTTCTATCACTGAATTAAAGCAAACTGGTTCAGAACCAAATGACTGAAGAAGGTGGTATAAACACCACCTGATGATTTAATCTCTAGGTAAGATGGGTAGAAGATAATCTTTGCATTTTTCTGTTTGGCATATTATTCCTAAAATTTTGATTAATGGGTGTAGATTTACCAGTTTATCTTAGCTGCATTGTACTGGTGAGAAAAATAAATTTTAACTGAGTATGCAGCAAATTTACATGACCAGAGTGGCACAAAGTTGATAGATTATTGTGGTGCTTTTCACAAAAAAAAAGAAAGAATTTGGCGTATTTTAATTACCAGACTTTTGCAACAAAAACAGCTTGTTAAGAGAATAATTATGCAGGTGAAAAGAAAGCTCAGTGGTTTTGCAGAAAAGTCTCATCCTGAGCTGAAATTTGACACGATTCATTAGGCTGCTGTGAGGACATGTTAGTAGCACATGATCAATGCTTTATTAGAATTAGTTAATGTGCACTTTGATTTCCTGGCAGACTCTTACAATAAATTTTCATTTTCTTCTGCCTCATTGACTTTGGCTGCTTTTTCTCGTACACTTTTCTTTTTGTCATCTTTGACCTTTAGCCTCTTCAAGATTCCCCAGGACCAGATACCATTCTTATCTTCATCCTGCGATACAGACCTTTGGAGTATGCATGTGATTATCACAATGTACAATGTAATGTTCTTCTTAAAAGGCCCAGTTTAAATTCTCCATTGATGCACATAATTATCATTAATGCCCAAAGTGAGGTCGCTTACCCAAATGCTAAAATGCTAAACTAGAAAAATGTATGTTAGGCCACTTGTAGATACTTGTAGATGTATTTGTAGGATATTAACCTAGTGGCTTACTGTTTTCATGTTGTTACTCAGCAACCTAGCATTTTAGTTTGCTATTTTCATTTCAGAACTATTCTGTCTAGTTGGAGATTTGGAGATTTTCATGATTGTAAATGCTTTTGCTGACATATCAAAATTACAGAACAAAACTTCTTCAAAAGACTGAAGAATACTTTTCTCTAGTTTCACATATCTATTTTGCTGTATACCCACTTGCTGATCATCCTAGTACCTGCTAATTGTTATGCTTGGTTCAAAAATACTAAAAACTGAAAACACTCTGTCAAATAAGCAAATTATTCAAAATATATAAAAACATACCTAGCTATAGCGTCTTCATCATCAATTCCATCATAAATGTCTGGGTCAGAAGGAGGAGGTGGGAACATGTCTTTAACAGATCAAACAGTGAATTAATGCAATTATATTCAATGCTGCTGAATAAGGTATTCATTATCGGCCTCTTTACTATATCAGATATGTGTACAGGTTATGCAATATCTTTGGAAATTGAATCTTTCTGTAAACCAGCCCAGACTCTTATTAAAACAGAAATTTAGACTTATCCCAGTTTAGAATGCCATCCACAGCATTTAAATGTGGCACTGACAATCACAAGAGCATAGACACTGAAAACAAATGCTTCTACACTGTAGTCAATGAAATTCTAAATGGCTGATTTCAGCCCAGACATTATGATGAGTTTCAAGATTTCATGTGTGACTCAAGTGATGATTGAACATGTCAGACCAACACTCTCAGCAAGTGACATCTTGTTTTTATCCAAAGAAGTCAGAGACAAGAGCAATTTAAGCTCCCCATTTTGGTCTGAGTTTTGACCTTTGTGCTGCACCTCCTTCAGTGCAGGGTTAGCTCAGTTTGCATGTCCAATTCTAGGCACCGGTCAGAGTAGCTGCTGAAATCTGTACTTAGCTGGCAGAAGCTCCATTCAGTACTGCCAGGGGATGCTTCTGCCATGACCAGTATCTAAACTTGAAACTGAGAAGATGATCTGTGCTCTTGTGATTACCAGAGAATGCTACATAAATATATATGCTAAAAAAGGGGAAACTGGGTTTGTGTGTGTCAGCTTGACAGCGTGAAGCTACTGCAGTGGGGACTCCAGTGGGGTGCTGTAACTGACGTTGTCCTCAACTCAGCAAAACGAACCTTTATTTGATATTGGCTATTTCAGAACTAGATTTCTCCTGTACAAGACCTCTTGTTCATGTTGATATTTCTCCAGTTACATCTGTGCTGTTTTGTGGGATGATTTGCCTTCACACACAAGTAAAAAGTTAAAGTTTGGTCATCTGGCATGCTGGTGATTCACAGTATCTGAACACAAATATTCTGTCTCACCTAAGTTCCCATAGGTGGTGGGGAAGTTAAATTGGCCTTAAACTCTTAAACCCTTCCTTGTTTGTTGCCTGTTAGCTAACATTTAACTTGCTTATGGATAATTACTGCATTATGTGGAAGCTGCAGAAGTCAAAATGTGAGGATAAGAAATACATAGAAACAACTCCCCCATAAGCATGTAAGTAGAACTTACTTCCACCTCCACCTTGGTCACCACTTTGACTGGAAAAGCAAACAAAAGACATTTTAGAGAAAAGCAGTCATCCTTCAGAAAAAAACCCCACCATGATCACCCATCACTTCTGCAGTTATTAATTCCAAAGCTTTTGGCTTTGGAAAAAAATATTTAGAATGTATTTTATATTCCTGTTGATATCTTTAAATTAAAGTACAAAATATGTCTTTGGATCATAGGATAATTTGTATTGGGAGGGATCTCAGGAGATTAAGTAGTCAGACTTGATGGGAATAAAAATATAATCTGCCTGAGCACTACAGAGTAGATCCAGACCCTTTAGATTCATTGCTTATGAGGGGATCTTCTTGAAATGAAATGGTAAAAAAGTTAATTTATTGCTCAACTTGCTTTCATTGGGTATAGGTGCATGTTTCTAACATTTGAAGGATTCCATATTAGCCCAATGTTCTAAGAGTAGTTGAAAAAAGCCTGAGAGGTTCACAGTAGCTGAGATTATTTCCAGGTCAAAGCTTTAATTAAAATTATACATCAAAACAAGATATTTGTTAAACTCTTGTGCCAAGAAATACTGGAATACAACACCCCTAGTCATTTATTAATTTTGGAATATTAGCAATAGTACTGATAATGAGATAATACTATTTGGTCAAGAGATTTTTTTTAGAATGGCATTCCTACAGTGGTTTCAAAACATGTTGATGTATGTCAGACCTTCCAACAATTCATGCTCATGAACTGAACAGAACGCTATTAATCACTAGAGAAGATAAAAATGTCAAAATACAGCTTAAAGGATTTAATGAATCTGAGCCAATCGCTCATCCTTTGAAGTTCCTTGGAATACACTGTTATTGTAGTATGCAACAGTGTAAGTGCAATTGTTTGCTTTTGAATTCAATACATTTTCCAAATTCTTTGCATTGAGGTGAATAATTGTAATGCTTGTGCTAGTGAAAAGGATTGGCCAAAGATACCTCTGCAATGAAGTAACTAATGCTGAGATTACCTGAAACCTAGAACAACTAACACGACTCTTAGGGCTAGGTCACGATGCTATGAGATCAATGTGCAGGGAGGAAAACTGATATTGAGCAACCTGGAAAAATATCAGACACAAAACTATATTGGTTGTATAAAGAATGCCAGCCCAAAGGCAGATCTTTCCAAGTGCTGCTGCTGGAGCTCATGGGGATGTTTTAGCAGCCAGACAGCTGCAGTCCTTTTATTCCAGACAGGCCTCTAAGTTAAGGATCCTCATGGGAAGCAGTAAAAGCAGGTGTAAAGGCTGAGTGCTTCAAGATGGTTGTCCTACATATTGAAATCCTTTACACCCAAATGTAGATCTCTTATCTGAATCCCAGGCTCTGTGTTTCTGCACATCAGGACATTTAATGGAGAATGAGAACTGGTTTGTTTAATCCTTGTAAGAAGCAAACTTTCCTGTGAGGTCTGGTAACCACTGTCATGCTAGGTTATGCGATAGCCTTGACTCCTGTGACAAGAGACCACTAGGGTATTTTCCTGCCAGCAAGTCTGATCTGCTGCTGGATATGTCACTTCTCTAGCTGCAGATCTACTTGACATGAAAAAGATGACACACTGAAGTAGAGAATCTGCAATGTAGCACTGCACTTTAAATGCATGGAGACTGTGCCATAGAGGAGATGCTTCTGATGAAGTCAAAAAAGTATAGCTCATACCCATCTCATAGAATTTGAGAGGCCTTGTTTTCAGGGTTAAAATCATAAGCCACATTTTTTTCTGAAGGGCTATCCTAGACAAGATTCCAGAAGTCTCTTCTCTTCAAAAGGAAACAGGTAAAACAAAGACTTAAAGACTCATGCTAAGGCTCATGAGAGCAACGAGTGTGATCAGGAGTTCCCTGGTGCAGTGAGCGTTTCCATTGCTTTTAGAGTCTTTTACTCTTGCATGTTAGAAAAGGGAGCGTGTGACTCCAAAAGACAGAGCAAATGAAGAGAGAGAGAGGGAAGAGAACTGGACTTCCTGCAGATGATTTGTAATCCTGCATGGTTTGCATTTTTCTCTCCTCTGGATTTCAGTGATGTAGGTCCTCTTCCAATAATGTGGGTTCCTCCTAAGTATGAGTGCTTAAAGATGCTGGATTCCAAAACTCCTATAAACTCCGCTGACTACATCAGTCTGAAGAGCTACATATAAGAGTAACATATTTCTTATATAAATAGCTGTTTTGGGACAAGAGTTGAATTTGTTGTAAAACTTTCCCTGTCTAGGCTGACCTGGTGAATCACTTGTTTCTTTTCACGCATTCCTTATACATACCTGCTAGTAGTGTCTTGCTCTCCAACATCATCATAAGTTTCTTGGTCACTCTCTGTATGTTTCACAGCAGCTCTGGTAGATGGTTTTTGCTTTCTTTTTAAAGAATCATAATCAATCTCCACCATGGTTGTTTTAATATATCCATCTAAATAAATGAAACCATGCAGTTTGAGGGGTAATGTTAAAAGGATGATTTTAACAAGAGGTTCAGAACCAGTGACTGAATTGTTTTGTATGGTTTTTGAAAACTCTCAAAGACATGTCTCATTCCTAGCAGCCTCATCTACCTACACAAATGCAAATATTAGACCTGTCTCAGTTCCCCCCCTTAAGCCCTCCTCAGCTCAAGTTAAGTTCACCTTCATCTGCTTCTCAGCTACAGCAGAAGAATTTTCTGTGCAGATTCCAGGAATCATGGGGCAAACTCCCTTTCTCAGCTGTCTTTGGGACCACTGGAGTCTTTTGGCATATTTTAGGGTAGTCTATGACATGGACATAAAAAAGTCCATGACAGTTCCTGATAGGTCATTAGGAGGGTAATTTGCATTGATTTTTCTTCAGATTGGCAGACAGCTTTATTGATCAGAGCAGTTGACCTGAGATGAGAAACTCTGTTTCTCCTGAGGGTAATTTTAGACAGGTGTACTGCCTGTACAGAAGAGTGCACAAATGGATTTCTCCAAGGTGAAAAATGCTCATGCATTTCTTTGAAAATGGAAAATTTACCACTCTCCTGCTTCTGAGTGAAAGCAGGTTTTTCCTCTCACTTAAACGATAAGAACAGTTTTTTCTCTTTAGTTTGGTCTTCTTCACAGACCAGGCCTGTGAACACAGAAGGGCGAAGCATTGGTGTAACAAATTGGTCTATATTGTTGACACTTTTCAATGAGAAGCCATGCACAGCTTCAAAGTTAGAATTAATTAATGATTATGCAAGAATTAATTAATGCAAGAATTAATTAATGCAAGAATTAATTAATGAAAAATAAATTAATGGTTTGCACATGCAAGAGAAAATACCCTTCTCCCAGCCCTCACTAAGGTTTGGTTTTCTGTGACTAAAATGATCCATGTAATTGACTTATTTTCACAGCTTCAAGGTACTGTGGAAAAGCTGTTAACGGAACTTGCCTCTTGAGATCATCTGGGCCAATCCCTCTAAACAAACATGATCCTCCATTAGAGCAAGTTGGCCAGGACCATGTCCTGTCAGGTTTTGAAGATCCCCACGGATGGAGACTCCACCACCTCTTTGGGCAATCTTTTCCCATGCTTGGTCACCCTCATGGTAAAAAAAGTGTTTTCTGCTGTTCAGACAGAATCCCATGTGTTTCAGTATGTGCCTGTTGCCTCTTGCACTGCCACTGGGCAGCACTGGAAAGAGCCTGGCTCCATCTTCTTTACTTCCTCCCATCAGGTATTTGTGAATAATTATTGACCCCATAGTCTTCCTTTCAGCTGCTGAACAGTCCCAGCTCTCTCAGATTCTCTTTGTATGAGACACACTCAGTTCCTTACCATCTGCATGTGTCTATCACTACAAACTGCTCAGCTGGTATTATCCACAATTTTGTAGAACTCTGTTCTACATGTGTGAACTGTCTTACTAATTTTATTGTCATTTTAGTCCCCTTAAAGATCAAGCAAGTGTTTTTAACAGATTTAATTGATTTTCTGGATCAACCTTTTACAACCCAGATCATCAACCCCTTTATACTCAAAGATCCACTGATAGTATTTATACAATAGGAGAAACATCTTGGATTTCAGAGAAAATAGAATCTAGGAGTCAGTTAGAAACTTTCCATAGGAATAATAACAAGAAAAACACTTAAAACAGGCCCTTATATTCTCTAAATCTATTTGAAGAACACCCATGTTACGTTTAATACAAAGACATGAAAAAATGTGATACTCGTTACTTGCAGGGAGCTGAGTTCTGATGCTATTTGAAGGCTGCTGACAGGGAATTTACCCTCAGTATGTCAGTGAAGGACCCAGCATATTGTACCCAACTTATTCTAGTGCCTATGGATGTTACATTATGTTGTGCAATAACCTGCTACGAACTAGACCTTGTATGCCAGCTGAAGGCAGAAGGGAGAGTTGTGGTAATTATTTGCTCTGGTGGCCAGTGACTCAGCCTTGGTAGGGCTAGTCCTTGGTGTAATGCTCACATGTTTGCTGTCATGCAGTGGAAACATTCAGGAGTGCAGTGAAGAAACAGAACTCACAGCATCCTTTTATCCTGCCCAGCCACTTTCCTTCTGGGTTGTCTGTGAGGCGAATGATTTCAATCTTATCCCCCTGTTTGACAGTCAGTTCATTCTTCCCTCCCTTGTGATCCACGCAAGCTCGTGCCTGATGAAGGACTTCAATGGGTCCCGTTAACTGAAGAAGAAACAGAAGATATCACAGATGTGGAAAAACAGAGTTCCTTCTCAGATGTTCAGAAAAAAAAGTAAAAATAATGATAATGATGGTTATTCGTTTCATTGACATTTAAAATAGTATGGGAAAATTCCTCCTGCCCCAACTACAGAGTTTAAATTAAAAATCAGAGATTAAAAGAGAGGGGAATGGCATGGCAATAGAGCAATTGAAGAACTGACTGGCAAAATCACAGAAATACAAAGATTAAAATCAACAAACTAACCTATGACACCTTTCATGAGTTCACAGAATAGATGTATTTAATTCCAGTGGGTGTCTCAATTTATTTCCAGCAGAACTACTCATAGAATCATAGAATCTTTTAGATTGTAAAAGATCTCTAAAATCACTGAGCTCAACCATTAACCTAACACTGCCAAGTTCACCACTAAACCATGTCCCTAAGCACCACATCCACATGTTTTAAATACCTCCAAGGATAGTGACTCTACCACTTCACTGGGCACCTCTTCCAATCCTTTACAACCCTTTCCATGAATAAATTTTTCCTGATATCCAAACTAAACATCCCCTGTAACAACTTGAGGCCATTTCCTCTTGTACTATCCCTTGTTACCTGGGAGAAGAGACTGATCCCCACCTGACTACAGCTCCCTTCCAGGCCGTTGTGGAGAGTGATAAGGTCCTCTCTGAACCACCTTTTCTCGAGACCAAACACCCCCAGCTCCCTCAGCTGCTCCTTACAGGACTTGTGCTCCAGACCCTTCCCCAGTTCCATTGCCCTTTCTCTGGGCATGCTCCAGCACCTCAATGTCTTTCTTGGAGAGAGGTGCCCAAAACTGGACATGGGGTTCAAGGTGTGGCCTCAATCAGTGCCAAGTACAGGGGGATAATCAGATAATTCCTGGTCCTGCTGGCCACACTATTCCTGACACAAGTCATAGGAGTAAATATTCATTAACGATAATGAGTCTTCCACACGATGCTTTGTGTTTACAATTCTGCTCTATAAATGATATTGCACGTACCCACAAGAGATGATTATGCTGTTTACTGATGTTCAGGACTCACTTTGTGAGATGTTTACATTATGTTATGAAGAAGCCATTTTAGGTTTTAGTATTTTTGACTTTAAGATATGTATTTCAGAGATATATTGCTCTTGCCCGTTATAGACTAGCTCAGGAATATCTATCCAGTATAGGTGGCCAATAAATGGGAAAGAAAATGTGCACTAAAATATATTTGTTTAAGATTAATAAAATACCTTAATGGCTGCAGGAGAACAGTCTGTAAGCTAGAAATTTTCTGTGCACTAATGCCTACACTTCTCAGGAGTGGTCTAACAAATAGACTTGGGGCCTAATAAACACCACATAACTCACTATTATTAACTATGTGTACCTTTAATATTTGCTTCTTAACTCAAGTCAGTCTCTCCACAGCAGACCAAGGCTATGATGTGAGTCACTATGGTTTTATGTGCACAGAGCATAATAGGAAGAAAAACAAAGCTGTCCACTGTGTACAGTGACACTGAAAGTAGCAGAATGGAGAATTGTGAACAGGCATTAGTTAAGAGAAACTGACTGGCAGACTTGTAAACTGTGGGAGCATGCTGACCACCAGCTATATAAAAATGATTTAAAACAGAAAGAGCTGTCTCATCATTTAGCCCCAGACAATAACTGTAGCTGTCCTACACATATCTTATTTTCCTCCTCCTCATTGAGGCTGGAATTGCCTGTAAGTCCCTTTCTACTAAGGCAAGGGCGATGTGTTGCAATACAATTTTGAAATCTTTAAGGGGCTAAATACATTTGTATCTGACTACAGTGAAGCAAATAACACTGTGTATGGGATTCAATTCCCACTTTTGTTAAGGACTTTTGATGCTATTCTGATGATGTAAATTATTAGAAACAGAAAAGTGAAAATAGATAATTTTAAGACTTTCTTACATAGAAAAAAGGTGAGAAGGTACTTTAATGAATACTGTGTAAGCACACAGTCTTTGTGATCAGTGCAGCGCTTGCATTTAAGCATATGACAAACACAAAAAGGTAGCTTAAACCCTTGTTCAGAATTTATGCAGGTGTTTGAACTACCTACCATAACAAATAGTTCCTTAGCCAGATGAAAAGTGTATTTTGAACTTGACAGTGCTAAATAATGCTTCTTGCATACTTTTGTCCGCATTACAAAATTAAAAGCTTACTTTGAACTTTTTCCTTAATTCCTGTTCTTTCTTCTCTTTTTCCTTTTGTTCTTTCTTCTCTTGGTCCATTCTTCTCTTATCTTCTTTGTCCCGCTTCTTCTCTTTTCCCCTTGGTGGTCTAGAAGTGCATTGCCAGGACAGAATGCATGAAACAAATCTTCCTTAGAACTACCTTACCCAAGGCTGACAAAAAACTGCAGGTGATGAAAATAGACTTCTCGAAGTGAAATCAAAGCTACCAATTCTAAACCATAATGCAGCTGCAACAGAGAGAGTAAGCAGCCCTTTATTACATATATAAGTTAAAATATGTGTCCTCATGAGGACAGCACACCAGAAAAGGTTATCTGGCTCCACTTGTGTGTGTCCAAATACCTCTGAGCTAATTTTGTTGAGCATGCTTGCTCAACTGCCAGCATAACTGGCAGCAGTCTAGGTGTTGTACTGGATGCAGCAGTTAAATACTTACCCAGGCCACCAGTGGTTGATGCAGGCTGAACTGAAGCCTGAGATACCACTGGACTGCATTTATAAACCTGATTGCAACCTATTCCAGCAGGCTACACAAATGAGTCAGTCTTCTGTGCTCATTTCTTCACACCAGGGTACACTGCCTGCTGTGCCTCGTGTACTGGAAGGTACTGAGGTCTGGGCACTTGGGATGGAATTAGGACTACATCTCCAGCTCTGCCATTTGCTGCAAAATGCTTGGCTGGAAGACCTACGTTTTAGAAAACCTATGGAACTGATTGAGTGAGGCTACCTTCATTTTGGTTTTTCTGGATTTTTGCTAAACAGACAGGTTCATATTGCTAAAAAAAAAATTCTGAATGAGGATAACTTCTTTGGGTTATAAATCACGTATTAAAATAATCTATTTGCAAAGGGAATTCAACAATAAATTTTTTTGCTGAAAATTGTTCTACATCTGAAATATTCTACATCTATAACTTGTTCAGAGGGAATTAGAGTTTTTCTTTGGCTAGAGTAAATCCCATAGATTTAGACATTACCGGGGCGGGAGAGTTGGCAAAGTAAAGAAGAAGAATAAGCAGAGCTTTTATTCTGTCTCTGTATCTATACTAGTTAACTCAGGTAATGAAAATTGCCAATCCAGCCTCTCATACGAGTTCTAAGAACATTTATCTGAAAAGCAAGAAAAACAACCACAAAAAAAGATCTATCTGGGGCCGTACTACCTTGGGGCTGAGCTTATTTTTCCTCCTAGGCTGTAACCCCAACCAGCGGTTCAGACGTGCTCCTTAGATCAGAAACCAGACTTCTGTTACCTCAATCACAATAACTACATAATTTATTTGCAGGAGTTTTTCCAGGCCAGGGCATGGCAGATCTAACTAGGAAAGAACCTGTGAACAACCAGACTTTCTCCAGGTGAAATGAATGAGGACAGTAATCCCTGGCAGGGACTGTGGAATGACACTTTTGTGCCAGATGAAATACACCTATTAAAAAAGATAGTAATAAAGTTACAATAGGTTATAGAGTTTAGAATTAGTACCTGACGTCACTAATGTCTTCATACGTCTCTCCATCACTTTCTTGGCCCTATAAAAAATAATCCATTTTCAATGGTCCAAGTACAACTGGAAAGACATGAAGAAACTGGGACAGCTATGTAAGCTTCATAAAAACTATATTAAAAACTTTTATAGCAAAATGCAAATACAAATTACTGTATTCTTCCCAAAACAAGTTACTCCATTATTGAAACCTAATAGTCTTTTGTTTTCTGCTTGTTTTTACAATATCACAGCTATGAAGCCTTGGATTTTTAGAATCACACTAGCACATTGCTTAATCCAAAGTGGATGTTTTAATTACAAAGTTAGTCCTGTAAAGTCTTTTTCTGTGCTGATAATTGCACTGCCATAATGAAGGCATCAGGGTTGGCACTATTGAAACTGGAATAAAAAGGATCTAAATGGGACTCAGTTTAGGGTCCAAGAGACTGTGTTTTTGTCCTTATATAGCCAGGGACTTAAAGATACTGATAAAAATCTGTGATTAACTGAAATATTAACTGATATATTCTATTATTAGAATGGAACAGGGCCCTTATTTCTATTATTTCTGGAAAATTCCAGTGAAATGAAATGTCAGTGGTAATAGAAGGAATAGTTTTGCACTTTTTTTTTTTTTAATCAATTTTTGGTGTCTAGCCAGCTTTGATAATTTATTCCAGTTTACTCTGCTTCCCTGACTTTATTTCTAACCTTCACAACAAATAATTGCTTCTACAACTTACTGTCAATACACTGGATTAAATCTGCAATTAATTGTCTAATGTGTTGAAGAGGTTTTATTAAATTTGTAAGTTTTTTGCTAAAAAAAGGATAGGTTTATGTCTGTGGATAGCACTTACCCTCTGTGTATTTCCATGACCTATAGGAATAAAAAATAAAACCAGGATATTTATTTTTTTCCTGTACAGAAAACAATTCATTCTAGCATTAACTATTTAAAACTGCTAATAACATCAGTGATATTAAGTAGAAATATGTGCAGGCTCCTGTTTTTTGATGAAGGTATGAATATAAAAATCAGAGTTTTTCTAGATTGCTTTTGTAGAATGCTGTGAACTAAAAAATATCTACAAATAGCATATTTAACCACATATTTTAAAAGTGGAAAATTTGTTTTAAAATCTTTAATGACATTGGTGAATTTACCTATCCTATTACATGAAAAAGTAATTTTCAAAAGCCTTATAAATCCAAACAGACCTCAAAGAACTTTTTTGCACCATCCCCGAAGCTGAATAAGTAGCCCAAAGGCTCTTTTCCAAAGCCAGCCTCTGCCCTGGGTAGCAGGAGAAGATATTATGTGACTCTGCTGCTTCCTCCCTAGTCTGCAGACAGGTAGGTAAGAAAAGCTTGGTTTCAGCTCCACAGCCTGCACTACTGTAAATTGTGGATGGCTAGCACACTAAATGATGCACAGAGTGCCTGGCACAGACCAAGGGCCACCAAGGAGGGACCAGAAGGCAGACTGAACTTCTTTGTGCCAAAATCTGCTTCTCTGATGCTCCTGGTACAACTCACTGCCTCTCACTGAGTCAGACCACAAAGTGACAGTAAAAGCACAGTCAACAGATTTTTTTTTTTAATCGAGTATAAAACAGTGCCTCCTTCACCACAGAATGTCAACTCTGAAAGAGCAGCATTCATTTTGGTTCAGGTTTGAAAATCTGGTGCTTTATGGTCTCAACATATTTCTATTTTAAAAAAAATAGAGAAAAAAAGAAAAAAAAGAAAAAGAGGGCAGGGAGAGGGAAGAAAGAAATTTAAAGCAGTTTCTGAGAGTCTGTCATATTAATCACAGAACAGTAGATCTGTTAGTGTTGAGACACAGATGAGACAACCATCTTCACCCATAAAGCTGCAGAGCCAGTACAATTAGTTACACAAATCACTCTTGAATACAATATACTTTTTTAAATCTTATAAATACAATATTCTTACAGCTTCTCATAGTAGCCATTTGTCGCAGATCGACACTAACAATCAGGCACGGTCGCAGGTTTCATTCACACGCCAAGGTCTCGGGCCAACGGGCAAAAGCTTGGCCCCTCGTTTATTCTCACACTTATATACATATGTACAGACAATCAACAATTGGATGAAGAGGTTAAGCCTCTCCAAATTGATAGGATATAAATTTAGTCTATCACTTTCTTCCGCCTCCGGAGAAGGAATGTAAAACAATTCTAAAAGTACAGCTTAGAAAAGATTCGTTACAAAAACATAGACATTGTTTATCTTACAACTTATGAGAAAGTCCTTCACTGCTAACGCGAACAAGGCATGCAGTGAAAAACTAGGGTGACAGCCATTAATTAAAATGTATAAAATGTATGCATCTTACCCTGTGAAACAAATTCAACGTCATCATAATTTTCTTCATTCTCTGGGCTTCTGTAAGTATGAAAAAGTGGACATGTGAAACCTATGAAGATGGTTTTATGATTACATTTTCATTCACCATTTTTCTAGTGCTTTTTATGATCTCTTTTATACAAAGGCTGAACAGTCTATTGAGCCCTAAATCCTACTTCAGTACATGCAAGATTTTCTAAATTGTTCTCCCTGACTGTGACTCAGTGTTTCAGATGGGGCCACCTTGATCCTGAGTAAGAAACATCAAGTGAGCTGGAGGCACTTAGATACCACGAAGATGAGCGTGGTATGAAAAATATAATAGGCAGACGGGCTGACTGAATGGAAAGAATCTGTTGGGCTTTTTAACCATTTTTGCAGGTGCAGGCTTCTCACACAATGCAAAAGGACAATGCCAGACTTTTGCTGAATGTTAAATGTAGCTCTGAGATTTTGACTTGTTGGGCTTAAAGCCAACGGACAAGACAAACAGTGGTGTAAGGTTAGGCCAGGTAAAATGTCTCCAGTGCTCTTAGATTTAAAATGTTGTCCAAATGAGAGAAACAAGACATTGAGTTGAGAGTATAACTAATAATATCAGGGACTTTTAACTTTATAATGCCTTGTAAGAGCTGAAAGAAAACAAGGGCTGACAGTCATCATCAAAGAAGTATAATCAAAGCCCTTGATAGCAGAATGGGATGTTCTAAAATTGGCTTGATAGGGAAAGCATGGAGTCAGGTGAAGCAAAGGTGTCAGCACCCAGACACACATTTTCAGCAGGGGGAGACTGCACATAGGAATGAGAGTGCAGACAAGGCATCTGGAAGTACATTCTACAGGTCTCTGAAGTCAAACTTGGCTCCCATGCCTCAGTAAAGAGGATGATATCCAGGATGGCTGCTGCAGGTGCTGTGGCTATGAGGCAGGACTAATGCTGTCACACAGCACTGAGCTGGACACGCCTCTCTAACTTTCTCTGCCTGCTGCTTGATGCTCTTTGCAGTACTTGCTGGCCAGAGAGCAGCTCATTATTCAGGTTCAGCTTGATTCTGGTCGTTTTTGATGCTGCACTCAAGTACTCATAACTCTGTCAGCCGAGGTTCTGTTTTTGTACGCAGCTCTTCAAAGAAGGATAAAGAAAGGAGCCCCATATCAGCAGAGGCTTCTCAGGGTTATCACATGAGGCCATGACACTGCCTCGGTGCAGTTTCACAAGCAAGTGAACAAGTGCTGAGCTCAGTTCTTCCAGCTGGCAAAGCTGCTTCCCGGGGTATTGGCTCATAGACCTGACCCTCCTCGCCCTCTTTGCCCAGAAAAATTCAAGGAAAACCTTCAGCTATTGATGAAACTGATTTTCTATCAGTGTTTAAAGTCTTTGGATCGTTCTGGAGTAAAAAACCAGTCTGTTTCCTTCCCGCTCCCCTCATCAACAAGGCAAAAAAAGTGTTGTTATAGATAAGACAATTCACAGAAACAACTGAATAGATGGAGGGTTCAAACTAATAAAAGCTAGTTCTAAACAGGCCAGGTATAGGGTGGGATAAGGCAAGTAGAGTGAGACACCCCTCTCTCAGAAACCTGGAGCTCCTGCAGCCTTCACCTGCTGCTGCAGGAAGAAAGTGATAGGCAGAGAAGGGTGAGAAAATAAAAAACTTGCGGCTTGTGTTCACTCACATTGTTTCAGAGCTGGGTTTGATGTTTCTGGGAGGCAGACTGGGAGCTGCTGGCACCTGCAGGGATGGGTGAGAGGCTGGTGGAGGAGGTGGAAACTGCACAGCAGAGTGTGATGGAGGTATCGGTGGGGCAAGTGCTGCTGAAGAAGGTGTTCTCTGTTTCGAACCTTCATTTTTTGGATCTGAAATAAAGCAGAACAGACTGAATTTATCAAGCAAATAGCTGAGGAAGGAACCTTGCTGTGTTTGATGAAGTTTTGGGTAAAATATCAGTACTACACAGACCCCAGAGAAAGTATATTCAGTTGAACCTTCTCTTAGACATTTTTATTGCATTATCTTATCAGAGTAGAGGGGAAGAGACTTTGCATTCCTTTGCCTGTACAATGCCTTGAAAATGTCTTTGCCAAGACATGAACAAGACACAAAAACATCATAGTTCATCCAATATATTAACACCTGTGTTTTAAAACTAAATTATAATTTAATTCCACAATTTGCTTGAAATGACCAGCTGCAGAGTTTCATGTGAGCACTGATGCAGTCTTGCTGAGTTTTTCTTCCTCAAAGAAAGAGTTTTAAGGGAAGGGATGGGAGACAAAAACATATTTTGGCCTTTATTAAGAGAGGTACAGGTCTCTGAATATCTTCAAATACATTTTTAATGTACATTTTAAAAGTCTGGAGTTAATTTTCTAGCAAGCTCAGACTAGAAAAGTGGCAGTTTGAGAAGCTGCACAGAAGCTTACACCCTCAGCAGACATGTGTAGCCTTAGAAAAATGATGGTGCTGTGCACCAGGCACAGAAGCCACAATTACACAAGTGAGCTGGTGTGCATATGTGCTGCACTGAGTTCATGCTCCCTGTACAAGCCACAACCAAACCATAGCAACCATTGCCCTGGGGGTTCATTTTGAGCGAAGTTATTCTACACAAGCAAATTAAGTCACTATTTGGATGCCATGATGTTTTTTGAAGTATCATTAGTGGATTAAAAGCTACCCAAAAAGAATTGTCCCCAGCTGCATGGACACAAATCCAAGAAAATCCAAGGAAGAGGAGAACAGAGGGAAAAAGCAAATTCAAAGTTCTGTTAAAATTAACTAGAGCTGAGAAGAAACCCCTTGTCTTCTGGAGATTTTCTTTAAATTCACACCTCTGAGAGATCAAAATCTTGTCAGGCAAAGGAAATGTTCACCACATTGAAAAGAAATGTCTCAAACACAGAACAATGACAAATATTTACTAACGCTTCATATCAGGACTGAAAGTTGCAAGGAGCTGTTGGAAGAGCTGTTTTAGCTTTTTGGGTGTCTGAAATTCTGTCCTTGGGATTGACAGGAAAAGGGGTATTGATAACTTTTAGATGGACCTTTCCATATCTCACATGGAAATCAAAGTGAAATTATCAAGCCTTGACAGTTTTTCTACTTATTACCAAACAACTCAAAAATGTGTGGATACATTTTTCTTCATGGATAGTTGGACCACCTTGTCAACATACATATGAACAACAGCACATTTTAAACCTGCTAAATTCCTCCAGTACTTAATCAGCGAAGTCTCCATAGACCCGACACTGATGATTACGCAGACAAATTCTTTTGTGGTTTTTGTTACAGAACATGCATCCTGCAAAAGAAGATCCTTACAATTTAAGATATGCTGAGATTAAATTCATGCCACTTATCTTTTTATCATTTTCTTCAGAAATGTAGCCTAAAAAGTGAAATAATTCTTCCTTTTAGTACTGAGGAGGCTACAGCAGGGTCAATGTGTGCCAGCTGGAGAGTACCCAAAGGAGAACAGCAAGAATGAAGTCCAGAAAACATGAATTCCTGAACATATTGAACAAATGGTGATTGCTTAGGGAAACATGGTAAGATTGGGGGAGAACAAAATGAATGACCTAAGTCTCTGGTAGTGAAGAAAGGGATAATTTAAATTTTTCTGCCTTCTTTTCCATAGTGAAGAGGCAATAAATAATGTGTTTAAAGGCCAGCAACCTTTGTTGGGAGGCACTTTCTAATAGTGAAAGTGGAATTTCCATGCCTGAGGTCCATGTTGAAGAAGTAGGATAAATTTATGGGATGAATGAATTCTAGTACAGTTGTTCTTACCCTATACATAGGGATGGATATCAACATAGTGACGAACAACTTCTTTATATCCCCTCCAATTCAATGCTGACATCCTTTGATTGCTGTCCCATGTGTTACATCCCATTTGAACTATTTGCTGCTATATTGAGCTCAACAGCTAGAGACATTCTAAAGTAACATTTTGGCTAAAATGTGTCTTTCAGTTGTTTGAGGGGTGTTGACAAGAGAAAGAATACTACAGTGTTTTTGTAGTGGAACTTGTTTAAGTTTGCTCACTATTAAAATCTGCATCTTACTGTTTTCTAAGTTCCTCAGGCTTCAGGTTCTATTACTTTTATTTTTACCTTTGCGCACAGGATCAAAAACCTTTTTATCATCACTGTTTTATACCCATAAGGTGTTGACACCACTGAAATTAATACATCACTCAGATTTCTTTTCAGTGACCTTAAAGACTCACCATTTAAAATCTCAGTTAAAAGTACTTTTTTTTTTTTTCATGTAGCAATTAATTTGTAGCTATTTCTGTTATCTCTCCAACCTTTCCAATACTGTAAACAATCTGGCACTGGAATTCTACACAGCATGCATTTGTCTGCCACATGTGGTGATAAAAATTGCAAGTCATTCTTCATCTGGCCATAACTCTACTGATCGCATCCAAGGGGTTTCAGTATTTTCTCCAATTGTCATCGCTTCTCCTGTTTTGAAAGTGCAGACTTCCATGCACTAATGCCCATAAGCAAAAAGTTTTTATTCAAAAACTTTGTAACTATATGAAAATTCCTTAAGGGTAAAACTCCAAGAATTAAGAGTTGCAAGCTGACAACACTTATGAATTATACCCTTGTGTCTCATCACAGTCCTCACCCAATTGTAGAGCTGCTTATAACTAGATTTTTTTCCCAGAGCACTACACTGCCTTGTTTTGCAGGTATGGTTTACATTTCTTCAATATACATGTACAATTGCATTTGAATAAAAGCAAACTTTGCTTAAATGAGCCAAAGTTACACATGACTGTGCTCTTGTTGTATCTGAATATCTGTGGACTATGTGTTAGCTTTTAATTCTTCACAGTCTTTATTCATCCACAGACTTTACTTGTTGTTGTTTTGTTTTGTATTCATGAAATCCATGTTAATTTGTATTAATGATACTCTCAAATTTATTTTTGTGTTTTAATAGGGAATCTTGTATCAGTTTTTCTGTGGTTGTTATCTATGTTGCCCTAGGAGTGTGGTGTATGTGCATATGAACAACAACACGCATATGAACCTTATGTCATCATATTGTGTTAGTACTTCTGATAAGTTTGTAGGACTAAGGTAAAAATTCTTCCCAAGTCTCTGTGCATAATACTTCTTTCATCTGAGAGCCAGATCCAGGCAATAGGAAACTGAGCCACGAACGGACACCATATGCATTTTACATTAAGTGCTTATTTTTAAGTATAAAGGCTGAACAACCTGTCCTTTTCAATTTTTGCAGTTTGCTATAATCTAACAGCAACTAAATTATCATCATATTAATGGAAATACTGCTTTTTTATTTTCTAACTATCAGAACTGACTCCTTTCTGCCTTTAGAGTTGTAATTAGCTTAATTAGCTACACTTATGATCAAGACTGATGTAGGTGTAAAATGCACTAATTCTAATACTGGAAATAGTGCAATGAGTTCGGGAGGAAAGTGACATGCTGAAAAGCTGTTTGGAAAAAAAAAAGTGTTATAATCAGGCCTGCTGAGCCAAAGCTATCATAACATTTCAATAGTGGGTTTTTTTCCTATTTTAATGGAGCATTTAATTTTAACTCCAGTTCCTTTTTTTTTTTTTTTTTTTAATATCAGGGACACTTGGTTCTATAAAAGCATGGAAAAGCTCTGCAGAGGTAGTGGAACAGTAGTCAATTGCAGACATTCAGATCAAGAAATCAAACTGAAACTACATCCTAGCTTCAGATGCACCTGAAGCACTCCCATCACAGTGAGCAGTGTTAAGGGTAGTCACTGTGTGGCAGCTTTGGCAGCTAACATGTTGGTTACCAAATAGCCTCTCCTCTCTTCTTAGGATTCTCAGTTTCTTCACATGTTGTGCTGCACTGAATAAACAGAGGCAGAAGCTGAAGCTCTTCAAAAAAACCCAAAAGAACAGATGGAAAGGGACTGCACCTGTATAGAGAAACTTGCCATAAAAACTGTCCAAAGAATGTCCCAAATATCCAATAACACTTCTCCTTGTGGCATTAAATTTCTTTAATCATGCCCAGAACTTCAGCACTTATAGTACAACTATGCACAGAACACTGCAAAAATGCTTCTTGTGTTCTTGGAGAATGTTCTCAAACAACTTCCATACGGGCAGTGGCCAAAAGGTCACTTACATTCTTAGGAATGTTTGTTTGTCGGGAAGTGAAGGACACTAAAGTTATCTTGATGCAATTCTTGTGACTTTGACCCTTGCCATTCTTGGCTTGTGAAAGGGAATCACCGATACATCTTTGGTAGCCAGCATGACATCTAGAGCAAGATCTCATCTTCCCTTCATGTGCAGATATTCTGTGCTCAACAGCAGAAGAAATCAACCTGCATATTCGAGTACTCTGTAGATTCTATGCCTCTCCCATGTGAACTCAAAGAGAAATTCTAAGTCCAGCTTTTTTGGAACCTGTGAATTCTATATGGGCAAAAGCATTCAGGGCAGAATGAGAAAAAGCCATTCTCACCCTACACCCTATCTTTTAGTGTGAGGATTTACCCTACTAAGACCTTCAGTGCTGTCCTGAGATACTTTATTACTCTGAGATGCTAATACCATAAGTATGTGGCAAAATGAAGGGAAGTCCTAGCACTGCCTGGGGTCCATAGTGGAGCACACCTGGAACAAGCACTACTTGGCGGAATAGGAATCTTATAGGAACCAGTCCTTGGATCACAGATGGTTCTCTGTTTTTCAAAACTGCAAAATGAATTGGACTCATGTGCAAGGATGATTTTGGCTCCTGTACTAATAAAGCTTAAATGACATGTCTCTATTTATTCCCTCCCAAAATGCCAGGATATCTCAGTGTTTGGGTGAGAGATTGGCACACAGAAGAAGGTGAATATCCAATCATCAACCTGAGCAGAACAGAAGCTGTCAGATGAAAAAAAACCCCAAACATATTTTTTAGCACTCACACCCACAGTTCTACATCCATCGGCTGAAGATACCAACGTGGCTGTTCAATCCAATCAGTATTGCAACAGAATGTGTTTATTTGGCACAAAGCTTCTAACTGGTAACAACAACAAATAATACTTTTGATAATCTCCCTTGAAGCAGGAAAATATCCCGTTCTAGCAGAAGGTGGTCTGGCTTCAGTTATTCATATTTTTCTCATCCTAGGCTGGACTGCAGCAGCAATGTATACCTGTTCTCAAAGGCAGAAGTGCCTTAGAAATCCCAGTTAGCTAAGAACAGCTGTGTTGATCTTATCAGCAACACAGTCTCTTGCAAATGGGTTAGCCTGGCATCCAGTCTCCAAACAGTCCCAACAAAGACTGAACTCTCAATGATGTTTAAGGTATCAGGCTGTAGCATCCAGCCTATCCATTGCCACAATCCAGAAATTTCTGTTCCAAGATTGCATCCTGAATAAAACTGGAACTGAACAGCAATGTATAGCTCTATGCACATTCCATTTTGAGTTTGCTCTCATCACACCTGCTTTACCATAAATACACAGCATCAATACATATACATATCTAAGAAAATCCCTTCCATGCAATGCAGTCTCTCGCACATGCAAGAGAAAAACTGATTCTTGACTTTGCATCCTGAAAAGAAGACCACACCTTCTTTCCTTGGCCTAGAGTATGGCATTTGGTGAGACCTTATTCCCTCTGACCCCTGATGCAGGGGGTCTGGTAGCTCCTGGTGTGGTGTAGACTCCTGCTTTTAGTAATGTTAAGAAAACCAGACAACAAGCAGGTACTACAAGGAAACTTCGAATATTCTGCAAGAAAAATGCCTGTAATTTTAAAATTCTTAGCAAATTTTTATAGTTTTCATCGTAAAATGACTTCAGAATTTTTGAAGTAGTTAAACATCAGAAAGTCTTGAATTTTGAAAGAATTCTTTTATAAAGCAAAATGCTTTTGAGCTACTCTGCAAAGCAAACATGCTTTTCAATTTTACTGCAAAGCACTTCACCACTTCTATATGCCAGACCTGGGAAGCTTTCTGGGTTTTACAGAGGGGTTACTAAGAACCTGCAACAACATCTGCAACAGCTGATCAGCCACTTCCTACTTCATTTGTAATGTGCAGAGAGCTGTGCTCTGCTTCCCTAACCACATTTTCGTTTAGATACAAACTGTGGTTTCAGGTTTCACTATTTATGCTGCTTTGGAGCTGCTCAAAGTGAGCAGGTAAACTTGCAACAGAGCTGAAGCTCAGGACTTTTGATTATGCTGTTGTTACACATACTGTAGCAAACAAAGTTCAGTTGTGACACTGCTCACATCCTGAAAACAAAGAAAGAATGTTTCTGGTTGTTGCTCTCATTGAGTCCAGACCCTACTTCTAAAAATGCCTATGTACAATCTTTTATGAATTTTCTTTTCTTTTCATTTATTCTTCTCATCTCTCCTGATTCTCCTCACTGTTAGGTGGTTAAGCTCCTTTTTTTCTCCTGAGTGCAAACAAAATTACATCTCAAAAGGGTGGAATTTCAGACAAAGGGAAAAGGGGAAAATGAAGACCTAGGTCTCCATCCTTTTTCAGATCACTTTGCTGATGGTTGCTCACACATCACAAAAAAGATGATCAAAGCAGGTGGAGAATTTGTCCTTTGTTTAGCAAAACTTCTCATTGGTCTCAATTGGAAAATCTTTCCACAACAGATTCACAGACTACCTTGAGGGTGTTTCACATAACATTTACAACCTATTCTGTCCCTTATATTCTCAAAAATGTCATAGAGTTAACATATTAAGTCCTAGACCCCATACCTGGTAGGGGATTTTTCCTATTCCATGTATGTAGAGACAAGCAGATGAAGAATATACAGCACATGAAAGTGAGCATCTAAATCTACATTCAAGGTTGATGGCTGAAAAATATTAAGCATGCACACTATCTTACTCCCAAAAGAAAGCTCACAGTTTCACCAAAGTACTTCAGTATGTAAAAGTTTACAGGACTGAGCCTCGTGGTGACTAAATATGAGGTTAGATATTACTAATTCTTCACCTGAGCAGTGCTGACTGGCAGAAGGAAAGTGATTTCCAACTGCGGATGTGTTATCATAGACAGAAGCCTACCCTTATCTAAAAGGGAACATAAAATTAATTCCCAATTGAATTGCAGTTGAAACTTTTCATTTGTCTGATAAAAAGCCTTAATGGCTATTTCTGGTTTTAATAAAAAACATTTAGAAGCCTGAGTCAATTAATTTTATGTTGCGTGGTATTATTTCATATGCAAGAAAAAAGAATAAAAATTGAAAGCATTCAGAGATGGAGTACATGTAAGATAGCAATAATTTAAAACTAATCTTTTGTAATTAATTTGTATTTGAAAGAGAAGACAAAAGAAAATGTGTACAATGATGCAAAGGCAAGCAAAAGAAAATGTACTGGAAAAACTTTCTTAAAATGTGACTATTTCCCAAACTAAAAAAATGATGAAGGGTTTTATAATTTCATACCTATTTTTCAATGTGAAAAATAATTACATCATAAATATGGTATATAAAAAATCATTTTCATAAAAAATTCTCATGCAACAAAGTCTTACATTTGGATAGTGGAAGTCTGAAGATTTTCTCTTCAGAATTTGCAGACAAGGACCATCATTGTTCCAAATGCAGTATCTGAGGAGGGTTCAATTCCAAGAGGAAACCAATGACTTCAGGAATGTTCTTTATTAAAATGAAACTTTTAGGATAAAAACAACTGTTAGATACAATTTCCAAATCTTCCTAAAAGCTTTACTATGAAATGCTTGGGGGGTTTTTTTGTCTCTACTAATACTGAATATTTATTGTAGCATTTAAGATCAAAACTTTCAAGAATGACTGAAAGTTTTCACATATGAACTATAATGAACTATGATTTTTAAAATATATTTTCTATAATGAACTATATTAATTTGTGCCATATTACCCATTTAATGCTACCAAATGATGAAGATTCATTAAGAGCATTTTTCCTTGTGAGCCAAAATAGGTCTAGAAAATGAAAAAATTAAAATACTTGCACCAGTAGGGCACAGATTGTTTAAAATTCAGACATCATGTATGCTGCATAGATTTTACCTCTGTGAGCTGCTAAGGAAATATTTAAAGAGTACAGAGGAATGAGGACTTTCAGCTCAGAGAGAAATTTCAGTACATATCATACTTCAAATACGGGAAGTATATGCTAATCATTCTTGTAATTACAAGTAAACAAACGACAAAGCTTTTTTTTTTTTTTTTTTTTTTTTGAGCTAGACACCTTTAGGGTTCAAGATGCATTCTCCAGTAATGGTACCAGCAATATGTCCAGAACTCCATCACCACAGTACTTCTGTGTATCAGGGAAAAGAGGATATTTTCCAACTTGACAATAAAGCTGTCTGTAAAGTAATGTGATTTGCTGGATATAGTTCCTTACTAAAAATAGTTGTAAAGTAGGCTTTAAGCAATATATGTGTCAAGTTAAAGAACGGGAAACTTTCAGCCTGTTCTTAGAACTTTCATCAATCTCTAAATTAAATTTATAGATATGCTCTCTGTTCACATTATTTTCTGGAATCTGGACAGGTTTCAGAACACTTGAAGCTTTGGTACAGCAGAGATGCTTTTGTATTGTGACCCATACAATGCAACCATATGATGAAGGTGCATAAGTAGGTGTTTCTTGTGAATCTAAACAGGTGTACAAGATAACAAGATTTCAGAAATTAAATTAAGGAAATATTACTAAGCAGAAAGAATTACTCAGTTCCACCAGTTTTACTTTTTTTCTCCAGCAGCTTCCTTTCTGTCACCTTCCATGACAAACTCATGGCTGTCTTTTTTCTTCATCCTTAGGAATTTTCCTTCCTAACTACCATTCTTAGCACTTCTTCACCAAGGCTGCTCTTGTATGTAGTGTAACCCTCAAGGCACTGTGTTAAATTCATCCAGCACCGACCCTGTTGGAAGACGGACAATGTTTTCAAGTAGAGCATAGAGTAGAAGCACAGGTCATGTGCTTCATTCAGTCCTTTGCAGAGGTGCAGACAGATTGTGTGAATATGTTACATACTTTGATTCAAAACAGAAGGGGCCTCAAGGCCATTCAAACTACATGTCAAACCTCTTACCAAAATTAACAGGTTCACTCTCATAGGGTCTCTTCTGAGTCCTAAATTCTGCATCTTAAATTCTGAAGCCTCCACTCAGGAATGGTTATAGCTGACTCAATGGGACTTAGAGTATTCAGCTGCAGGAACAACTCTAGAATTCATGTGTAGACTGTAACAAGTGTATACATGAGAAAAATAGATTTCTGTGTCTCCATCCTGTGATACAAACGACCCACATCTAACTGTTAATTTACTAGATTCAGATAATCTTGAAGGGAACAAGTACGGCACATAAGCCCTAACAAACAAAAATTGAGATATTTAGGGGAAGATCTTCTGCCCATTGAAGAAGCTTTGACAATTCACAATGGAGAGCTGTTTTCTGATGTTAAATTAATACAATTTATTCATTTAAAAATAAAAAATACACTCTGAGACATTTGGAAAATGTTGCAGACTATTGTAGCTAGGGAAATAATGAAGTACAATGAATTTAAATATTAATTTGCCATGGGTTTTGTGTACTTTTACTTCTGTATGCCCAAGAGCGACAAGTTACACTCAGAGCAATTCCTGCAAGAAAACACTCAATGTTGGCTTATCTGTTCTCTTAGGCAGATAACTAGCTAACTAACTGAGACAGATAAATAACTGTCTCATTCACATTTCTCTCAGGATGGTTAAATTAATTTTTAAATTGCAGTGATTTATCTTTTTCAATGTTGTAAGCCATACTAGCAGTTTAATTTACAGTCTTGCCCACATATTTTAGGAGAATTATAGCAAATCCTTGATGTTTGAAAGTAATAATTCAAAAACTCCAGTGTGGCAGGGTTTTCCTCCATAGCCTTAGTATTCTTTGTTGCAGAGGCTCTTAAAAATCCTGAAGAATTTTCTCCCTGACTGAAGTAGACTGACAGCATGTTCTCACTTTTTGTTCATTGAAAAACTGAAGCCCTGGTGTTGATTGTTCCCAAATTGTGCAGAGGTGTGGAAAGCACTGGGGGCCTCAGCCTCCGGCTGACTTTGTGTGTGTGGCCACCTGTACCTGTATGATTCCAATGTGCTCAGTGCGGTTCTCCTTGGGAAGCAATGCTACAGTTGTGGCCTCACATTGAAAGCTGTCAGCAAAATTACTTGTTTTCTCTTCCTTTTTTCTAACACCTTGGGTGTTTATTATAAAACAATATAGTTGGTATTATTTTCTGAACACTGAAAGCGCATGCATCTCATTGATTCTTAGCTGACGTAAATATGATCTCTCAGGGAAAATTGCTGTAATGGGGCATTACACAGGAATTTACTATTCTGCCATGTATTCACAGGCCCGGACAGGAATTTCTTAAAGCTTGCCTTCACTGGAAAATAGCAGCACTTCAATAGTCAGACTTTCCTATAAAAGACATTTGTATGTACAGAAGCTGTACCATGAAAAGTTTTTCAGGACTAGGTGAAAATTTCTTATCCACAGCAAGGCCAACACCAAACTAACATCTCTTAGTATTCATGCAGGCATTGTGGACAATTTAAATCCTTCTCCCACACATATCTAAGACTGCTGTGTCAAAGCTAAGTCCTTCAGCCTCTAACACTTAATGTCATTCACGCCCAATGAATACTTATTTTCAAAAACTAGTAAAACAGGTTTCATGGGCAAGGATAGCAACCAAAGAAAAGGTGTGAATTGATACCTCTGAGAAAGCAGAACTCAAACTCCTGTTTTAAATCAGGCAATACAAGGTTTTCTATAGTGCAGGCACATGCTCCTAACACAAATGTAAAAACCACTATGTGTGGTTCTCTTCTTAAAGAACAACATAAAGCCGAACTTTTGCCCTACTTCAGACCAAAGGTTAGATCTCAGAAAGCTTTGTTGCATGGAAAAATTATTTTCATTTGCTTATTCTTTGTATTTAGCACCTGAATCATGACAGCAAATTAAACAGCTATGGCAAGCTTCTGTTCACCAAGACACAGTAATGAGCAGGAAGAATCTGTGCTGTGAGGGTGAGGTCTTCCTGGCACGACTTTGATTCTCGAAATGACAGTTAAGAAAAAAAATACGGTTCCGTTTAACTGCCTTTCCAAAGCAGGTAGATTTTGTTATTTATGTTCCAAGAAACACATCAGCAATGAATAACGGTTGAGCGGAAAAGGAGTTTGTTCAGGATTCACTTTGTAACACCTTGTCTGTCCAACAGACAGTGTAAACTGCCGCCCACAAAGAAATGGGCTGCATTAATTAAAGCCAAGCAGAACATCAAGGTCTACATGCCAGCTCTGGAGGGAGAAGGCTGAAGTTCAGGGACACATTGAACATCTTCTCATGGATGTGGTTTCTAAATCTTTCATTCTTGACTTGCCCCTATGACTGTGAGATAGAGAAGACTGTGTCTGATACTTAATTTCTACTTAGTTGTGTGTGAGTTTTGCAACGTATTTGGAAATATGTGCCACCATGCTGGGCATCTCCATCCTTAGCTCATGTTCCCATGTCTCATCAGGATGGTGGCTGTTTTTACCCCTGGTTAGTGACAACTGGACACCCTGCTTCTAGCAAAACTTCTGATATTATTCTTACAGCCTTGCTCACAATGCTAATTTAAAATGCACAGGATAAATATTTCTTATGCTCGGTTTTAAAAAGAGGGTGAAAAAAATGCTTTGTGTCTATAACTGAACGGGAACCAGAAAAAAATCTGAAAAAGACAATGATCAGAACAACAAATAAAAATTCCTCCATTAATTGCTTAAAGTTAATTAAATAATGTATTTTTAAAAAATTGTCATTTTCTGTGTTTCCAGCCTTTGTCAGGACTTCTCAAAGTTTTAACTAGCAGACCTCTTACTTTTCTTATTTAACCAAAATATTTCCTGGTGTAGTTGGCAGAAAACACTGCCATTCTATATTGAGATTGTATATGGGCATATTTGTTTTAAAGAGATACATAAATTTGCACCATTTGAGGATCTTGGCCTGATCTTGGATTTGTGAGAATATTTCTTTAACTGTAGGGTAACAGAGGAAAACCAGAATACAGCAGCTGAAAAGAAAGTACATTTTTTATTACTGATACACTCCTAATATTTGAGTGGAATTAATAGTAAAACAACATATAGTTGCATGCAGACTCTGTGTTTTTAGTGAGGCTTTTTGTCTTGAGAGAAATCAGCTCTGAGCTTTTTCACCCTGCTAGAGCCTCTCTGAACCTCTTCAGCCTCAGGAAGACCAGCCTTCTGTGTATTCAGAACTGCTGAAACACAAGCCATGCTGTATTCTAGACACAGAAGGCACAAGGACAAATTAGGTATCAACTAAATCACATGAATGTACCTGATGTACCACACATGCACAGCGTGGAGTTAGAGCATCCACTGTTAGCTGCTTCAGAGCCTGAATCACAACATTCGGCATTCCCCTTTCTCACTAACTACACCGAAAATTGAATAATCCAAGTTTGATCTGTTTAATTAAATCAGGACTTAAATTTCTGTTGAGAAAATGCTCCCTGACACAAGTTATAGCTGCATCTGAGTAGTTTTGAGAAACAGCTGAGCCCAGTACCATCACCATTCATCCTGCGCTTTATCGCTGAGGGACAGAGAACATAATTTTAATTTCAGTCCTGTACGGGAGAGACACAAGCCTAAGTTAAGGATTTAAGGGGTTTTCTGAGGCACAAGTGTCATGTTATCTCTGAACAGAAGAGGAGGTTCCATCTGAAATTGACCTGGTGCTAAATGCATCAAAAAGCTAATACCCAAGGAAGCAAGAACAGAGTGGACTTACTCTTTTTTTGGAGGCTGTTCCGGAACTTTCCCAGGTGCACAATGGGGGGTCTGCTGGGCTTCTGTGGGGGCTGGCCCAGCTTAAACACTGAGGGCAAGGTTTTCCGCTTGGGCATCCTAGAACTCCCGTCCTCATCCTCTTTCTCTTGTGGTTCACCTGATGGTCTTCCTGCAGAAGGTGCTGTATTCATCTTAGGAAATTTTTGAGAAGAACCTGATTCTTCCTGGATGATTTTATTGAGGAAGATGTTCTTGGCAGCACTCATTCCCCTTTCTTCAGTGTTTTCCTCCACGGTTTTGGGGGTTCCTTTTGATAAGCTGGACCTCTGGCCAGTAGGCTTCAGAGCTATTTTAGGAAAATGGCTGCCTGCAGCTTCTGCAGCAGAGTTACTATTTTCACCCATTTCCTTTGCTTCTTGGAGTGTGTGTATATTTGTTCTAGGTCCTGACAGTCTTTGCAGAAAACCACTTTTATTAGAAGTGTCTTCTTTCTGAAATACCTCATTGTTTAGAGAAGGCTTCTGTGCAAGTGGTGGTTTAGAAACAGGAGGCTTGGGCTCATTTTCTTGTGTGGCAGACCTTAATTTTTCCTTAACTGCAGCTACTTTTGAAAATTCCGGTTTTGCCTCACTCTCCTGTGGTGCAAAATTTAAATTTGGTTTTGTTCCCAGAGGATTTTTTTCTTTATCAGGAGAAGCAAGGAACTTGTTCCATGCAGGTTTTGGGTTTAATGGCTTCGGGTCTTCTTTTGGTGGGTCACTGGTTTTGATAGAGAATTTAGTGCATCCAGTTTTTTCATCATTTCCTCTGTTAGTGGGCTGAAGCTGAACACCAAACTTTTGTGCCCCTGGGTTCAAATGTGGTTGGTTTGGATCTTTCTCTGTTTTGTCATCACTTGAAGGCTTGACTCCCAGAGGAGGCTTAGGTTGAACAGGTTTGTGAAGGGTACTGAGTCCTGGAGAACATGCTGCATATCCTTTACTTGCAAATTTCTCAAGTGCTGCTTTCCTTGTCTGTATTCCTGTAGGGACATCTTGTCTTGGGATTTTGATGGGTCGACTGTTTGGAGAATCCTCTGTGTCTCTGTTACCTCTCTCAAATTTCTCCATGAGTAACTTCACACGTGGCTTGCAACTCTATAAACATAAAGAAGAGAAAAAGAAAGGGCAGCAATGGGAAAGTCTTATTGCAATGTTCTCAAATACCATACTTTAAAGAGTTTCCTGGTCTGAGGCTCTAGTACTGCTGATTGGCTGAGGAGGTGTTATAGCTCATCTTCCTGTAGTGTTAAGAGAAACTGAGCATTTTGTTGTATCCTTGCAGCATTTATACAATATTTTAAAATTTTCATTCAGGTACTGTCTTTCAAGTACTGCAGGTCCTTTTGGGCATATTATAATTTCTGTTCACTTCTGGAATTGTGAACTGAACACATAATAAATGTAAGAAAATACATGCAACTTTAAAATCAACATACCTAAAAATTTGACTGTCCTGTGATGAGAAGCATAGGTTACTGGAACCTGGAGGAATGTACCAAATTTGTGTTATTCCTGCTAACTCTTTGGAGAACTACAAGTTCCTTTGTGAAAACAGAAATTCTTCTGGTTGGTCTATGCGTGTGTCAATTTTTCTTTTCTTTCTCAGCAATTTTCTTACTTGCTGCACCCCCCATCCTCACCTTGTCCTTGCTTCTCTTCTCCATTTTGAATCTGAATAAAGCTGTGCATGTGTGGACAGCAAAGGACTAGATGTGAAGTAAAATTGAAAGAAATCACAATCAATACCCCCGGATATTGTTAAAGTCATTAAAATTCTTGTATAAAAAGAAGTTGAGCAATTCCAAGAGAATAAAACCTAGCTTCATTCAAAAATAGATGTTTTAATTGGTCAGCCCAATTCAATAACTTACAGGACCAGTCTTAATAGGAATTGAACGCAAAAGCTCAATTCATTTGAATTCAGGAAAAATAGAACACATCACAGTGCAGGATGGGAGCAAAAGGCAGTGAGCTGGTTCCACTGCACTGGGGCAGGGGCCACCTTTGGGTTCCAGGAGCCCTCTGGAGCAAGGGGTCCTCTCTCAGTTGACAGTGGCAGCAGGGGTGCAGCTACAGCAGATACATTGATACATCCAATTCACAGGTAGGACTTGGACTTCCTGTGTGAGTTAAAATGTAAAACATATGATATAAAGCAGGAATGTTATAACTAGGAAAGGTTCTGAATAATGTTTGTAAACAAAGGAGTATTGCTACAGAGCATAATAAATTGGTGTTTGAAAAAAAAAAATTAGAGGTTTAAGAATGAACTCTGTCTTCACTCACTATGCTTCAGTGAGCGTTCAGTGAGGTTTTTTTTAACTTCAATAACAAGAGCTTCTCAATTGGGCTTTTGCTCCTTTTGCATTCCTTTTGACTGTACCTCATTACATTAACAGCCTGTTATGTTGGAGTAGTTATATACCTGAAGCTTCTGCAACTTAAAGGTAACTATCCCAGTCTGTCAGCATTGCCAAGAAGTTCAATTTTTCCAAATGGATTGTGTTAAGCTACAAATTACTTACAGTAAATGCAGCCAAAACAAGATAGACATAATGAAACTTATACCCAGAGAACCACATTGTTGGGTATTTTTTCACACACAGAGAAGGGAGGAAGTACACATTTACTACGGAGATTATCAGGGTTAAGCCATCTACTGCTGTTTGATGCGCATGCACTCACACACACACACACACACACACACACGCAGTTACATTGCAGAGGTACATATACATGTCACTAATCATTCAAGATTTGTCCCACAGTACCTCACAAGACACTGATTTTACCCACCTACAGAGTTAAACCAAATGCAATGCCAGAGAGAATAACAAAGCCTTTCATCTCTGATCTCTTTCGACTTCATACTAATTCATGATTTTTTTTTAAGGTCCGTAACAAAATCTAGACCACCACAGATACTGTAATTATAGCTTATGTTTGCTCTTCAGAGCTTCTAAATTAAGACTTGGTCAGCTACTTGGCCAACTCAGCAGCTCATTTCTTTTGAAAGTCATAACAACAAATTGATTCCTTTGCTACTTCTTCTATTTGAAATACAAGAAAATGTACTGTGCAAATGACAACACTTTTTACAAACAACAGCCATTCAGCATGTGGACCTTTAGGAAGCTGGTAATGTGGCTTTGAAGAAAATTTTATTATTATGATACATGGTTTCTAAGAAGTTTTCTACATTTGCTGCACACAGGTTACATGAATTACATGAATTACATTCATACATGCTTTCAAATACACTGAACCATTCATTACTGCCATGTTAGGAGTGTCAATGGACTTTTCAAAATAAATTTCTTCCCAGCACTGTGAACAAACCTCACCCTAGTCATGCTTACAAGCTCAGCAAGAGTAAAAGGTTCCTGGACATGTGGAAGAGTTTACAATCAACAATAAAGCCTCTTTCATTTACTTAACTTGAATAGTAAATGGTAAAGGCAATAGTAAGAATCAAAACAGAGTAAGAAACTTGGTGAAAACTTTCTGCTTCTCTTTAATGTATGTCACTAGTGTCTGCCTTCATAAGCTGTGTTATGTTAGAAGTCATATTGTAGATTCTAAAGCACAGCCTGCCTGGTCAGCTAGACAGAGGGGAACTGGGGTAAAAAGAAAAATCTTTTGTTTGTGGCCCTGCTCATAGAGTAATCTCCACAGATTCTGTGTTTCCCTTCCCAGAAGTGACAGCAGTTACCTGTTCCATTATCACATACAGTAGGTTGTAAATCATGAAATGGGAACTTGAAAAGATTCTGAAGAGAGAATAAGTTCCCCCTACCCTCCCCCTCTAAAGTGCAAAGTGTCTGTGCAAAAGAGGAGTCTAATGCAAAAGCTATTTGGGTTATTTTCTGAACTTTCTCTTTGATCTCTGTTGGAGACTCAGTGCAAAATATTCTGGCTTTTCAACTTTTGATCTGAATTGCAAGTAGCACATAAGGAGCACAGTAAGATTTCCTTTGATACAAGATGGTTGCATTATTCAGATGTGTTTGCTGAAATCTAGAGCAATACCCAGGTTTTAGTTCCCATGCCTTAGATATATTTGTACACACAGAGCTTTCACAGCCTCCCACTGCCTTCAGCAGAGACTCCCACAGGTACCAAGTTACACTTGTACAGAACTGTTCTACCACTACACCTTAGTTACACCTCTGTGTTAACAAGCGTAATTATCCATAATTTACAATACAGCTAGCTGCACACTTTTGTACAGAAGTACACCGTAATGAGAATACAAAAGTACATAAAAAATTTCAGTTGTATTCTTCCTGAGTTTAGTATGGATATTTCAGTCTCAACCGGCAGCCAGAACAATTTTTTTTTTTTTTTGCCTTGGCATAAATATAAATTTATTATTTACTTTCCTGTCCTGGTGAAGCCAAAAGATTATTTCACTTCAACTTCCCCTTGAGGCCACTCTTTCTTCAAACAGCAACACTGGATCAGTGAACGGAATAGCAGATGTGTGTGCATACAGTCATTAATTAGGCAAAATATATGTAACTGTTGACTGTACAAAGAATTCACTCAAAATATATTCAGATCTGTTTTATAAAGAATAAAATCCCCATCTTTTCTCTTCTCAACTGTAACTTTTACATTTCTGTTCCCAACTGATGGGGTCTGAACATACCCTTTAAAAACTCAAAATCAGATCTTGATGAGTTTGCTAGAGAGTAATGAAATAAAGATTATACAGCTATCTTCTTTAAGAAGAAAACTGTGTTTAATCATGAATTCTGTGACAGTGAAATAACCAGCAAGTTGATAACCACTAAGGGAATTGAACCCTAAGCTATGGGCAGGATATAAGGAACTAGCAAATAGACAAAAAAGACAGGGAAAATTACACACATAATTATAGAAAAACAGAGATTTTAAAATTATTTTGCAACTTTATATAACGTCTGATGTAACTTCTACTGCGGTTAATAGATTTAGGGCAGTCTAGCTTTTTGTTTACATTCCAGGACCATTCTGAATTTGTGATAGATTATTGCTTGACTACTTTCTTTTCCAGACACCTCAGAATTATCATTGTGCAACTTTGTTGTTTCCAGAAGAGATTTCCAAATTGCTTTTCTTCCCCTTGAGCCTAGCTGTAATTACTAGTTCAGGAAGACTCCCTCCAAGAGTTAGTGCAGCATTTGGAAAGTGGAGCTGAGGGGTTGCAATGCTCTGCACCTAGTGTAGCAGAAGCATGAAAAGAATGCAAAGAGACACAGTTTGCCCAAACAAGACTTGCTAATACAATGGTTGGTATAAAAGAGAAATGAGCCCTCATCAGATAATACTAAAGACTGAGGAGACATGCTATTCTTCTGTCTGGGGTTTTTATGAAAGGCAGACCTCTAGGATGGAGTGGATAGAGGGAAATCAAAGGGATTCCCCAGTGAGAAGCTGACAGCCTCTATGTTACCCTGAGAGCATCCTTTCAAACATCCCTCTAACACCAGCAAACAAAACCAGCACGCACATGAGGACCTATGGTTGTCAAAACTAGACAATGCAGTGTTCCAGCCTAGTGTATTCTGTATTTTTTCCATTGTGCATTCCTCTACACCTTTCTTACCTCTCTCTCGTCACTTTTTCTCACCTTCTGCTAATCATAAGACCAGCTACTCATACTGCAGAAAAATAAAAGGACAGCTCCAGAAGAGTTTGAGACCAGGACAAGGGCATAGGGCATAGGGCTTAACCAGAACAGCCAGATGACATCCCAAACTACGAGTAGCAAAACTTGTAGTTCTCAAACTACTTCTGTCAAAGACTATGTACAAGGTCAAAGTATTAACTAAGGGACGATCATCACTTCACCCTATGTCCTAATAGGCTCACCACAAAATTTCTCTCTTAATGGATTTTTTTGGTACCTGTTTAAGTGAAAATCAGAACTGTCAACCACTGGCAATGCGGTCTTCAACAATAGAAGCCTGGTGGTTCCAATTTTTCCATCAAGAATTTGTATCTGATATAAAAAGACTAGTTAATGTCCATTTCTGAAAAAGGATTGCATTTTTGCAACATGGTTATTTATAAACACAAAATTTCATGGTATTTAATAATTTTCTTTCTAGAATTATTTTTCTCATATGCCTTCTCATCCGCTTTATGAATTATTTCTTTCAGATTAATGTAAACTTTCTCAAGATCTGCCCAGAAATGAAACATTTCTCTTGACTCGGAACCCTATTTATATATAGTATATACAGTCACTGTCTTATGAAAGTCTTGTTTGTCTGATTATCCCACTAAAGTGAATGCTCCAAGTCTCAAGAAAGAAAAAAATTCCTGTCACTGCGAAGTTCCTACCCTTATTTTGAGAATTTCAGGATCCCATATGATTTTAAAAGAAATTTTATGCAATTTTAAGACATTGAATACCATTTTGACTCATACCTTGAAAGGAAAATATTTTCCCTGACCAACTTCTGACAAAATACATTCACAGATATCTCAATCCAGAGTATGGTATATTAAAAAATACCCTGCATGTAATTTAACAAATGACAAGTAATGCAAAGGAAATAACAAAAAAGTAATTGCCTTTGAGTGATACCATTTCTGCTATTATTCAAAATGCAAAGGCCACTTAAATTAGGACCACTTTTAGTAAAATTTCAGAGAACTAAACACAAAACTTTGAGAGCGAAAAGTTCATTTTGTCAGCTTAGCATCTGTTCAGCTCCTAAACTAAGTAAAATCTACAACTAGATTTCCAGTTAATTAAGTTACATTTAATACCGTGTACTGTTTCTATTTCTTCTGGAAATTTCCACGCTTATTTTTAAGACAAACATGTACAACAGTTTACCTGGATGTCCAAAGCTCTCCAGTATTTTGGTGCAAGCAGAAAAACTGGCCCCCTCAAAACAATCCACGGTTATATCAACGGCCTGGTCTATTTGCTAAAGAGGAGTTCTGCTTCTCACAGAGAGGTTCTTGCGTCTCACAACATACACTTGTGGGTTTCATTACCATGAAGAGTAACTGCTCTCCCCAGGATATTAGGTAAGAAGTGCTGGAGGAAAAGGGAACTAAAATGTGTTCAGACTGGTTGGCTGCTGCCATCAGCAGTAAGCACCATGTGATATCCAAAAGTATTGCATTTACCCCGTATTGCGTAGTCCTGTGAGGCTGTTTCAGTGCACACAAGCTTGAGCCTTTACAGAACAGTTGCTAAGGAAATGTGTGTGGCAATTACAGGCATAAAGAGTGGACTGGCCACAGGTCCAGCGCCCTGCTACCACTGAGAATCCTGCATCCATTCCCACTCCCCAGGCGTCAGCTAACGTGTTCATTTGCTCCCCCACATTCGCCAGTGGCATCTTGAGATTCTGCTGGCCAGTTTTCAAAAACTTTTAAGACATGGAAATATTAAAAAAAAAAACCAACCTAGGATCATACATTTCTTCTGTCCTTCGTCCTGTGTGTTCATTACAAAAGTCAAGAGTTTGAAGGATGATACAGGATAGAAAAGCCAATACTGAGTAAATAAGCTTCACAAGAAATTCTAGACTTGTGCTTGTGCTGAAGGTAAATCAACACCACAAAGGTGGAACCCTCTACAAAATACAGCTCAGTGAATTTGCTGGAGCTGTGCATGGGGAAGAGATTGCAGAAGAAAAGCTGTATGTCTTTGAGCTTAATCAAAAGTTATTTGAATCTTCGTCATGGTCTACTACTATTATTCTCCTTCTGCACAATCTTCTTAGTATTCTTTGAAACACTTTGGGGTGTTAAAGTAAAGCATTGAAAGTGTTTGATATTTCCAGCTTAATTTCACAAACACTTCTAGCTTAGCTACTTCAGAAGTTTATTAGGGTGCTGGATGGAGCTTATTTGAGTTAGAAATACTACGATAACTGCCAATAACTGTTTTTTTTGGTAATATAACACAATGTTTTTTTGTAGAGGGAGAAATGCAGTTCTTTATGCTATTCATTCAGCTAAACACTGTATTTTATTTATAAAATAGTATTTATTTGTGAAAATAAACAAATCATCACAGATGATAATGCATTGATTATTAACACTAAAGAAGATTAGAATTTGACTTGCTGTTGTATGCAGGAGCCTCCATGACTGTTTTGAGATGCTAACTGTAGCAATAGTCATTTTGTGTGGGTAAACAGCACTGCAAGGGTTTGCTCACAGTATCAGCTCTAGACAAATCATGCAATGATCAAAGGAATAGCTTATCTTTGCAGCTCTGAATGCTAGACAGTTCCTGTTGTCTTCTCTTTCATCCAATACACACAAATAAGTACATCCCTAACTGACAGAATGCTGATGAGAATATAAATTGCAACAAACACAATGAAAAGAAGAGTTTATGCTCTGAAATTGCTGTGAAAGTTGCCCATCTGCAATAACCAGCATGTGCTTCATTTTACACTTGCAGGTGCAATAGCTTCCTGAAATCTCTCTGGTTTTTTTCCACTTATTTCTGTGAAGGTTGTTTGTGAGTGATAGAGGGAAATTAGCTATTTTTAGGTGAAGAAAGAATCTGAATAAATTAATACTTTAAGGAACAAGACCCACAAGCCTGAAAGCAATGTAAAGTTATTTTGCCTTTTTTACTTTTCAGAAAAACAACAGCAGCAGCAACAACAAAATCACAAGTTCATATTCAAGCAAGACAAGGATGCTAATAATGATAATGCTTTCTTATACATACACATACCGTTAGGCTCTCTGTATAGACCAAACCCAGCATCTAAATCCCAGCACACCAGTGGTGTCTTACTGTTCCTATGTGGAAATGTTATGACTGGAACCTTAAGTATATATATTTTTTATCAGAGCATTTAGTAAGCAGTTTCCATGTAATTTTGGGAAAAGTGGCTGCTTACAAATTAAATTTGTCAAAAATCGAGGAAAGAAGAAAGGAAAGAAAAAGAATCAGAACCCTGGCCACTCAGGAAGATCCTCTCCCTCTATTTGGATCCCCTCCAGAGGCCACATCTCGAGTGCTGTGTCCAGTTCTGGGCTACTCAGTACAAGAAAGAAAAGGAGCTACTGGAGAGGGTTCAGCAAAGATCACAAAGATGATTCGGGATCTAAAGCATCGCTCTTATGAGGAGAGACTGTGAGAGCTGGGCGTGTTCAGTCTGGAGAAGAGAAGACTGAGAGGGGATCTTATCAATTCATAAAAATATCCCAGAGGCAGGTGCCCAGAGGATAGTGCCAGGCTCTTTTCAGGGGTGTACAGAGACAGGACAAGGAGCAACGTCCATAACTGTAACACAAGAAGTTCCGGCTCAAGATGAGAAGAAACTTCTATCATTGAGGGTGGCAGAGCACTGGAACCCCTGCCCAGGTTGGTCACGGAGTCTCCCTCTCTGGAGACATTTAAAACCCACCTGGACATATTCCTGTGTAACCTCAACTGGAAGGTTAGACTGGAATCTGCAGAGTTCCGTTCTAGCCCTAATCATTCAGTGATTGTGTGAGTCTGTGCTGTAAATGCTAGTCCACCTTTTAAAGTGATTTTTCTTTCGTCTACTGATGCTGCCCTTTGCTCCAAAATGGTTTGAAAAGTCAGGCACTGCCAGCTGAACACCTTTTGCTTTCCAATTCAATGGTCACAAAGAATACCATAGTTAGGCCAATACTAGAGTTCCTGTAAACTGAAGTGACATGATAAAAAAAAAAAATCTTTATCTTTTGATGCTTTTAACCTGCCTAATTTCAGTAACTTTAAGTGTATTACATGATCCCAAATTAAGTGAGACAGCATAACAGAGTTAAGTGGTGAGGGAGGGTGGGAGAAGAAAAAGGCAGAGATGACTGGCTAGGGCAGGTAATCTTCAAACCACGTGTATATAGGGGAGAGGGAGCTGGGGGCTAGTATGAGTGACACTTTTGGACAAGTGCATTAATATCATTAAAGCAGTTTGAAAATCTCCTTCATAAGTCAGAATAGTGTTGCTCTGTAATACACAGCATATGCAAATATGTGGAGCACTGAGCAAGAGAAAGTCAATGTGAACAGTGTTTTTCACTGAAACTTTACTTCCTGCCTTTTCCTCCTCTCTCTCACAGGGCTTTAGCCTCCTAGTTGTTACTGAACAGGTTACATTTCTGTAAGAAGTAGTCTATGCAGCAGTGAGGGAAGATGTTGGAAAAATTTTAACTTTAGCACATTAGTCTATGATCCCTATATTCATGGTTAGTGCTTAGTTTTGTACCACACAGTGCTTAGTACAAATACCAGAGATTAATGTGGCCTTGTGTTAACTCCCTACATCTGTGACTAATAAGTCTTGTGCCAGCTAATGCTTCCTTGTTTACTTCTATCAGTGATTAATATGTACTAGCTGATATCTCAGTTTTGAGAACAAGGATTGTGTGTCAGAGCAAAGAACGATAAGAGAAGTACATTATGACCTGACACTCTGAAGGAGAAAAGATTCATCAGAAGATCTAGAACCATATTCAAACAAGTAAATTGAAATAATTAGTATACATACATGTATTCAGGAAATGTGATGAATGTGTATTAGTTTCAGGAATATAATCCGGTCTGTTAGGTTACTAAACATGTATGTTTTAAGGAGAATTCCCCATGCTAGCAACCTATTAGCAACCCAGTGTTGCTAATAAAGTAATGTTGTTTTTCCTAACTAACAAATTGGTTGGAGAGTTTACTTCTCAGTTTTTGGTGACAGGGGGCAGACTTGGCATAGGAGCAGAAATAACATATTTCTCTCAATAATCTCTGTACATACTTGCGCTGAAAGAGTTTCAGACTACCTGGTTTCATGCAGCTTCTGAGATAACATTTTGAGTACAGGAACCTCATCAGAGAGCAAGGCAAAGACTCAGAGGTCCTGCTTCACAATGCTGTGCCACTCCCCAGAGTCAAGAGTTCTGGGGAGAAGTGCCATCTTGCCATGCCCATGATGTTGTTACAGCATCACTTTGGAAAGTACCTGATTTTCAGAATAAACTTGATATTCCTGAGCACTGGCAGGAGCATCTGTCTGCAATTGCTACAGCGCACTATGAAAAACCATCGTTTTTGTTAGAGTCAGTCTGCGTTATCTTTGTGTCTGCAGACAGGGCTAGACTTCCTCAAAAATGTGCTGCTCCATTTCCAACACATTCTCATTTGAAGGTGGTTTTAGTATTTCTGACAGAAGTTTGGTCATGAGCAAATTAACAGCATTTCCTTGTGTCTACGTACACTGTCATGCTTATGGGAACAATTTGGCTTTCCAGATGCTGTTCAGGGACAACTGACATGCAGGATTCCTGGAAGCTCCTCAAGTCAGTGCTGTGGCTCTCTTAAATTGTTGTTATTCAATATCTATAACCTTATAATCATTGCCTATTATTAATATATTTATACTTGCCCGAACAAGGAGTTCAGAAATCTCTTTCCACTAATTTTATTTTTCTATACTGGAGAAATGTAGGATTGACAAATTCAAGAAAGAAGTCAAAGTCCTTACCCTGACTATGCCTTGTGAGGGACATGTTCCTGCCACAAAAGAAACCCCGGCACAGGCCAGAGCATCACAATCAAGTGTGTGTTAAGATCCTGGTTTTCTGCTGGGGTGTATGTACTGTAATAAATCACAGTCCTTACTGGGGACCACTGAAGCTGATGTAAAGCACCTGCTGTACAAAAAAATCTTTCATTTCTTTCATTCAAAAAGTCTTTTCTTTTTGTGACTTGAGGAGTGCTCAAATCTCAAGCAATTTTTATTTCAATACAAAGCTCATATTCAGGCATTAGCGGTCTTGCTCTACCAAGGGATTCACCTGTCCTGCACCACCTTCCATGCCTGCCCCTGCACTGATCCCCAGTGCCCACTGCCATGTCACAGGCTCTTCCCTGCCCCTTTTGCTGTCGAGCTCACCCACACGGGGGGCTCAGATTAAGTGGCTTTTCAATGAGGCTTTTTGCCCTGCAAGCTGTGTGGGCTCTGCTCATGTCAGGACTCCTGTGTTCTCTTTGCCTGAGTTCAGCACCAAGAGTTCAGGGGGGATTGAAAGCAGTGCCACAGCAGAAAACACTCCAGACAGACCAAATGGGAACACCAGGCTTTTGCTAAACCCTCCACAGGGAAACCCTCTGGAGGGCAGAGAGTTCACTGTGATGCGAAGAGCGCTGATGAATGCAAGCACAGTCCCATGAAACAGGGGCTGAGGAGTCTCACAGAGTGTGCCACAGCACCATTGCCACTCACACCCCACAGCTCTGCCTCATTGATGGCCACCACTGGTCCCCGGGGTAGCTTGGTCAGACGCCTTAATGAGCTAAACTGCAGGTAATGTGAGTGTAGCTGTGACAGCTGAGTTTGCAACAACCAACTCCTAGTCTGAGGCAAGGGGGATGTGGAGAGGACCTGGTGGCCATCGCAGTAAGGCAGGCCAGCCACTCAGGAGAGTGGCAAGCAAGCAGACTCGCTGGCTGGGAAGGTGCTAGAAGCTGTGTATGAGAGGAAATCAGGAGAGACTGGGGTGAGAGGGAGGATGGAAGAGCAGGGCAGGGCTACTGGGAGCTGACCACAAGCAGTTTGTGTGCGGAGAGGACCTCTGGCAGCGGGGGAGGATCTGCCTTAGTGATGTTGTGCTCCCTCAGCCCCCTCCTCTGTGCCTGTCAGGCATGGCTGTGCCTGTGCCGGGCCTTCCCCCGCCGTCCGCTCACCGGGCCCGACGCTGCGCCTCCCTGCCGGGGCTCAGGCTGGCGCGCCGGGAGCGGGGCTGGCCGGAGCCGGTGCAGGCCTCAGAGCGCGGAGGCGGCCATGGCAGCAGCTGCACCGGGGAGAGGAGAAGGGAGGGAGCCTCAGCTGCGGGAAGGAGATCTTGGGACGTCAGAGAGGAAGGAAAACTTTCTAAAGGAAGAAGTTGCTTCAGTTTCCACCCTACATGCCCTCATGTGAATGGCTGGGCAGGCGATTATCAGCTGGTTTGGCTTCCCCATCAGCATCCCCCCGCCCAGCTGCTGCTACCAGGAGGAAGTGGGAAAGCAAGAGGAACAGACAGCTTTAGCAAAACGCTCCTGACTTCCCTTTCTCTTCAAATTGTCCTTCCCTGCCTCTGCCTGGGAGGCAAAAAACCATACAAATATCTCACCAAGAGTTGGGTAAACCTTTTGAGAGGGAGAGAGGGATCTCTCTGGACCCCCCACGCTTTCATATACAAATTTAACAACCTCCTTTCCTGCCCTCTCATATGTTAAACATCCATCAGCTCTTCAAGCCTCACCTGCTTTTAGTGCAGAGAAGCAAAACAAAAACTCATATTTCCTAAAAAGCATCCAAGCTGCAGGCAATATCCTGTTCTGACCTGTTTGCTCTTCTGCACTACCTTAATGGGGCAGAGAGGACTTGCAGCTGACATCTATGCCTCTTCAGGTATCACGTAGCTCAGGTATCTTAGGCTTTCTCTGGGAATTGGGTAATAAAGGGCCTTTACCCTCCAATGTATCCTCCTTAAACTTCTGAATAAAAGGTTTCAGATGAAAACAATTTAGTCTCTAATAATGTCAGATGATTTCTTAACAACAGCTGTTCAGTCTCTTAATTATAAAAAGTGGAAGATCAGACCTACATTTGTTAGCTGTTCACCAATTGCTATTAAAGGGATCAGGCTGGTTTTGCTTTTAAAATATGTTTGCTTAAAAAAACCCAAACAAACAAAATCTCCTAGATTTTCATAGTCAGTCTCAATTAGTCAAACAGCCCCTGGTGAAGTTTAGTAAAAAAAAAAAAGAGTTTTAATGAATGCAAATTGACACCTTTCTGTACTTTATGTGCTTTCAAGAAATTACCTGTCACAAGTGAGGCTAAATTTGAATACATCTGAAACAGAAAGTTAAGGATCAAGTTAAATTCTCAGTTGCAGGCATCACTCTGCTTCTGTATCCTTTCTCAGTGCTTCTGTGATAATTAGTCTTGTTTATTAGATCTACATCTAATACTTGTAGAGTCTTTTCTTGTGGTCTGAAATTTAAATTTTTTAGTTACCATGTATACTATACTGCAATTTTTTTTATATTCTAGAACAAGAAGGAGAAAAGGGAAAGCTTAAAAAAAGGAAGACAATGCTGTGGCCTAAATAACAACAACAAAGAGAATGCTCCCACATCATAAACATATCAAAACACAAAGTAACTTCAGAAACAGTTTTAATCTAAGATAATAAAGTTTAAAAATGAAAATGCAGTTTAATTCAAACATCTTTAACAAGAATGATTCAGAAAAAATTTCCTAAGTCCTTCTTCCTAGTATTTGCTTAGTGCCTGACATCCTTTTTATGTCCCTATGCTTTAGGCTTTTAAAAAACTTTGACTATCCCTGATTCCTGATCTTTAGCAGGTTCGTGGCAGGTTGGTCACAAAGTCTTCTGGCTTTAAAATGACTGGTTAGCCTGTGATATAAATCCATAAACAAAAGAAAGGAGAATTTAGCTGAAGTGAGAATGCATTCACCTGTGCCTCTGGCAATCACAGCAGAAAACCAGGATCAGTTTTCCATCTGCTGAGAGTCCTTTTGGTGGTCAGCTTAGAGAGAGTGTGTACACAAACCCCATATTCTGAAGCCTTGCTGGTATATTAAGAGTTTCTTTCAAAAAGAACATTTCTTCCTTCCTGTCCTACTCTCCTGTCTTTTTGAAGATTTCCTCCTCTTCTGCTAACATCACTTTCCCCTTTTTTATCTGGTATTTGGAATGTGCTACTTGGGAAATGAGAGATAAGTGAGCTGTGTGTCCCCTCTTCCATCATACACCTGCCCTCCGGTCAGATGGGTCCCACCTTTCAGCCATGCACAGAAGGGAACCCTTTCATGCAGTGCTTTCTCTGTACAGATATCGTGTGCCTGTTCTTAATGTGGCGCCCTTCCCGGGTGCTGGCACAAGAGTGACCTCTAATGGAGGAGCCTCTCTCGTCACAAATCGTAACCTTCCAGGATCATGTCGGGAGGGAGGGAACAAGGGTGGAAAATCTGCAGTCCCGGTAACTTGTCTCAGCATTTGGTTTCCATCGCTGTTAAAATAAAAATAAACGGGGGGGAAAAAAACCAAAAAAACCCACAACCAAACAAAAAGCCCCAAACAAACCCAAAACAGAAACCCAGCAGCAGCAGCAGCAACAACAACAACAACAACAAACCAACAAAAAAAGGAAACTAATTGGGATTTTTTTGCGTTTTTTGCTTTGCTTCTAATGCCTTTTTTCCTCCCGCTGCCTCTCACTCTGTCCTTGTGCATCTCTGACATGAGTATGACACACTTCCATTAGACATTTGACATAGCAATGAAGTCTCTGCTTTGCCTACTTCTCTTAACTTCTTGTCTGTCATGTGTCCCAGTTCCCTGATCACCTACTGCGAGCACAGGGAATTGAGTTGCTGCTGTTATGTTTGCTCAGTGCCTGCCTGCTGCCTTGCCTCAGAGGCAGAGAAGTTATGGCTGCTTTCTTAACTTTAATCATGCAAATTTTGTTACTTACCAAGTCTGTTATTTGCACTGTTACAGGCACTTGAATCTGCTGTTTACAGAATTTGTGTGAATGAGAAGGGGAAATTCATCAGGGTCTCTTTCAGTTTTCCTGTTGCCTGAGAGAAGCTATGGGCCATGACAGATGAGGCAGCATATACCAGCTTTTTTGCTCCAGAGGCTAAATTGTATGGGAGAAAAAAAAAATCCCATTTTTTTTTGTTATGCAAGGTCACACTGCCAACCTTTTGTTGAGCACGGGCTAGACTGAACAGTAAGGTGAGTCTGCTGAGCATTCATCGAAGATTCGGCCATTGGGTAGATCGTCAGTTGAACAGAATATTTTTATGGTGAAGCACAGGACAGCTGCTGACTGTCATGGGAAGAAGAGCAGCAGGAAACAGAAATGCAGCAGTGGTCAGCTGAGTGGGGGGCATACTATTCATTCTTGTGGGCTATTGCATAAATTTGAGCCTGAACAACTTCTCCTACAGGATGATGAAAAGAGATTTGATAAAAAACTCATGTCATGTGAGGAAAATACTCAAATCCGTGGAAACCTAGGTGTGGAATAATGAATTGAAGACTGAGATCCAAAAGAGAATAAGGTAAGACCACAAAAATCATAGAAACAGGACCACTGGGGAATAAACACTTGAAGATATAAAATGAATTGAAAAACAATTTTGAAAATAGTTTAAAAAATTACTGAGAGATGGAGAAGATCAATGGTTGTGCATAAATTGATGTTCTGAGAGCCTCTGTAAAGGAGAAGTAAGTGAGAGCCTGGAGACATGATTTCTGAAAGTTTTTCTTCTCCAAAGACATAAGAAAACAGGTATCCCTATGACTCTTGTTCAGAATCAAAATGCAGATGCAGTCAGGGGTTTAGAGAAGAATCATGGTGTTGTAGAGATTGTGACACTTCTCAAACCTTAGCGAAACTGGTGACTAATGGGAAGAAAAGCTGTTAGAGATGTGTCAGCAGAAGTGAAAGGAACACCCAGCCATAGCTGCAAATACAAAATGCACAAGATCCTCTGATACCTATTTCATTCTATTAAAATGTAAACTCTCTGGAAGTACTAAATCATTTTTCTTATAATTACGGATTGAATTTGGCAGATTTCATACATGTCCAATTTTAAAATGTGTAATAAATGATTTTCATGACTTTTCAATATCATCCAGTGATGATATTGTGAGTTAGAGACCATTGTTCACAGCTTCAGTGCTGGAACATAGGTGTGGCTTTGGTTTTGTACATTCCTGTGTAATTTTTCCATTCTTAATTTTCTGTGTATTTCACCTTTTACATTGAGGAATGTGGCTGAAGGCAGGTGATCTTTTTGTTCATTTCATATTATTCCTGTAAAGAAAACTGAACTCTGATGAAGAATTACTTTTATTGTCTTTTACAGTTTTTTTTTCTCTTAACTAAATAAAAAATAGTATGAACGGTTTGTAAGAAAAAGTGTCTAAAAAGATGACTTTCTGTTGAAATGAACCCACAAATCCCATCAGATTCTTAATCCCAGGCTGTTGAATCAGGTGTAGATGATTTACTGATAAACACTAAAACTGCTCCTGCAACAAACAATTTAACAATGCACCTTTAAATATCCTCGTGTTATCTGCATTATGCATTATTATCAGGAGATGTTGACAATGCCACATTGTATGTTCTGTATCAGCTTCATATTTACATTTGTCTATGCATATGATTTATCTTGGTCTAATTTACATACCTAACACATTTTCCTATATCAGCGTCCTCTCCTCCTCCCTCCTCCCCACTCCCCACTAATATGAAAAACTTTAACGAATAAAGATCATATGGAAGGTGCTGTTGTTCTGAATTCTAGAGGTGTCTGCAAATGTGGTTTTTGTCCAAATTTCAAATAACAGGGATGGGGAAGGTTGCAATTCATTCAGCATCTCTTAAATATTGCCTGATATCAGTGTGAATGGTTTGGTGGATGTAGTAGTCCTGGCTTGCCAATAGTTTTCCATAACAATGTGATAGGGCTCTCAAGCTGGCTGCAAGACACTGTAGGGTAACTAGGATGCTGGGATCCTTTGTAAGGCTCTGAGTGCAGCTTGTCTGTCTGTGCCGATAGAGGGCATTATGCATGCACACAGCAGAGCTGTCATTGAGAGCTGCAGGCAATCCTCCTGCTGCTTGTCTAGCTTTACCATTACAGTACTCTTCCAAGTGTCTTACACAGTGAGTAAAAAAAGTACTTTTGGATTTAATTGGGGCACATGTTAGTTTATAGCATTTTTGAAGGTAGCATAAATATCAGGGAAAGAGAATTATCTCTCAGTGTTTCTCTACTTCTTACCCTCCAGTTCAGCCTGACAGACAGAAAACTTTGCATGTTTAACAAAAACAATAGTATCCTGAACATTTTATTATTCTTAGCCCTGCGAGCTGTGTTTTGCACAAATCAGTTTCAAAAGTCTGCTATGTTCCCAGTTATGTGAGACCTGCTGGCCTTCTGTGGCTGTCAGAAGTCCAGTGACCTCAACGATCTTTGCAGGCAGGTAGAATTCCCTTCAAACAGAGTTCCTTAGGAGATGGTTCCTTCTGAATGTGGTTAGACACTCAGTCCATTTTATGACCAACATATAATTGTATATATTATGTTTTTCTGTGCAGAAACTGAAGGATTTATCTTTTTTTTTAAACAAAGAATACATCCAAATAGATCAACAAAATTTCTTGTTTGGCCTTATTTTCATCAGGAAATTTGTAACTGAATTCTCATGTCTCAAAAGTTTTTTTGCTTCTTAGAGCATATCTGAGAATTACCAGTATCACTGCAAAAAGACAGGCATGTTAAGGGGTATTTCTCTAGGTCAGGAATCAATGCAGCCTGTCCTAGCTTGAAATCAAAGGAAAATGCAGCTTTTTTCCTTTGTGTTAATAAGCTTCAGTCTCATCTGTCTGAAGCTATTACTGTAGTTCTTGTATTTTTTCAGCTGATATTATATCCAAGTGTTTTGGTCCAGACTTTACTCTGTGATGACGGTCAGAAATGAAGTGAATTCTATGTTTTGGTCTTCATGTGGATTTCTGCAGGCCTAACTTTTCTCCCTCTGTCTCTTCCTGTATACACAAAACCAGATTATACCTAATCTCATGTTCAAAAAGTTCATTGTTTTTTGGTGGTTTTGGGTTGTTTTTTTGTTTTGTTTTTTTTTTTTTAGGAATACTTTTTTTTCCCCACAGGCTCATTTGCTGGTGTAAAACTTCCACAAATCAAACTTTCCAAAAGTACTCTTCACTCTTCTTTCTTCTGTTACTTGTTTTTCTCTCCTCCTATTTTTTTTTTCATGTCTTCTCATATTGCTGTAATATAAATTTTCAGCTGTGCAGCATCAAAGCAAAGACCCAAAAATGTAATTTGCTTCCTTGGTGGAGCTTTTGGGTTGCCTGTCATGCAAAGATGAAAGCACTTCCTTCCCCAGAGTTTTATATAGCATTGTCAAGAAAATAGGCTAAAGGAATCAATTCATTATTTGAATTACTTTGGATTGTCATTCATATTTGGATTCAGGGAAAACAACCTGGAAATCTGAAAAGATTTAATCAAAAAAGTGAAACTGTTAGTTGTTGCTTATTTTCAATTTGCATTTGGCAACAGCAGAAGTTCAGTGATCAATGTATCCACTCTTTCTAAGCAAACCTGTTTCTGAAAGCAGCTAGAATCATGCCAGAAGAGTAACTGTGTGTTTGCTGTGCAAATTTTAATGTAGGATTTTGCAAATATAAGTATTCCATACATTTTTGGGCTCCTCTAGTACAAGTAAAAGAACACCTGTGGCATCTAGAAATCAGCAGGCAACAGCACAGCAAGATGCTCCTTTGGTAGTCCTTATTCAGATCCTGTTTATTCATATGTAAATCTAGAGTAAGTCAAGTGACTTGAATTATTGGTGTAAGCAAATATAGTGCTTTGACCTTTAGTACTTGATTCTACACAGTCGGATTACAACAGAAATAAATAAAATAGAAGTACCTGGTTTATATTTTAAAACCAAAAAATATGCCTTATGTAAACACTTTGCTTCAGATTCAGAGAGAATTTGATCATAGTGTGAGGCAGAGACACATTCAAAACCAGAACACTCAGAATTTTGTGCAGCATTATTTAGTGTGAACCCTATTGCATTCCGTCTATTTCACATTACCATTTTTCAAGTGCTATTTGCAGTGGGCAACCTTTTTCACCTCTAAGTTTCACAAGGCACCTTTTTTTCTTTTGAAACAGGGTTGATCGCCTCAAGTAAATAATCGTTCTTTAGTAGTACTGCATGCAGGGAAGACAGTTGTGGTACCTTTGGGCAGAGGTACCATGATAAATGTGTACAAGTTACTCCAGTAGCTGTAAATTTTTTCCCAGAGCAAAGATGGCCTGAAAAGTTATTCAGATTTCTTGCTTTTCAACATTTATCTGTAAAATCACTAATCTTGAAATTATCAGTTTGTTTTATAAATAAAATGCTTATAAAAAGATACATATAGAGGGTCTAAAGAAACTGACTTTCTAAGGAAACAAATTCTGTCAGTTTGCTAAACACACAACACCACACCACACTCCCTATCCAACTACATGGAAGATTTACAGATAAATTCCTTTATCTTTTTAGTTACAAAGCCCTGCTGAATCGGAATAAGATAATAGAATTTTTTTTTTTTAATCTAATTAGAAGGTGAGGCCCCATTTCTTTGTTGGCGTCACATTGACACTTGACTGCAGGATTTCTCTGGATACACAAATGAATTTGTCAGTTTGTCCTTGAAAGAAGTTGTTTTCCTTAATTTTGAATGCCAGAATCAGTAAAGCACATACCAACCAGTTCAGATGATGAAGGACCTAAAAAAAATAGTTTCCTCATGCCCTCAAAAGCAGGAAGCCAGATGCAAGGATTTGAAAACTATTTGAAATAAATCTAAAGATTTACAGTCACATCCACAGCAGTTTTAGTGCTAATTCATCCATGTAATAAAAAGTAAATTAATAAAGTCCTGTACTTACCATAATTTCAGTTGTTCTGTGTCCACAAGTCTGCTAAGGAGTATGCACTGTGTTAGAGGGAGTCAAAAATGTTCTTTGTCCTTCACTGTGAACATTTGTTTAGAAAGTGCATGTGGTCTGTCCAGCCTTCACAGGAAGAGATATCAGCAGTATTCTTGTTTTGCACATTATCAGAGACCTAACAGAATTTTAAACAGTATTTGTTTCGGTTACATTGCACCACTGTGGAGGATGAATAGGTTTTATTCATTCATTTCCAAGATTTTGATGAAAACCGGGTCTATGCTGATAAAAAAAATTATATTGTTATTTTTTCAGTAATCTTTGACTGAATTAAAAAGGCAAATGTATTTTGGTTTTGTTGCTTCTACTGAGGTTTCCTGAATTTTCATATATTTAGGCTTCACTACCAACCCTGTGCATGTCTCCTGACCCAGACTTTCATGGATGTTTAAAATCTGAAGTAATTTTCCATCTCTAGTAGGCTGAACTATATTTCTATCAATTAGGCTTTAATTATTCAGCTCTTCATAGCTGACACGGTCAGAAAAATAGGATTGTCCTGGTCTGACAGGGTATTAAAGTTCTGCAGACTTCCTATGCACAAAAATTGAAGGAGGAAAGGGCATATGGCCATAAACGTCAGTGAGTTCAATATAGAAAAAACCCCAAAAACTGAAACAAAGGGCTTAATGAAAAGGGGTGAAAGAAGGAAGAAAGGGAGTGAAATACTGTCGAATACAGGAAAGAGGGGACTGGCATATTTTGGTGATGTCCAACTTTTAAATAAAAATCAGTTGAGTTTTCAGTAAGCAATCTTCTCAGTATGAAGTAATGGGGGATAAATAAATATGATTGTAAAATTACAGAAAATACCATATCTGTGTAAGAAGCGAGATTTAAACTGCATTCTGTGGTGAAATCAGGATTTCCCTATAATCTCAGTGCTACAGCATAGAAAGTATTACTGTATTGCTGTAAGTCCCAAACTATTTGTTTTCTATTGATTTTTCAGTGGAATACATCAATACTATCTATTTTATAGATAATAGCAAGTACAACTACAGATACTTATAATTAGCAAACATACTACCCATTTTCCTAAAATCAAGAAATCACTAGGGCAGCTACATGCTTATTTTCTTGAGCACAACATTATGTAACTCTAAGGACAGCTTTGAAAAAACAAATTGAATGAGAAAATGTTAGATGATTGTAACTACATCTAATGTAGGTTTCACTAAAGAAGGATTGTGTCTGAATAAATTAGTACCTCTTTTACAAGGTTTAGCTTACATTCTAGGCAAAGGTAATACAATTTACTTTATTTGCCTAGACTTCAACAGAGTATTTCATGTGATGTCCTTTGTTGAATTTTAAGTGACAGGAACTGGGAGAGGATGTGACCTGTCAGAAAGACTGCAAGGTAGACAAGGAGATGGTTGAAGCTACAGCAGTTTAGTGGAAAGGGAATTACTGAGTTTAACTTGGATTACTTGCAGTGTTCTGCAGGCATCGGTCATGGGACTGATCCTGTCTGATCCATTGCTTGGGTCGGGAGTCTGGTGCAAGAGCTGGGCCTATACTGATGTTATCTGTAGATGTTCTAGATGGAATGATTCCTGAGGAGAATCAAGTTGTTACACAGGGAGGAGGAGAAGAGTATGTGTATTGGAGTGATAGAACTCAACCGAAGTTTGATAAAATATCAAATAATAAAGCTGTATACTTAAGACTAGAAAGAAGGTATTTTGCTTTGTGCCAGGGAGACAATGAGTCACTAACATGACATGCACATGTGAAAAGCATATGTAATTTAAATGCACATTAGGCAAATGCTTTTTGGGAGAGGCAGGAAAAGAATTTGTGCAGAGGACTGATGAAGTCTTGTTTAGACTCTTTTGTGCAGCTCTGGTCAACTATGCTGAGTGACCAAGTGAAAACTTCTAGTATGAGTAGGACTTCCAGCCTTCTGGAAGGACACTGAAAGAGCTTGGATAGCTTAAGAAAGTAGAGATGAAAGGTCTTTAAGTATCAGGGAAGGATTATTTATATCAAAAAATATGGGATTGAAATCAAGTGTGTATAAATAAGTTATGAGTACATTTAAAGTGGGAATTATATTGTATTATATTTTTTATTAATTTATATTCATTCACATTCAGAAATGATCTTCCAAAGAGCATAGAGGAGGAAGGAGATCAGTAAGGTTTGCATATGCTACATGAGCAATTTATTAATGACATTTAATGACAGGACAGGGAGAATTCTGCTGTTAGGAAAAAAATCTGCTTATCAGAGAGATTTTTAGTCACCTTGTCTGCTCCCACTGAGTGTTAAATCTTAGATTATGGTAGGTTACCCTAGACCTATCCTCTTTGTCCTTTTTTTCAAGCAGGAATATTTTCATGTCCAGCTCTTTAGGATTTGCTCTGTCTGTTAAAGGTTTCCTGATATCTGATAGCTCTACTCTTGGTGGAGAGTTCTGCTGCTCCCACTGTGAGACAGTAACACCAGATCTTCAGCAAGAGGTGCCTTATTGCAGGTGCACAGTGCAGTAAAAAGCCTGTCAGGTTTGAGGCTTTCTGAAGTGTCCCAGGAAGACTCCAGGAATGCTAGGTTCATGTGTGTTCTGTCCATTGAGAATATCCTGTGTTTGCACTTAGGAACATTAATTATTGGAAGCCTATTTGCGGAAACCTGTTGCCACGCGTGTGGTCTGAAGGGACTGTTCATGGTTTGCAGGACCAGTGAAAGGCTGGTTTTTGGTCTGATTTTTGTAGCACAGTAGATTTTGTGATCCGCTGTTCTCTCTCCTGCTTTCTTTTGTGATGTTTAATCTTGGGTACTCAAAGTCTTAGAGTCACTCGTGGTGGGCTGGAGGAAGGCAAAGAATGTTCCAGGGGACTCTTCCAGATCTGGACTGCCAGTATTCAACGGACCAGTCTCATTGATCTGATGGCAGTTACTATTGCTGTATTTCCAAACCACTCAGCCCTCATATATCTTTGTTATTAATTGTTTCCTTGTATCTTGCTTCCAAGGGGACCTTCTAATGTTTAGCAGCATAGTTAAGTTAACATGGTTACCTTTCCCTCAAAGGGGACACTAATTTCTCTTTGTTTTCTGAATTTAGCTGCCCTTTAAAATGACACCTCTTTGAGAGCTATCCTTCCTCCTCACCCTAAACAAATTTTCCAGTGACTGCTGGGTTCAGAAGTCACTGAGGGAGATGGTCAGGTAGGTTCAGTGACAACACAATTGCGTCAGTCTTGTTTCCCTGTTTTGGAAGTTCTGCTAAAAATATGGATGGTAATATGACAATTCTTCTATCCTTTTGTAACATGCCTCTGATTTCACATAATGTCTTTAACTTATTGATGCAGTCAAGATACAATGTTAGACTATTCTGCAAATATTGGGAGGAGCAAGAGTAGTAACTCCAGTAAAATTGCACGTCTTCATAAACATCCTGGTGATTCATGGCATGAGCTAGAAGTGAAATGTAGGGCTGAAATAAATCTGCAAGGGCATTTTGTTGAAGATAATGACTCTTCAAAGTTCTTTTCTAACAATATACCATCAATCAGCTGATGCTATATACGTTATTCTTATACTCATGCTGGATTTGAATTCTTGAAAATCAGTTTGAAAACATTCCAGAATTTATTTTGAAAAAACATTGATAAAGAGACACCAATACGCCATTGACTAACAAAGATGGAGAGTTCGTGTTCTAATGACAGCCACAGACAGATAAAAGGTTGACCACAGCTACTGTATCAGCACGTCTCTCTTAATATGTTTATTACTTTGTTTTGATTACAGATCATTTAAGCTGCAGGTAACTTTTAAATTGTGCCATTCCACTGTTCTTGGGTAGCTAGCTGGCCAGCAGAAACTGTGATCGTGGAATTGGTTTGAAATCCATTACTGTTTTCTAAAAAAAGAGAAAAAAGTAGTGAAGAAGTGATAGGAGATAGTAGCTAAAACATATATATTTGGTCAAAATTTAAAAGAAATTTTACTCTCACAGCTCACTAAGATCACGATTTTATTGTGTCCCAAATATGACTGTAATGTAAAAGAATTCTAATGAAGCACCATCTGGACACAGTCTTGTGCCGTGTGCTCTGGGATGACCCTACTTGAGCAGGGAGATTGGACAAGATGACACACTGTGGTCCCGTCCAGCCTGACCCATTCTGAGATTCTGTGTGATTCCATGAAGGATGAATCAAAACTCATAGTGTGATTTTCAGAAGACTTAAATATCAGACTTCTGCTTCAAGAATGAGTCCTCCACATGTCTGAAACCACATAAATGTCAGAAGCTAAAGTTAGATTATTATTTTTTTCTTTGCCATACCAGAGGAAATGTTGGTGAATACATGTGTGTCATGAATAATCATTGTGGTGTTTGGTCTCATGGCTGAACACGGACATGTTAATGATACAGTGCAGGAATAAAATTAGGCTGCTTATGAGATTTGTTTTTATTTTAATAACACCAACGTAATTGAATCAGGCAAAGGCTAACTTCATACCCTGAATTTAAAAAGAGGGCAATAGCACTGACCTAGGTAATATCCAGGAGTATGGAAACACATAGAAATACTTTCCCAGAATAGTTTCCCATCCAGCAAAAATTGATTCTTCAGAGATTTCCTGAGTGAACATGATTATCTGCCTTTAATAACCTTCTGTTTCTTTGTGCTGAGGTTTTAAAATGCATATTTACTTTTGGTATGCCCATTGTGTAAAGGACTAGACTTCAGCCTACTTAAAATCTGCCAATTGCTGGTTTATTTAATTTACACTACTTATACCTGTCCTCATGATATTACTCTTGATTTTCCAGATCTGTATCATATTCTTCTCTCAGTGTTATGTTTTCCACCTGTGAAATAACTTAGGGAATAAGTAGCTCTGACAGCCTAGAACTGTGGTGCTGTAGGAAGGTGTTTGTAATTCCCCGAGTTAAGGGGCTGTTAAGTCTTGCTGGCCATGCTTTCTTCAGGGTGCTTCACAGGTGAACTACTAGATATAGCTGAGCTCTACTGAAGCTGAGAGAGGGCGGTAGAAATCTTCTGATAGATATTTTTGGTGCAAGTAGAGGACATCTTGTAAGCCTTACCATGAAGTAATTTCAGTGGGGAGATATTCGACCTGTTTCCCTATCTTTCCACCTCTTTTCCTCTTGTGGCCTCTTAGAAGATAAGAATCTTATGGCAACATGTTAAGCATAAAACCCAAACAATTTTTTTCTGGGCATGAAAACTATTACTGTTTTCAGCAGGTGGAGAAATTTGGGTCTGCCTTGCCATGTTAGAGACCAGAGCATACTTCCTCAAAATCCTGTTTTGTTTTGTTGGTTTCCTTTGTTTCTTGTTGGTTTTTGTTTGTTTTGCTCTTCAGTGTATTACTATAATAATAATGATAATGATAATGATAATAATAATAATAATTTAAAAAAATCCAGCAACCAAAAAAACCAACCAAAAGCCTGTGAAAAAATATGTACCTAGACGTTTCTTGAAATACATTTCTTCAAGCTGAAAGTTTCAAATCTGCTGTAACACTAGCTTTGTCAGATTTAAGCATTCTATTTATCAAGTAAAAGACTTCAGTCTCCCGAACTGTCTTAATATATTTTTTCTGGAAAACATGTCTCTTCCTTCTCCTTAAGGAATAAGCTTTTTGATGGGTAATCTGACTGGAGATGAAATCCATTTTTTTTGAGAACTGTATTTTTAGTCTATACTTATCCAGAATTCTATTCTAATCTTGAGTTCTGTAGTATAACATTAGTCATCAAAATACTCATATACAAATCTAACCATTCATAAATTTGATACAAGGTGGTTGATCAGCTTTGTCAAATCACAGATTTAAGTGAAATGGGAAAGTGAATTCACCCGTCACTTCATCAACTGCATCTCTGAAATGTCCCAAACATTGGCTGAGCATTTATTCTAAATTGCAGTAACACATCTAAAGAGGCAGCTTGCCTGGTTTTGAAGACCATAACTATTTTCCTTCTTCACAGGGCCGTTTTTCAATGCTTTCTCCCTGGCATGGTCGGCCATCAGGCCCTGGTGCAGGATTATTACACTGGCGAGTCCGAGTGCTCTCTCCATTGATGCAGGTGGACCAGGCACTCCAACAGCTCCAGCCTCCATCAGTAACAACTGGTATTAGACAACACACAGGATTATTTCATCTTCCTCTTTCAAGGCAGATCATGATTCAACTCTGTTATGGTGACCCTGTGGATCGTTGCAGCCTCCAGCACACAAGCCATCACAAAGATTTGGCTTTTGAAAATGTGCTTTGTCAGTGGCACTGCTTAAGAGCCCTGGGCTTTCAACCTTTTTGTCATACTAGGAAACATACTCTAAGGCCCGTTTTGGGCACCTGTATGTTAAAAACCTGGTCACAGAGAATGAATGTACTTAACAGTACATTTTTTACATTGTCAGTTGTGGAACTGTGTTCTTTTGCCTTGTACCCTTGGGGACCAACTTAATATTAAACTAGCACAGTAATTGTGAAACATGATCATATGCTAGGAACACCAAGCTTTTGCAGAAAACTGAAGAAAAAATAGTTTAAGACATAGTGAGATTGCTATTGCCTGAAATCAGTTTACCAGTACTGCACCATGCTTCAGTAATACTCCTGTGTACTTAAATGAACATTGTGTCATTCCAAGACACAGTAGTGTATGTGGGACAATTAACTCCAAATTAGAGTATCCTCTTTGTTGAAAGAACCCAGTAACTTACATTAACTTCCACACCTTGCCCTTGGGGTTTGATAGCACTAGGTATAAGGAAGTGCTATGAAATGCTTCTGTTCTTATGAAGGCTCATTTTGTCAGCGTATTGTTAACAACAATTATGCTCATTTTAGTTTATTTGGAGTATTTACTAACCTTTCACTAATGTAGATTTGTGAATTTGACAAGCTATTCCCTTAAAATAACTTGAGCACATGCATGTACACACTCCATCTACCAGCACAAGGGTGCCTCCATTTTTGCAGGGTTCACATTTGCACACACTGTATTCGGTAATGTAGTCTTCAATTGCTCTTTCCAAATTTTGTTTCTTTAAATATGCATCTCTCATCTTAACTGGAACAAGTGTATGTATTGGAGAAGGCTGTAGAAGAAAAAAGCCAATGCATAACACGCTTTTCCAGAGTTCTGAATCAGTTTGATACAGTCATCACTAGAGTAAACATCTGAAGAAACAGTTAAGATTAAGAAAATGCAGGAAAGTTCATGGTAAACTTGGAGTCTCACCTTCATCTTAGAACAAAAACATTCAAACTGTAAGAAGCCACAGCTTTGAAGAAGCTATACTTACCCGTTGCTGTATCACTGCTGGAGCATCAACCAAAGATTTAGCCCACTGTATGTAATCCTCTACATCAACCACTTTGGATCCTCGTAGCAACATTTCTTTAATTTTAACTGAAAAGTCAATTGTCCCTCCATCAACTAAGGAAAGGACATCATCAATGACAGCGTTATCGTTCATTTCTGCTGCAGTAAAAAGAAAGAGAGAACAAAGAAGAAGGATGTTTAATGTCCATGCATCTGGAAGAACAGCTGTCCTCCTAGTGCAGCCAGTCCCTCTTTTTGAAATTATTGTAGGGAGAACTCTTGGTTGTAGCAGAATTCAATCAATATCGCTGCTCATACCTCTTATGTGGGAGGAAATATTTTTATTTTGCAATTAAATTAGAAAACCCTAGATCTGAAAGGAAAAGAAGGGATAGGACAAACTGAGACACGTTATGGAGATCATAGTCCTTTGATAATAAGCAAAAGATAATGAGTAATTCTACTGTATCCCCTTAGCTAAACCAAAATAGGGTAGGAATTAGAATAGAAGGAGCTTTTGCTTCGTAATTAGAGCAAGAAGCAGAGCACTGAAAATAACTGCCTCTTCTGTGCCTAGTAGTAAATAAACTTCCCTTTTGCAATTTTTATGCCATATGAAACAAAGCCCATCTCCAGACACATAAAGGAGCAGAGGGGAACCATGACAGGCAGGGGAACACAAATAGGGTAATCAGAAAAGGGATCCCCTGCTTTGACTCCTCCCAGGCCTGGTCCAGCAGAGCCACTAGCCCTGCAGGATGGGGCTGAGGATGAATCACCAGCAAGATGAGTCAATGGAAGGGCTCTCTGGATGCAAAGAGTGGCATTGCACAAATTCGAATACTTAGCATATACTTAGAAGAGTGCTATTGAAAAGGTCAGGGGGGTTCAAGGTGACTTTGGGAGGAATAAACTTGAGAAATTAAAGGGATAAAGGCAAAAAAAGGGGACTGATTGCATACAGGAAAAGACTGATCTGTGAGTTGTCTGTTATGTACTACCCATCTTTGCAGTCTGTTCTGGCTTACCATTAAATTTCATTCTAACTTTGCCTAGGGCAAAGGGACTCTATGCTATGTGCCAGCATCTAGAGCTGGACAAGGGCTGATTGGGACCTGGTGTTTGTGGTGCTAATAACTGGAGGAAGTGACAATACCTATGCCAGTGTGTGATCGCTAGCAGGTGTCAAGCCAGACTAGCAGGTGAATATAGGATAAGTGGGTTGGGAGCCGAGTACCAGAGCAGCTGTTACTGTGGCCTGGATCTGGTGGCTTTCCATGATGCATTGACAGCAACAGTCAGCAAGGGACAGCCAACAGATGTCATCTATCCGGCCTTCTGTAAAGCCTTTGATACATGTGACTTCCTTATCACCTAGTTGGAGACATATGGATTTGAAGGGTGGACTTATTGGTGGGCAAGGAACTGGCAGGATGGACACAGCCAGAGGGTTGTGGTCAATTGCTCTATGGCCAGGTGGAGGCCAGTGATGGATGGCATCCCTCAGGGCTCTGTTTTGGGAGATACGCTCTTCAGTATCTTCATCAATGACAAAGAGTGAGGTCAGATGCACCATCAGAAAGTTTCCAGATGACACGAAAATGAGCCATTTACACAACAGAAGGATTGGATTCCATCCTGAGACAGCCAGACAAACTTGAGAAGTGGGCCCACAAAAACTTCATGAAGTTCAGCACGTCCAAGTGCAAGGTGCTGCATGTGGGTCAGGAAATAGCAGGCCTGAGAGAAGAGTGAAAGAACTCATGGAGAGCGGCCCTGCCCAGAAGGACTTGGGGGTGCTGGTGGGTGAGAGGCTGGACATGACCCAGCCAGGAGCACTCACAGCCCAGAGAGCGAAATTTGTCCTGGGCTGCAGCCAGGGCAGTATGGGCAGCAGGGCAAGGGAAGAGATTTTGCCCCTCCACTCTGCTTTCATGAGATCCCACCTGCATTCAGCTCAGGGGTCTTCAGCACAAGGAAGATGTGGGCCCTGTGGAGCAAGTCTAGAGGAGGCCACAGAAATGGACAAAGTGATGGAGGACCTTTCCTATGAGGCACAGGCTGGGAGAGATGGGGTTGTTCAGCCTGGAAAAGAGAAGGCTTTAGGGAAACATCCTAGCAGTCTTCCAGTACTTGAAGGGGACTTACAAAAAGAGAGGAGGGCAATAGTTTTACTTGGTTAGATTGTGACAGAATAAGGACGAGTCGATTTAAACAAAAAGAGGAGAGATTTAGATTGAATGATAGGAGGAAGTAGGAAGTTCTTTACTCAGAGGGCAGTGAAGCAATGGAAAAATTACCCAGAGAACCTGTGGATGCCTCATCCCTGTAAGTGTTCAAGGCCAGGTTGGATGGGGCTCTGGACAGCCTGATCTAGTGCATTGAATTCCATTCCAAAATGGGGTTTTGGAACTAGATGATCTCTAAGGTCCCTTCCAACCCAAACAATTCTATGATTTTATGTCTCCAGAGGGAGACAAGTGGAGGAACTGGCTACTGGAGTGACCAGGGTTTCTAGGCCAAATACTGAAGAGACCTCAGTGTCCTGGGGTTGGCTGAGACCTGTTTTCATATGAGTGTTTTTCTGTCTTAGGCAACTGGAGGTAAGAGTATCTAAGAGTATCAGTCTGCTGGGCAGACTGAGCACCTGAGGCAATCATTGGAAACATCCATTGTGTGTGTGTTTGTGTGTGTCTTGGTGTGCATCAGGTTGCTGGTTCAATTGGATATTAAAGGCAGCTGCTAGAGTTATCTGTACTGATTTTATATATATATATTGTGGAGGGACTGAAATATCTGAGGCGTGTGTGGCTTGGGGAGAACATATGCTTTAGATGAACCTGCTTGAGCAGAAGAGTTGGACAAAGTGGCCTCCGGAGAATCCTCCCAACCCTCAGCTTCTCCTGTGATTCTGTGATATTGCCCACTAAAAGACTTTCTCTCTGATCAGATGGAGAGGAGAAAAGATGAAGCCATTGCTGCCATTTGTGTTTGCCTGAGCACTGTCTGTATTTTGTCTGTATTTATTCGTGTGGCCAGTGATGTGTGTATGTATATATGTATGTATGTATCATTTAAATGTGTTCATGTGTGTGCATGCTGGGAACACATTCCATGTCTTGACTTGGAAGCATGGAAGAATGTGAATCTCACCTGTGTTGGTCTACTGGATTTGTCTTTTCCCTAACAGCAATAACTATATTGATTATTCAGGGGAAGCAACTGGTATTATCTTTCCTTGAGCAAAAGACTGAATGTAAATCAAGGATATACTTACATTTGTCCTTCACATGAATATTTTCACATTTACCACCATCAACATTAAAATTGGCTTGTATGGTTGTATATGCAATATTGGCACCTAAATGATAGCCAAGGCATTTTTTCACATCTTCTATAGTAATTCCTGGAAGTAGAAATAGGTAATAAGATAGACTGAACAGGCATAAATAACAAGACATTATTATACTTACAGAATACATTTCAGGGCTATTGGAAATGTCTGTGGCTTTTTTTCGTCCCATTTATCTTTTACTTTTTCCTTGTTTATGTGATGAATATGAAGATGATTGTAATTGAAGTGCCTGAACAGATGCAGGTGAGATCTATGATGATTAGGAAAATACCAAAAATGGATTTCAGTTTTCCTTTATCTAGTTTAAAGCAGGTGTCCCTTGAGAGACTATTTTTTCCTTTTATTATATGGAAATTTTGTCTTTTGCAGCTGCTTAATATTTACTCTTTTTATGCATTAAGTTACTGAATTCTCCCAGTCTCTCCCCTAACCTCACTTATATTTCTCCACTCTTTTTCACCATAAAGTTAATCAGGACCACTGATCTCTTAAAAGTACACTTTTTGCATAAATTCTAATCCTTCTCTACCCACTACTGTTTCCAACACCTCCTTTCTCCGTATTGAACTCAAACATATTATCTGCAATTTCACTTTTGTGTTAAGAAAGAATTTCGCTTAAAATTGAGATTTAAAAAAAATCCAGAACCACAGTCTCGAGATGCTGAACAGACTAATAGTGGGAAATGTAAGTGAGATATTTGCCCCACATCCCTTTGCATATCCTGAATATTTGATAGTAATATTGTTACTGGTGCTGCATGCAGCAGGTACTTATTTTCTGATCTCCAAAATCAACATGAGAATTGCCTTTTCCCACTTTATTCCAGTGTGATCACTTTAATCCAGCACAAACCCACATACATCTTAACTGCACGTGAGGCAAGATTAAATTTTTACTCTCCTATCTTAATCAGGGCATGGAATATTCCAGTGTGAATGTTGAAAGCTATAAAATTTCAGCACACCCAAGTGCTCCATATGATTTCTAGAGAGCACTTCAATTTATTCCTTGTTCTTTGTCACCACCATACTCTTAGAGCAATTGTACCACAAAAAGGTACCGACTAGAAAATAGCATTTAAGGTTTAGGCAGGTTTTCTAGTCATTGGAGATCTCTTGCGAATCATGCAATTATTGCCAATGTATTTATGGGGATTGTTTAAGGTTTTTTTTGCCCCTCTCAGTCACAGACTTAAAACAGAGATTTCAAATAATTCTGTAAGTTATGAAGGTTGACTCTTCTTTCTGTTAACTCATGTAGTTCTATAATGTTGCTGGTGTGCTCCAAGCAGCATGCGCTGAGCTGTGCTGTTCTCAGTATTTTTCCACATGCCCAGATCAACCATCACACATATCTTTGAAAGTCTGGGAACTTGGTGATAATCAGCATAGCAAGGCCAACAGAAAGCATACCTAGTCGAGACATAGAGTAATTATCCAGCACGTAAACAAGTTCATATTTTCCCCCTACAGTTCCAGAGACTGCATAGTGAGTTCCATAATCTTCTAGGAATTTGAAATACTCCCCCTTGTCATATGCAGCAGGCAGAAATTTTAAATCATCAAGGAAACTATCTGTGAGACGGACATCACGACTCCGAATTTGGAATCTTCCCAGCTGAATCTGTCCTTTTACATGCAGGAAGGTTTGGTTCTGAATGAAGGGAGAAGAAAAAAGAAGAGAGTGTCATTCTGGTATACAGCATGGCAGGAAAATCTGTTCTGTTTTACTTGTAAGGAAGCTGCAGCGGTTTTCAACATGGCATTCAATCTAGCATTATGGAAGAGGGACAAACTTGTTTGATAAAAATTAAAAAGCTCTCTGATTTAAACTGAGGAAGCAGCAAGAGAGTTATTTTTGCTCTTCCAATTTTGCAGAACTCTTCCCTTACTCGTTTCAGCAAGGCCTTTGTGATCTATTTGACAACAGGTCTCTTGAAGTACAGTGCCTACTGAAAAGTGGCTTTCTGATTTTATAACTTTGAAAAGTAGTCCTACATAGCTTGCTAAATAAAAGAAGCTGCCCACTCAGGTCAGATGGAGTTTCCTCTGTTTATAGTCAGAGCAGAACTAAGTTCCCTCTTTTTTTGGATCACTTCCCTGTTATTATCAGACTGTCAGAAGGAAGGGCACAGCTCCAATTGAAAACAAAACCCTCCTGACTGCCAGAAATAAGGGCATAACTCCAATTAAAAACAAAAAAAACCCCCCAAACAGCATCATAAAATGAAAATTATTGAGGAAGAAAATCCATTTGATGCATTTGACCCATGCATACATTGTAAGGCTAGGTATAGTAACTGACGTTTTGTGAATTCCACTCCAGGTGGTTTTATATCATATTCCAAACTAGGACCTAGCTACTGCCCATAACTCGTGAAATAGAATCTTGTGAAATAGTTGCGCTTAAGACTCTAAGGGAACACATGCCTTCCAAACCCCATTATCCTTTGCAGTATTTATGTGACTCCCTTAATAGTAGTGCCCCATAGGAGGTATGTGAAAGGGAACTAGCACCTGACCATCATGTTGTTCAGCACCGTTTAAAGGATCTTAAACTGCTGACTCAGATGCTGCTTAAGACTGGCAGAAATCTTCATGCTTCTAAATCACTGTGAGGAGATTTTTGTAGGTGCCGTATTCCTTGCCATTCTGCACACACAGATCCTTTCTCTCCAGGCACCTCCAGGCACCTCCAGGCATCTCCAGGCTTCTGACTTTAACTTTCAAGTGAGCCCTGTAGGGTTCTCATGCAGGCACTGCCCCTCCACAACCCTGCAGCCACGTGAGTTTGCAGTGATAGAACTCTGCTTGTGACAGATTGTGACCTCATTTTCTGAACTGATCTCTGAGCAAGAATTTGAGTCCAAAACTCTTATCACAAGCCACTAGACTATAAGATAGCAGCAAAACCCTCTGAGCCGTAGAGTTTGGTCTTTTTCTTCTGTGGAGATTTGTGGTTTGAGGTTTAAATGGTTTGTTTCCATCCCAAGAAAACTCATACCAGCACAAAGGCAGTGCTGGATTCAGCTTATCTTTATAGTGCAGATCTTCATCTTCAGCGTTATTTTAATTCATCAGTGATAAAACCTAGCTTAGCTTTCCTTGATACCTATTTGAACTCCAGAGCTCTGAAGGGGTCCTAGAAAACAAGACAGACAAACCTGAAAAATTTTAATAGTTGAGGCAAACCTTGTATTCCTTGCACATGGTATATTTTAGCTCGCTGGGGTTGATAGGCTTTGTGTATGATGGCATATGGTAATCATAGACATTGGCATGTATGGTGGAAAAGGATATATGACCTGATCAGTTAATTCCACACAGCACATAGCTACTGGATTAGGCCATAACGTCATGTTGTGCTCGTTTTGGCTGGGGTGAAGCTAATTTTCTTCAAAGTGGCTAGCATGGGACTGTGTTTGGGTTTTGTGCTGAACACAGGGTTGATAACACAGAGATGTTTTTGTTACTGCTGAACATTGCTTAAATACAGGCAAGACCTTTTCTGGTATTTGTACTCCTATGCTGGTAAAGAAGTTGGAGGGGCTTGGAGGTTGAGGGAGACACAGCTGGGACAGGTGACTCAAATTGATCCAAAGCATTTTCTATACCATATGGCATTGGGCTCTGTGTATAAAGTGGGTTGAAGATGGAGGAAGGGGGGGATGTTTAGAGTGATGGCATTTGTTTTCCCAAGTTGCCATTACACGTGATAGAGCCCCACTGNCTCCCCGATCCTGCTGGTGGGGGAGTGAATGAGCAGCTGCCTGGGGCTTGTCTGCTGGCTGAGATTCAATCACACATCACTTTTTGTGGTCTATCTTGTTTTGACCTTGCTAAATGCTAAGGCTGCTTCTTTACTATCAAATAAAATAGAGTAGGGTCTCTCCGCTGTCTCAAAGGGCAGGTAGTGGTATGGCTTGTGTGCAGTCCCAAAATGGGCTTGCTTTTCTCCAGACTGTCTAAAAGAACGTTCCCTTCAAATATGCTGTGGGGAAGTGCAGGATGGGCATTGCTTATGAGACTATGACTGACTAAAGTCACAGCAGCTTGCTAGTAAAACTGTGGATTACAGTGTACCAGTGCTAGCACCCATGCCCTTTAGCCCTGGCTATTTTATTTGTATAGATGTACCCACACCTGAGATCTGATCTTTCAGTCATTATTCTTAAAATTTATTTTGTGTTTATGTGTTGTAGGCATACTCAGTGGCAATTTTTCATCACAATTGTTGATCTAAGTTGCCCACATTGCACTAGATCAGAGCTGCTCTTTAATCAGGATGAGACCAGAGGTCTTGATCCTTTCTAACATCAAGCCCCTGATGAAGATGAGGGTGCTTGCCAGTCAAAGATAAACGGTGGGAAAAAGAAGATTCTCTGAGTTGCCCTTTGACCATGTCTGAAATCTTAACCCTATTTTCACCTGTATTTAATTTTTTTATATATATGACAAAAGAGAAGCAGCTGACTAGAATATTTAGATTATTATTGCTTTATTCTAACACTGCATAAACCATACCATTTGTAAAATAGATGCATTAAGACTTTTAGAAGAATTAATCTCACCCTTTCTGTGTGGCTTTGCAGGATGGAACCAAATGTATAATTCTTTCTGTAGTCATATCTGAAATTTCCTTCTGAAGTATTTTTACTTCCATCAGTAGGTGTGTATTTCAGAGAGAAGCCAGCACTAAAATATGTCTGTTTTTTTATGTAAACCTCTCGTAACATTTTCACACGATCACTGTAGTACACAGATGAGAAGGTTTTGTCTGCTTTTGTCTGAGGAAAGATAAAAAAAGGGTTGTATGAGAAAATAAAACAGGCAGTAGCAGACAAATCTATGTAGCACTTTAAAGCTGTGCCTTTTACAGAGCATATCAATGCATTTTCTTGCAGCTTTTTTTCCTTTTAAACCAAAACAAGTGGAAAGAGCATTTCCTTCACAAACTACCTCATCTGGATCAGTTCAGTGGTTCAAAAGTGAACAGAAAACTTCAATGGCAATAATTTAGTGAGTATTAAATCTCAGCATGTAACACTTTCAAAGTAATGTACGTGTGTCAACAGTCCCTTTACACTGTCTACAACTTCCTTGTGAGGGGAAGAGGAGGGCAGGCACAGATCTCTTCTCCCAGGTGACCAGTGACAGGACCTGAGAGAAGGGCCTGAAATTGTGTCAGGGAAGGCGTAGGTTGGATATTAAAAAAGGCTCTTCACCTGGAGGGTGATTAGACACTGGAACAGGCTCCCCAGGGCAATGGTCACAGCACCAAGCCTGACAGAGCTCAAAGAAGCATTTGGACGCTGTTCTCAGGTGTGACTCTTGAGGTGTCCTGTGCAAGGCCCAGACTTGGACTCAATGATCCTTGTGGGTCCCTTCCAACNCACTAGATCAGAGCTGCTCTTTAATCAGGATGAGACCAGAGGTCTTGATCCTTTCTAACATCAAGCCCCTGATGAAGATGAGGGTGCTTGCCAGTCAAAGATAAACGGTGGGAAAAAGAAGATTCTCTGAGTTGCCCTTTGACCATGTCTGAAATCTTAACCCTATTTTCACCTGTATTTAATTTTTTTATATATATGACAAAAGAGAAGCAGCTGACTAGAATATTTAGATTATTATTGCTTTATTCTAACACTGCATAAACCATACCATTTGTAAAATAGATGCATTAAGACTTTTAGAAGAATTAATCTCACCCTTTCTGTGTGGCTTTGCAGGATGGAACCAAATGTATAATTCTTTCTGTAGTCATATCTGAAATTTCCTTCTGAAGTATTTTTACTTCCATCAGTAGGTGTGTATTTCAGAGAGAAGCCAGCACTAAAATATGTCTGTTTTTTTATGTAAACCTCTCGTAACATTTTCACACGATCACTGTAGTACACAGATGAGAAGGTTTTGTCTGCTTTTGTCTGAGGAAAGATAAAAAAAGGGTTGTATGAGAAAATAAAACAGGCAGTAGCAGACAAATCTAGGTAGCACTTTAAAGCTGTGCCTTTTACAGAGCATATCAATGCATTTTCTTGCAGCTTTTTTTCCTTTTAAACCAAAACAAGTGGAAAGAGCATTTCCTTCACAAACTACCTCATCTGGATCAGTTCAGTGGTTCAAAAGTGAACAGAAAACTTCAATGGCAATAATTTAGTGAGTATTAAATCTCAGCATGTAACACTTTCAAAGTAATGTACGTGTGTCAACAGTCCCTTTACACTGTCTACAACTTCCTTGTGAGGGGAAGAGGAGGGCAGGCACAGATCTCTTCTCCCAGGTGACCAGTGACAGGACCTGAGAGAAGGGCCTGAAATTGTGTCAGGGAAGGCGTAGGTTGGATATTAAAAAAGGCTCTTCACCTGGAGGGTGATTAGACACTGGAACAGGCTCCCCAGGGCAATGGTCACAGCACCAAGCCTGACAGAGCTCAAAGAAGCATTTGGACGCTGTTCTCAGGTGTGACTCTTGAGGTGTCCTGTGCAAGGCCCAGACTTTGACTCAATGATCCTTGTGGGTCCCTTCCAACTCAGGAGATTCTATGACTCTATGTGAGGAATAAAAGTCTCTCTTTCCTAAAACACAGTAAATATTTGCTAAAAGATCCTGACTTCTGAAATGTCAGAATTAAGATTCAGCCTTCTTTTCTTACAGAAAACAATAACTAATTCAGAATACCTGTTTCAGTGTTGTTTATTTTAGCATACTTTAGCAGAACATCACATTTTAGCAAATGAAAATTGTTATACATCAGAATCAAATATAACCAGAGATCTCTGGGTCAGATGTATTCATTTTGGGAAGGATCTGGTTTAAAGTGTATTGTTTTTATCAAGTTCCTACTTACAGTAATTTAGGATGCAAAATTATGCTTTGATTTCTGAAAAGTATCTGACATTTTTTTCAACAATCAACATTTTTGGTTTTCAAACCTCACTGAAAGCCATAGTGTGAAACTTAAAAGCGTAACAAAATTTTTTCCCAGTGGGACAGAGAAAATCATCAGTGATTAGAAAAATCAAGAAGAATCAGAGGATTTTAATATTATGTCTGCCTTTTTATCGGTGGCTTTTACATGTCCTTGAAAGTGTAGCTTATTTGCTCTTCTACCTAGTAAAAGTTGGGTATCATAATCCTTTCTGTACATCTTCTGTTCCTTTCTTCTGCTCGTATTTTAAACCTTCCAGAAAGATAGTTTCATTTACTGTGCAAAGGTGCAGCAATGAAGAATTTATTGGCACAAATTGGTGGGAATTTATCTGGATAACTGAGCTTAACTGCTTAACTGCTGAAGAAAATGATAACAAACTGTTTTCTTCTGGACTTTAGCACAAGCTTGAGCCTAAAAAGCTTCTACCTGACTCCGGAGATATGCTGAGTCTTCCAAGAGTATGCCAGGACCTGACATTCAATTAAGCACATCCTAGTTTGAAAAGGACTTGAACTTACATCGTAAGTGAGAACAGCCACGTTCCACGGCTTGCGGTAATACGTCCGCGTGTTCCCATCACGCACCCGTTCACAAAGACCATTGAAAAAGTCATTGTCAAAGGGGCTGGCCATTGGCTGCATCCCTAAAACATTGATTCTACAAGAAAAATACAAGAGAAGTTATTCTTCAAAAGAGGGGATGTCAGCACATATCACCTGCAGACAACGGTGTTAAGACCGGAAAAGTCATATTCTGTAGGAGATGGAGACTATAGCTGTGAAACTGAATCTTGTTACATCCAAGCAGCTAGCCTCATCTCTTGTGCTGTTCTTGTCTGTGTATTGGAGATAAGGATACATCTTTTGTAAAGTTCTTGAAGGATCATGTATGAGAAATAAACAAAACATTAAACATCAAACATGGTGAGAACCTTAGGAATAAAAGGAGGTAAAAAACATTTTTGCTTGTAAGAAAGCAATTTTTTGCATTTTTTATTTGTAAGAAAGAATATTTGTTCTTGACCAGTGCATCTGAGAGAAATCATTCCTTGTAGATTTAAATGTAATCTCAACAGCTATGTATATATTTTTTTTTAGTAACCTGGATTTGTTTGCTGGTAGGTACTTGGTTATCAAGCGTGTACAACATCCATCAAAACTTTAGAATGAATATACAGCTACTCCTAGCATTGTCTCTTGCAGGGTGTTACCTAGTGGAATAGCAGCATTTCCTGGAGCATAAGAGAGGAAATCGAAACCCTTACAAAACCAGGGAAGCAGGAACATCGGCTGTATATCTCTATGCATTTATATACTGATGTACAAGAAATACCTCCAAAAATAACTGCTCCTTGGAGGAATCTGTATAATTATTTTTTCCCTTTCATGCCTGTTTCATACATTTCAATATTTTCACCATTTCCAATACTTACATCTGACAAATGTGTGTGTACCTGTCTGAGTGTAGAAAGTGGTAAACAAATCATCAAAATCACCAGCATCACCACTGCATCTCTATACTGCATTTTATCATGGAAGATTTTAGTAAAAGATTGTAATAGAAAATTCTAAAATTGCCCATATAATTTGTTTAGTTCCCCATGCTAAAAAAAGCAGCATTTTTGCTCTTGCACAGTAAGAAATGAAATGAAAAGGATGTATACTTCTTATTAAACGCGAGGTGGTGCTGTAGCATACTTTTCGGTTTGGATTGCTGCCTTCTAACACTATAGGTAAACAATATGTCGCGTTTTCTTTTTGTTAGAGATGAAAGAAATCCAGCAGGGTCTGAGAACAGAAAGATTAATTTTCAACTTAGATTAATGATGAAAGCCCCTGTAAACAACAAAGATCCGGGAGGTGGAGAATTCAATACTGGAAGAGAGTGGCATACAAAGTGTTGTTGCAGTAAGGCATCCCACTGTATAAATAGTCAAGAGACATTTTCTCTCTTTTAGACATGCATTTTAGCAAAGTAATTGGGAATAACGGATTAGTTATAGTGACATGTATTAGAAACAAATCTATATATCTATAAACTTTACATTTAAATAATATGTAAGTTTATTCATGTGACATCTATGTATGATTCCGTTTACTAACATTATGATTGATTTACACTATCTGCATGTTTCATCCTCACAAGTATACAAAATAAAATGGTAATTAAGTGTTCTTGTAAAGGCTATGCAGTATTTCTGAATACAAATTCTACCATGATTCAGATTCTGCTTTTAGGAATGTCACTGTGCCCGAGTTTTTTCAGCTGGCTTTGGAGGCGATCCCAGACTCTTCACTAGGCCCAATACTATATTTTGCTACATACCCATGTCCTGCAGTCCTACCAACTTCAGACACATCAATTTCATGGTTTCGGCATGGTGATCGTGGGTCAGATTCACAGTCATCTTCATCAGAATAGTCTCCACAATCATTATCTACATTGCACACAAGTCTTTGCTTTATACATCGACCTGATCAAGGAATAAAACATTGCATGAATGCATTTTTGTCAAGATGGACTTTAAATGGCACCCTCAGCTACTCTTTATTAAGATCTTCCTCTAGGTATATTTCTACTGTTGTCAGGAGGGATTAAAATCCTATACTCTGCCACTTTCAAATGAAAAAAACCTGCATACTACTGTATTGACATATAAGATAGTAGGATGACTGAGAAAAGTAAGTGGCAGGAGAACTGAAGTTCTGAAGAAAATTGTTACATCCTAGACTGTTCTGTAGTAAACTTCAATTGTTAGGTTGGTTGGGGTTTTCTTATTTGTATTAAGAGAATACAGGAAAATACCAATTCAACATCAACAAAGAATTTTTTCTAAATCATTTAAATTGTTGATATTTGAATATTACATGAATAATATGTAGTGTCCAAATCTATAGTGATTTGTGGTCTAAAGCAACAGGGAAGTAGGTATTTTCCTGAGTTTACATATCACAAGTTTTACAAAGACTCTTTTTTTCCTACAGGATTTAAAGGCTTTGGTAAATTAGCCATAGTATAATAAAACAACACTTTGGTATCATCAGCCTCACCTGTAAATGCCACACAATGCCTGTGAACTAGTAGTTAAGGGTTTACTTTCTAATTTTAAATTGCTTTATTTGCACTTTTCAGTATTTGAGTTAAAAACAATACAAAAAACGTCTTGGAACTCCAAATTAATTTCCTGTCTTTCTGTTTTTGTTTTGACTAGTTTTACTGCTATTAACTTTTCCTACTTTATTTTGATTTCTGATGAATCTTGAGTGCTACATTCATATGCCTTGTATCCCTTGACAAATTTATATCTTATTTTGGATCTAGATGCATTCTGCTCTCTAACATCTATCATACCAGTTAGATCACTAAACTTCCATGTCCATTCTGTTAAAATTCCTTCAGACCTAGTTTTTTTCCTGGTGATTTTTCATAAAACCTAGTGATTCAATAGCAGATGGGGGAGTTTAGCTAGAAGAAGGGATATGGTCAGTATGGTCAGCTTCTAACCATGGAGTAGAAGTAACAGAGGAATTTAAAACTAGATGCAAATTAAAATGGGAGATGAGAGGAATGTACCCTTTCTTACATGGTTTTGCAGCTGTGGTTTTGGCACTGTGGCTTTGAAGCCACCTGTCCATGGACTGTTTTTAAATGCCATCATGAGGCTGATGTAACTTATTCACAGAACTAAGATGTGGTTTCTGAGTTACTGCTTTAATTGCAATGGGATGAAAACAAAACCTACCCGAACTACACTGAAAGTCAGCGCCACAGTCTGGTTCTGGTTCTTCAGGGCAGACTTCACTGGTTTTACAAGTTTGTGTGTCTCCTAGGGCCTCCAGGCACGCTTTTCCACCAAACTGCCCGAATCTTTCAATACGTCTGGAGCGAAACTTGAAAGGCAAATAGCACTATTAATATTGCTCAGAGAGGAAAGAGAGCTCTACCAGAACTTCAGGGTTTCCAGCTGAACTTAGAGCTTTTCAAAATGAAACATCTTTGGTGAAATTTTTTGTTGAAAATCTGTAGGCACAAGTCATGGTTAAAATAATGTCGAATTAATAATTTTGATTTATAATACTTAGCTAGTATGTACAGATGCTAAATTTTCAATATTTATATACAAGCATACAAAACTTTGATACTTTGTTTATTTCACTCCAGTGTGGAAATGCATCATTTATGTTTTGTATGCTTTCAAGTCTTTGATTTTTTAAAGCCTTAAAAGAACTCACCTGAGAAAACAAACATTTGCTTTTGAAAAAAAAAAAAAAAGGAAAAATGAATTGAAAAATCATGTTTTAAACAAAAACACCCACATGGACAAAATAGATAATTTTAATGAAGAAAACATTTTTAATGAGAACACTTGAGCAGTACTGCAGAACGGGATGTAGTATCCTCTTACTCTGTGGCTTCAAATCTGACATTATTATGGGTTTCATCAAATCACAAAGATACAGTATTAAGAGCTGCAATCTGACATTTTCTCATAACCAACAGGCAGACAGATATCATCCCTTTGGTTGTGACTTTGGAACAAAGACTTGCAAGGACAGCTTACCCTTTGATTGGTGCATGGGTCGCAGGGCCCCCACGCGCTCCAGCTGCTCAGTTTACAATCTATTGGAGATGGAGCATTCAGTTCCCTTGTTCCTCTGTGGAAAGCTTTTTCTGAAGAGCTGTCAAACAAAACATTCCAGTACAGTCCTGGGCAGTATACTAAAATCACATGTGAGTTTTTATTTAAACCATAGACCAATATTTTGGAAGCATCTTCAAGCTGATTTCTGTTTCACTTTCATGGCAGTACTGAGATGTATCAACAGCTGCCTAATATTAAATTCTTTGGTGGTTTGAAACTGAATTTAAAAAAAAAACTTTGAAGGCTTAATAAGTCAGGTCTTTCCCCCTTTTTTAGATCTTTGTGCATACAAATGCTCTTCTGGTGGGTCATGTCACTGAAGAGAATGAAACAATAAAACACAGAGAACATCTGCAGTCTCCTATTCAGACAGTGTTTTTGCTCCCCAATATATAAAGCTAAAGACAAAGACACAGAAGCCCATCTCAAATGGAGGTAGCACTTCAATACATCTTTGTGATAGCTTATTGACTTTGATGGTGCTGATCTTAAGCCTGGATAAAAGCATAAATGCTTTCCAGAGTTGAAAGAAGAATCATAAATAAAGGTATTACTTGGTAACAAGATAACTTACATTGCTAGAAAAAACAGACATGTTTAGCTATCTTACTCTTCTTCAGTTTGTCAAGTCGAATACTCTTGCAGTTAGGCCTGCTTTTTTTTGGAGTGACTCGTCGTTTTGGTGCTCAGTTTTATATAGCATCAAACTTCCAGTTCTCAGTAAGTGTAAGGCCATTACTTAATAGAAATCAAGTTTCCTTAAAGCACCCACTGGCAGATATTAAAAACTGATGCACTGCAGAATGACTTATCAAGTTTAAAAACCAAGGCTAGTAGTTTGCTGGTGACTTTATCTTTGCAGGTGGCAATAGTAGATATCAGAGGAATAAAAGAGCAATGAAGTCTGACTTGCCTTGTTTACTCTCAGTACCTTATTCCAATTTGGCTTTACATTCGGACTATTCATGCTCTGTGAAGCCATTCTCTCTCTGCATCTCTCCAAGTTAATGCTCTTGCCTCTGCTCTACAATGGGACCTTCTTTGCTGAGCCCAGCTGGTTGGCAGATCTACATCTCCTGCAGTGTGAGGTACGTACAGGTTTTCATTGCAGGCAGGGCTTTGCCCTCTGCTCTTTGACCCCCTTACGTCATACAAATATCACAGGAATCAGGAGTCCAAACAAATGTAACCTGATTCCACAGGATTAAGAAATCTGCAGTTTGGATGAGAAAGACATCCAACTCTCTAGTGGCATTTATTCTGTGTTCAGTTCACATGTGTGCTAAATTGTTATTGAGACAATAAATTGACCTCTTCCCAGCTATCAAGACTTCATGAGCTCAAGGATCACAGGCTTGCTCAACACTTTGCCATGACAACTGTTAAACACAGAAATAGGTTACCCAGGGAAATGGTAAAATGTCCTCCCCTGGAAATATGCAACACTGTTGGCAGGATCCCTGGATAACTTAATCTAAAGACCTTTTCTGAAGAGAACATCATAGAAGACCTCCAGAAGTTCCTTTCAATGTATTCAGCAGTTCTGTGAAATTCTAGGAAGTTGTAATGTATTTGAAATTTGATGTAGCCTCTTCAAAAACAACGCTTCCATCTGTAATTAGCTCATCTTACAGATAAGTCATACTAAGCAAGCAACTCTTGGAAAGTTCCTGTACAGTTTCCTATGAAGTATTTTCCCGCCACTCTGCATGATAGTAACATCAGCAGTGGGGAAAAATTAAGATGTACTGCTCTGGCAAATGCATGAGAATCAGCTTGTTCCTCACTGTATCTGCAGCATGTCTTTCCATCTCCTTAGTGATGGAGGGCTGCAAACGTCTAGCAACAACATCTGTTCTTGCATCTTGGAGACTGACAGATTGTCCTTAAAGATAGTAGGAGTGAGAACCCTTAGATGCTAGACCTGTAAGATATATTGAGGCATCTAATGGGATTTCTGAAAGCAGATATTTATCTTATTCCTAGCAGTTACCAAGTATTCTGATGTTAGACAAATTTGTATTGAAATATATTTCTGAACTTTTAAATTACTGTAAAAAATAGAGCCAAAAACCATTACAGGCAATAAGAATTAATCATGGAAAGCAGCCACGTGCCTAAAGAAGCAGACTCAAACTACTTCAGGTCCTAAAGATTCTCCCAGAAGTTGTCGTAAGTCATTATTTAGAGTGAAAAATCACAGGCAGAAAAGACTGAGTTGAGGTTTGCAATGTAAATGGAAATCTTGCCATCAGCTGTCTACAAACCAGGGCTTATGGTAATCACTGACTGACTTTTGGGTGGCAACCTAAGTGATTCTATCATTTTATGATAATCTCAATTTAGCAATTTCTGCAAGAATATTTGTTGAGTGATGTGCATACGCCCGTAGGTCTTCTCCAGCATACTGTATGAGGTTCACATGATTTGCTGCAGATCCAGCTTTAAGGTTTTGAATTTACTTGAGGTTAGAGAAATAAAAATTAAAAAAAAATAAAAAATCAGAACAATCTCATTGCAAATGATTCATAAAGTCTGAAACACCACTATTTTATTCACTATTCAGATTATCTGGGAATTTGAAGGCACATATATTCAACAACATTGTTTAGAAGAACCAAGATACTACAAACATTTGCAAACTTTTAATTTCCACATTAAATTTGAAGAAAAAGTGTTTCTGAAAAACCACATTGAAACATATACTAAGTCACACAATTTAAATAGGAGAGGAGGGACAAGCAGTTCAGCTACTGAAGAACATCACTGAAGGTGACAGTTGAGAGCATGAACTTCAGAGACAGGCACGGAAATCAAAATACCTTCTCTGCTATCGTTCGTTGAGAGATTTGAGGGACAGAAGAGTACTCTTTGGAAAGCAAAAGCTGTTTCACAATCAGTATACAGAACTGTTTGCACCTTGTCTTGGATTGCACAGTACACTCTATACACCCTCAGGGCACACAGCTCTGGTGATTTGCTGTTGTGTCATATTTCAGAATAGGGCGCTGTTGACTTTGGTTACAAAATGGATGACTCAAAAAAAGTCTTGATTTGATAATTATCACTGACCAAGAAATAAGGCATATCTGTCTTGAATTTAAAGACATGATAGCATCACATGAGAGCATACTTTGCCAGCTGTAGTTGCTAGCACCATCTTCAAGCTGCATAACCTTTCGTATCCTGCAGACTCTAAGCTGCTGGCCAATGTTTCCTGCTATGGATTCTCTCTAATAATCATGTCTTTTGTCTGTGTGGTTTCTAACTGAACATACTAAACCTGTGTTTTAATTGGATCTGAATGTTAAAGTAATAATAACTACCAAAACATAAGGAGCAAGGGCCTGACCAATGTATGATGGGATGGCTCCATCAGCGGACAAGACAAGGGCTGCAGATGTAATTTATATGGACTTCTGTACAGCCTTCGACATGGTCCCCCACAAAAATTCTTCTCTCTGAATTGGAGAGTGATGGATTCAATTCCATACTCATAGATGGATAAGAAAGTGGTTGGATGGTCACATCCAGAGGTTAATGGTCAATGGCTCAGAGTCCCAGTGGACATCAGTGACAAGACGTGTCCCTCAGGGGTCTGTACTGGGACCAGTGGTATTTAATATCTTCATTAATGACATAGACAAAGAAATTGAGTGCCCCTTCAGCAAATTTGCAGATGACACCAAGCTGAGTGGTGCCGTTGGCACACCTGCAGAACGGGATGCCATCCAGAGGGACCTGGACAAACTCAAGAAGTGGCCCACGTGAATCTGATGAGGTGTAACAAGGCCAAGTGCTGGTGCTGCACCTGGGCTGGGACAACCCCTGGTATCAGCACAGGCTGGGCATGAACAGACCGAGAGCAGCCCTGCCCAGAAGGACTTGGGGGTGCTGGTGGGTGAGAGGCTGGACATGACCCGGCCATGAGCACTCACAGCCCAGAGAGCCAAACGTGTCCTGGGCTGCACCAAGAGCCCTGTGGGCAGCAGGGGAGGGAGGGGATTCTGCCCCTCTGCTCTGCTCTGCTGAGACCCACCTGGAGCTCTGGGATCCTCTGGACAGGAAAGACATAGACCTGTCAGAGAGTCCAGGGGAAGCCACTAAGATGATGAGAGGGATGGAGCACCTCTCCTGTGAGGAAAGGGTGAGAAAACTGGGATTGTTCAGCCTGGAGGCAGCTTACGGGTGACCTCACTGCAGACATCCTATGCCTGAATGGAGCCTGCAAGAAAGATGCAGAGGGGCTTTTTATCAGAGCATGGAGTGACTGGATGAGGGGGAATGGATTAAAAGAGAGTAGGTTTAGATTAGATATTAGGAGGAAGTTCTTTGTTGTGAGGGTAGTGAGGCATTGGCACAGCTTGTCCAGGTGAGTTGTGGATGCCCTGTCCATGGAAGTATTTAAAGCCAGGCTGGATGGGGCTCTGGGCAGCCTGGTCTAGTGAAAGGTGTGCCTATGCACAGCTGGGGCCTTCAAGATCATCTTGTCCCTAACCCTCTGCCATGTGCAGGGACACCTCCCACTAGACGAGGTTGCTCAAGTCTTACCCGACCTGGCTGTGAACACTCCCAGGGCTGGTAATCCACAGCCTCCCACGGCAACCTGCTCAGTGTCTCACTACCCCCAAAGTAAAGAACTCCTTCCTAATACCTAACCTAAATCTCCCCTTGTTCACAGTGCACTCATTACTCCTCATCCTACCACTACAGTTCCGGATGAAGAGTACCTCTCCAGGTTCCCTGTAGGCATCTTCAGATACTGAAACATCTGGAGACCATGATGTCTCTACATAACCTTCTCTTCTCCAGGCTGAACAGCCACAGCTTCAGTCTGTTGTTGTAGGGGAGGTGCTTCTGTCTTCTTATCAACTTTGTGGCTTCCTCTGGGCTGGCTTCAACATATATCTACTATAAGGCTCACAGTTTTTCATCACTAAGTTTTGACCATTCTTGTAAATGACACATAGACATTTCTGGTAGAGTAGGTCTTTAACTGTTTTCACATGATCGTTTGGTAGGGACTAGGCTTTCGTTGTCCTCTTAGTGATAGTTGCAGTGAAAACACAAAGGCTGTGTTTCCTGAGGTTAGGAATAGGCATTCTAGGAGACTTTTAATATTAAGAGAAGTACTGTCAGCATAAAATCGTGCATCGTCAGAAAGAAGTAGATTGAGACTAGGTATTTTCACACTCAGTATGCTACAGAAAAAAGGTACCCGAGCTTTACTTGCATCCAAAAATGTGACTTCCACTACTATCAGTCACCTTTCTTGTGTCAAATATACCCAAAATAAATAGATAAACCATTGCTATCTGACTCCTCAAAATACAGCAAGAAGTAGTTTTCTTTTTCATAGGATATCTGAGCAAGGTAGCATAAGAAATGCCCACACTGCATGTTTAAGTTCTGTGTTAGAGAAACAAAACAGTGGGGACAGCTGCAGAAGACAAAGAACACTTACCTTCTGATTTCCCCCCGAAGTGAGGCAACCGCCTCTGCATTGCATAGTATGGCTAGAAGCTGCAGGATAACATGCATGATTCTCATTTCGAAGGTGAACAGACTAGAATTGTCATGACTGAATTTGTAATTTATTTATTTGTTCCTTTGTTATTTATTACCAAGAGAACAAATAGAAAGCAGTGTGTACTGAAGAATGCCAGTAACTGGCCCAAACTGCCTTACTGTAAGTGCTCTAAAGTCCACTTTTCAGAAAATTCCGCTTTTTCCCTGAATGGGGAAATACTGTGAAGCACTTACAAAGTTAAAAATAAACCAATTGTGTTTAACAGTACCTTTTGAATATGGGAAAGACTATGCATTGAATTAAGAGAACTATTAACTGCCTAGTAAAAAAGCTGTCATAAGCGTGACTCATCTAAAGAACAAATCGTTCCTAAAGCAGAGCTGTTTACAAAAGCAAGTTCAGTGTATAACAGCTTTGGAATCCTCATTTGGAGTACTGGAGGACAAAAGTCCCAAGATTCTTTTTTTATTCCTCCCCCAGCCAATATAAAACAACAACACACTATTTTTTGTGGGTTTGAATGAGACTAAAACTCATCTAGCTTTCACTCTGTCACAAAAACCCAAACCACAAGCTCTTTAGAAGGGCATTCCTTTGCAGTAGTTTGCTGTAATCCAGATTTAAGGCATCATGTGTTGGACACAGTCACAAGACAGAAGTCACTCATAAATAACCTGCTGTTTAGCTGTTAAGAATTACATATCTGGATGCAATCTTAGAATAATCATCCAGGGTAAAGATATTCCAAATTACCATGGGTAATTGAAAAAACAATGAAAGTACTTTTATTTTTTTCTGTTTTCTGCTTTTTGTGGCAGGGTGAGGGAAGTGTGTAAAGTAAGACAGGCAAATTTTTTCCCCCCATTCAAGCCTTGATTTGGGATTATTTCATTTAGAGGAACTTTCATCTGCTGCAGCCTCAGTACAGCTTGATGAGTCCAGTGACAAACTCATTCATTAGGCAAGAATGCAAGACACAGACACTTGTAATATTGTATTGTTTCATCATACTATCACAGTTCATGGTTCTTTAAGACAGAGACTCAGAGTAAACAGCTGTCTGTTTACAGACAGCTAAAGTTAGCTAGCAGACCAGCAAGCGTCTTTGGTCAGCTTGCAAGAGGTCCTGCTACCAAGCTCTGAGTGATCATCCTGACAGCCATTGCAAAATCTAGGACTGACCAGCAGTGATTTAAACCCTTAACTCAAACACTGGTAAATATATTCCTTCTTATGGGCATTAAGACAGTCAATTTTCCTCTTAGTTTTAATACTAAATTACATGGTGCCATGCAGTCAAGAAGATTAAAAAGCCCCAAAAAACTGTGACTTTGTAAACCCTTTAACCTATATTTCAAGCTGGATAACAAATCCCTTGCAATAAGTTGTTTTCAATCCCTTAACCACTAAACAATATTAGAAATAAGCAGAATAGTCTAAAACAGCAGCTTACTAATGGATTTATTGTTTTTTTTTAGCTATCTCTGTTAAAGGAGTTATGCAATTTCTTCCAAACATGAGAACATGTTCTAATTGAGATTTCCCAGCATCTGTTTAGATGTCCTAAAAGCTAGAATACACAACTTGTGTATTGAAACTTGTGAGTGCAATGCAATGTAAGTACCCAGCTCCCATGGTCCTGCAGAAAGAAGAAAGAAGCATCTTTAGCAGCAAGCAGCTCAGGCTGAGCAGCCTAAGGGACAAAGTTCTAGTGACAGTTCTTACTAAATCAGTTGGAGATTTTATTTTTCTAATATGGCACAGCATTTTTCAAACAGGTCCAGGGAAAGAAGTTACAGAAACACACTTTGCCGTCAGACAGCTACAGAACCTGTGAGGGATGATTCTTAGCAGGCTTTGAACTCCTAATGTTAACTAGACCACAAGATTGAGTTACAGAGGACAGAATCAAGAGCCACACTGATGTTCATTTGGTATGAAGAGTTGCTTCTTTTTAATGTCGTTAAGCAACAGATACTACAGTTTTATATAACAGTGTAACATCAATAAGTTTCTACATTTCCAGTTTGAGACAAATACTTAAATTCGTGATTTCATTTTTAATTTTCTTTTTCTTTTGCATTACAGAAAGTGCAAGAGAAGTTTGTATACAAGACTAATTGCATGACTGGCTGAATTAGCTACTAAGGCTGTATTCAAGTTGACTTTCTTAGCTCTCCAGTTTAGCAACAGCTTAGGCATTTGATTTAACAATAACATTTCAAGTTTATACTTAGCATTAACAGAAAAACTTCTGACACGTCAGTCATCACCACTGGCCAAGAACGCTGTTACAGGCAGTTGTAACAGGTTCAAAAATCTGTTAGCAAAGAGGCTCTTGAGAAAAGGCATGCTTTTCAAGAGATAGAGTACTACCTCACATTAATGGCACAGAGGTGGTGCATCTGTTCACAAGGAGCCTAGGCATGGAGAAAAGCCATTATGGTGGTTTTGTTTTCTAACATGCTGGAAACATACCCCACCACACCATGTGACAACTCAAACTGAGCACATCAGGGATTCACTGAGATATAAGCATGAACCTTACCTACTTGTTCCATTTGTCTGCCAAGCCACCTTAATAGAAAAGTAATCCTAGTAGATTTCCCTCCCTGAAAAATGCCATATTAGCACCAAGACAACAGTTAGTGTCCACAACTACCTAAATGTTCTGCAAGAAGTTTTTCAGCTTACAGTGTAGGCCTCTAGTACTCAGGGCTTCAGCAGTGCTGTTACAGACCCCGCAGTCCCTTAATGACACATTTATGGCAGAATGATACTTTTACTTTTAGTTAAATAGACTAATATTAGATTCTTTTCCTCTACACTTAGTTACATTTTTGCAGCTAAGAGACCAAGTCATCTGTCCAGTCACCAATTAGAACTGAGTAGCATCCACTTAACTTTACAACTGGCTGCTGCTGTCGTAGTGGGCAACTGACCTAGTTGTTTAAGGTGTGGAGTGTTAGCTACTAATTCAATACCCTTATGCAAAGGCAACACCTCTTCCCTAGGTACATTAAGTTCCTCTATTTTGGGACAGTAAGTGCTATGTGAAGGGAAATGGTACAAGACATGTTACTCAGTGCTGCCAACCTCTCTGTAGAGCAGTGCAAAGAACTAAAGTAAAGGTAACATCCACCAATTTGAATTTGGGTTTTCAGCGTGAGTCAATATCCCCATTTGCTTTGCCCTGAATTATCATCTTCACAGCATGTTCTTTGAGGGTCCATGCTTCAATCCATGTGGATATGTTTTAGATTGCAGACGTCATGAAACAACAGCAAGAATAGCAGACAGCATAGTGAAACATAGAAAAATCACGTTGAGAAGAGGTCCAGTTATTCCATTTGTCCTTTTCTGGTTACGCCTAGTGTGATGGAAAGGAATTAGTGTTAGGATGGTTCTAAGTTATGGCTTTATTGCTTAAACAGAGCCACTGAGAACAAAACTAAAGCCATGAATGCCAATACCTGTCTTCTGTCAGAAGCTAAACAGTGTTTCAGGGGAAGGCTCAAAGGTATTACAGAAGAAGATCTACTGGATCAACAGATCATGCTTGCCAGTCAATGGTATGAAATTTTAAACTACATTAGTTTCTAGCAACAAAAGCTCTTATCACAGCTTTTGATTAAAAATCAGACTAAGAGTCTAACAACCTTATTCTAGTTTTGCTCCAATTTACCCAGAGTCCAAAACTGCAATTGTTGAGGCGATTAAACTTCAGAAAGCTGAAGTCAAATGCTGTATACAAGGCACTCTATGCTAGCACTCTCCCACAGATATCTGAAGGTATTAAAGACAGCCCCTCTGAGTTCTGCAGCACATATTTAGTCATTAATTTTCCTCAAGGAAAGGAAATCTAGATCTTTTGCAGGCTTGAGATTTAAGTCTGTGGAAGAATAAAGGCTCTGTTTCTAAGAAAGTGAAGCTGGCTAGGCTTAGACAGAATACAGCTATGTACAAGTCTGATAGAAGTACTCTAGCAGAAGTTCTTTCAAGCACCATTTGCCATACTTCAGAGAGCATTAGTGTTAAGCTACTGCAGTTCTTAGCTGTCTATCTCTTTACCAAACATTTCCTCAATAAATTTCAGAGGATGAAGTAGGCTGGTTTATTAGTGGAAGACTTACCTGATCTATGCAAACGGGTTGCCAAAATGATCACCAAAAGGACCAGAAGGTGATTTCTGAGATTCCTTCTAAGGAAAGAGAAATAAGCTGTTAGTGGATTTCCACTTTTCACCAGATTTATTCTGCATGGCTCTATGAGCTACTTCCTGTTCCAAACACCTGGAAAGAATACTTCAGAACTCCTGCTAAATATGCATTTACTGTACTGCTTCAAAAAAAGAAGGGGGCTCTAAGCTGTGTTAGCAGTTATGCTAGTCCAAGGCAAGGTATTTTTCAGAAAACCATGTTTGCTACTGAACACTCCTTTGGAGCCAGTGGAGTCAGGACGAGATATCTTTCAGTCAAATTAGAAATCTTAAGTCAGCACTCTGGAACTGGTCCAGAATTTCCACTGAGGGCTTCAAGTGATGTGTTCCAAATGGAGTGATCTGGTGAAGACACTTCTTCACCCACAGGGTCCTGAACATGGAACCTCCCATTTGTTCAGCCAGAGAGCTGCACAATCCACAGTGCTCAGTCTGCTCTAAAGAGGGTTATATATAACCAAAGTGGAATATTTCTGCAGCTGCATTATTTGATCCTCTTTTGTAGAAGGTCCCAGTACTAAAGAACTTTCTGCTAGTCTTTGCAGTTTGGGAAACTGGTTGTGGAGTCAAGTTAAAGGGAATAATACTTTGTTAGCCTTCTTGCAACAAACACCCTCTACTAGATTACATATTAGCCTCAAAGATGCAAAGGAGTTTTGTTGTACGGCCTCTAAACCCAGAACTAAGCTACTGCTCAAACCTAGGCACCCCAGTTATTAAGTAGAAAGAAAGGTTTTTGATGGATTTTTGGTGATGGTGCTGTCATTTGGGGGGTTTGGTGTATTCTTTTTTGGTTTGTGGGTTTTTTTTTTGTTTGTTTGGGTTTTTTTGTTTGTTTGGGGGTTTTTTTAGTACTTACAGATGAGGGACTGAAAGGGTCTGTTTTATCTTGACTTTCAAACAGGCCATCAGCTGGCAGTGCACTTTGCCGAGGAGTAGGCTTTGGTGGCTCTAAAAGAGAGACATACTGCTATAATCACATAACAGCTCTAACAAGAACTCAGGTCTGCCCGTATAGCAACACCACAGCTCATCTAATTAGAAACGCAAAAATCTTTTATGTAAGTTGCTTGGAGTGACTTTGAGCCACAATTTTGACTCCTGCTTGTTCCTCACTACGTTTAAGCTGGATGGAAATTCTAACGGTGAATGTAGACTTGTTTACCTGGTTGTAGTCACATCATTTAGGCACTAGGTGTCAGTATTTAGCTACTGCCGCTGATCAAGTCTTAAATTTGTTACTTGAGACAGCCCTTCAACCCTCTATTTCAGTAGTCATCAAAAATGTTACCAGTCATTTTGATAGCTTGCTAACTTCCATTTCATCATGATCTGTATTATATTTAGAAATGCCTGCTTTACTACTAAAGCAAAGGCTGAAAACTCCAGAATCACCTGAAAGGCTTTGCTGTTCTCCTCTCCTCGCTGGTACTGCAGGCGGCTTTGTCAGCTGGAAGTCTTTGAACATTTCTTTGACATCCTTCATTTCTTTATCCCCAAGTGGATCTAGAGCAATGAATGCATCATTCTCTTTCTTGGACAGCTCCTTCTGCGGTGTAGTTCTGGGTGGTGGCTGAGGTGGGCTGGTTGTTGTTGACACAGAGGGCAGTGCAGAGGCTGTCTGAGCTGGTAGCGTTGGAGATGTGAACACACTGCTCTGGAAAGGATTTACAGCACTGGTTGGTTGTGCCCAAGAACTAGGTTGAACTTGTGCTGGCTGTGACCAGAGACCAGAAGACTGAGTGGGTGTGGCACCAAAAGATGCAGATTGGTTCCAGCCTGGCACTGCTTGAGTACCAAAGGCAAGTGGTTGAGTAAATCCTGGAGACTGAGCAGGAATCATAGACCCATGAAACACTGATGTAGCCTGAGTGAAGGAAACTGTCTGTGGGGTCCATGGTGATGAAGTTACTGGCAAGCCACCTGCAAGGAGATAGTTGTTACACAGCACTTCAGTCATCTAAAGACCACAAGCAGGAGTGTATCAATTCCACAGAGGGTACCAGCAAAAGATTTCCATGTACTGTTTGGAAAAATCACTTGGTTTGCATTTCAAATAGAACTATTTGGGGGAAAAGGGGGTGGGAGAACAGGGTTAGTTTTTTACTTTGCTGCATTTCAGTGCTGCAAGGAGAAAATTGAGGTTGTTTTAAGGGAAGGAGGAACATACATAGTTCTAGCACAGAAGTGACAGATGGATTTGCCATACAGTTACTTCTGTTCAAATGATTATTAAGACATTGTGCAGCAATGTTACCCTGACCTCACAAGTAGTGCTTGGCTCACTTGAGCCTTGTGTACTTGAAGCAGAAATCTGCTGTCAAAGTTAAAGCAAAAAAACCCTGATCCAGTTAAGGATGCAGAGTTTAGCACTCTGTTCACACAACTTAATAGTTTAGGGCAAACAGCACATGGATTAAAGGGTATATGGATCCATGTTTTGGTGTTAGCAGGTATCTTGGAGTGGAACAAGACCTTGACTTTTGTAAACTAACCTAGACCAGCCAGTCGAGATGGTGTGGTAGAACTTGTTTTGAAGAGGTCCAGTGGACTAGTTGGCAGAGCTCCTGCTTGTACCCCTGAGCTCAAGCTAAGGCTCTCCGTAGATGACACAAAGAAGTCTGAGCTGAATAAGTCATTCGATGCAGTCTAGAAAGAAAAAGAAATTTGTGAGATGCCATGGCAGAACACATGCTAGCATGATCAGGGCACCCTAGTCCAGAGCTAGAAGATTTTTTTCGTCTAAAGTGGAGGAGGGAGTTCTGACGTATCATTTAGAGTGTAAGAGTCTCAAACATCACCCTTTTTTCATGCCTATGGAGAGACATGGCACAAAATAGGTAAAATATGTAGCAGTCACAAGCCAACAGCAGAAGAGCAGGACTTAAAATGACTGAATTATTTGCTATCACAGCGAGCTTCCCTCTGCACCCCACCCCTTTAAACACTATTGCTTAGTCTGCAGCAGCCCCTGTGGTTGTGGCAAGGCCAGCAGAGTTTTGCATAATTTGTGTACAAGACAAATCTGATCCAGAGCTACCCTGTGCCTAATCACGCAAGTCATTGAAATTGCCTTCAGTAGGCACATACTGAGAAACCACATGGGTTTCTGTAAGCTAGTACTAGTATCTTATTGTTATGAAACCACAGGTTGATGGGTTCACTGCTGTCAAAACAGATTCTGGCATTATATTAAGTGGTAATATGCATAGCAGCATACTTACCAGACCTTTACAGGAGTATGGCAGCATTAAAGAAGAGAGTATAGAATTTAGTGACCATAGTTACTATGAAGCATTCACAGATATTAGAAGGTACCATGGCTGCAGAGAGGTTAGAGTAAGCAGGGCAGGCAGAAGTAGATGTGTTGTGAAGCTAGGTAGCCAGTTACACAGTAATAAGAAAGAAAAGCTTCCTTCACCCATCTTCTCCAAGTAAAATCATGCATATCACCATAAATTACTTGAACACTGTTCACCTTGACAGATCTCCTTCCTCTTCCTGGCTTGGTGCTCTGTGGTGGTGGGCTAATTGTTATAGACTCATGTGGCATGAATTGGATATTGTTTTCAGATTCCAGCTTTACTCCATTCTGCAGAGATACTCCTTTGGAAGCACCTTCCACAAACAGTTTTGTTGGGACTTCAATAAAGCCATTCCGTTCTCTCTCTGGTATCACATTGGGAATTCTTGCTGCAGGTGACTTACTCTCAAGTGGCCACTGGCTTGTCAGTGCTTCTCGTTTGCCAGTTCTATTAGAAATCTGGTCAAACTGTTTATCAAAGTAGTCAATCTCACCATTTGAAGCACCATTACCCACTGGTGTCAAGGTACTCAGACTTTTCTTCTGATCTGATTTTAGAGAATCAAATGAAGGTGGTGCGGATTGGGCTGGCTGTGTGAAAGGATCATCACTGAAAGGGTCTGGATTAGGTGTGGGAAAGAAGCTGAGACTGGTAGAGAAAGAATTCTCAGGCAAGAAGGGTGTCTGTGCCTTTGGTTGTGGGAGAGAAGCTGTGATGCCATTCAAGAAGAGATCCTCTTTTGCAAAGGTTTGTTTGGTCTCAATTTCAGAATTAAAATCCACTAACAGAATCTCTTTAGCTTCCTATTTTTTCAGAGAGAAAAATGAAGTTAGTTATTTGTAGATTTTGGTGCACAGTGAAAAAGCTCAAGGAAAATAGCTGCAAAAGAAGAGATCCTAGTATCCAATACATAATATCAGTAAATATTCAAAATCACACAGGCAAGCACTGCTATCTGTAGTCAAATTACAGCTACTTGGCTGCTGAAACAATACTAAAACATTTGTTTCCAGATCCCAGAATTAAATATCAGATCCTTGTTTTTCAATCTAGTGACTGTAGAGTCAGTAAGAACTAATTACACTTAGGATTTCATTTGAGCCAAGCTCCTGTTTGAGTTCTAGTCCTTAGTTTTGACAAGTTGTGAAATCACACTGCCTTAGGATGACTTTGACTTGCAGTCCCAGCTTCAGAATAACACTGGAGAACTATTTGCCAGTGGAAGATAACATGCTAATTCTCTACCAAGTGTGTAGGAGAAGGGTAAGACTTGGTCACTGGCTGGATTGACAGCATCAGTTGCATCATGGCTGATGGTGGCTTATAGTGCCAGATTTAAAATGATAGGATTTTTAGGGTCATACTGAGCTATGACAAGGTTTATGCACACTTTTGTGCAATTAGGCCAAATTGTGAGCTAGAATGACATTAGTAGAATTAAGTAATAGAATGACATCAAGTGATTAAGTAGATTCTTTGGTAGCCCTACACCACTAGTACACTGATGACTGCTAGGAAGATGTCTCAGTAAAACCTGTACTTATTACTAGGACTAAACTTGATTTTAAAGAAAAAGCCAAGGCAGATAAGCTAGACTCTACTTACTGTGGGACTGCTCATATCAGGAGGTGTTGACATATCCCCAAACAAGTCCATCTGGTCAACTCCCTTGAAGCCAGAAATATTGAAAGAATTTATGTCTGTTAGAGCTCTCACAATTAAAAGAATCAAGCATTATGAAGATTTACTGTAAAAACATCTATAAACATTGCATTTCCTACATGGTATGGAGACAGTCAGTTATGAACTCCTTAATGGCATCAACAAGGTTTTAAATTTAACCTACCAGTTTCATTTTGTCAGCTTGATCAGCAGGCAGTGCTTCGCCACCATTCTGTAATAGATGGATAACAGTGTCAGAAATAATTGGAATTTCAAAATTTGCCTTAAGCAAGGAACTTGCAGGCTTTAAAAAGCAAGTGATGGAAAAGGGAAGCATGAGAGAAATCACTAGTCAGTATTAGTTCCATAGACCCCCTTTTTTTCCATTTCAATGTAATTGGGCATCTGACATTGCCTTCATAATGCTGGCAGCGTAAAGAAAGTCAAAGTTAGGTGTGGTGCAGCAGCATACCTAATCAAGAGAGGCTGAGTGAGAGTAACCTACCTCAGTCTTACTTGCTTCTTCACTCTAAAGAAAAAAGAAGACTTTTAATACCTAAACATCGCATAGAATGTCAAAAGTCTCTCACTTTGGAGGAGCTTACCAGACCTAGGCAATAAGACAGCTGGCAGAACTGCCAACCAATAGCTTCCAGTGTTCCTGGATTTAGGCAGAACTCACTGTTGAATCTTACAAGAGCCCAAAACTCAGCCAAAGTTGAAACAAGCTTTATGCAGAGTAATGCAGTTTCTGCATTTTTACTCACCTTTTTCTTTTCTTCTTCTTCCTTCTTCTTCATATTATATATTAGTTGGAAGAGGTCCTTAAGATCAGAAACCAGAGGCTCGGCCTGGAAAAGAATGTAGATTTTAGGCCATGTACTACTTTTACCTGGACTTCTACTGCTGCAATCTGTGCGACAAGCCAAACATTCAAAAATAGTGCAAGACTTAGGTTGAGATAACAGGAAAAGTAAGAGTTTAAAGACCTGTTTAGTCTTCATAGAAGATTCTGATTATGTGGAATCCAAGGGGAATGGAACACAACCAGAGCAGGACTGTTGTTAACTCTACAGGAGAAGTGGCTGTACACAGATTTGTGCTAACCTGCTATGTTTTTGCTAAAAAGCTGGTAGCAATACTTCTTAAGTGCATGGCAAGTCCTAGAAGTGCAAAATTTATCCAAGCCTTGTGGTAGTCTCCCGAGAGGAAAAACATTTTGCATTTGTCTATTTTCTACCAACTCCAGCACAGAACCTTGAGAAAGCTTCTATAAATAATACTACTTTTATTTTAAACAGTATACAAATAGCAAATGAGGAAGGCACCTCAAATGTGTGAAGCAGAGACCAGATTTAAATGGGGTCTGTGACATGATGACAGTTTAATGTGAGTTAGAAAGGTATGTCATGCCCTGCACATCCATTAACAAGAATGTTTTTGCTGAGATGGTGGCAAGTTCAGCTACTCTGCTTTGGAACGCTTGTGTCAGGCATACAGCACCTGTGTCAATGTCCAAGGTGGGACAAGTCCCCCTCTTCAGCCACTACCATTGGATCAAGCAGAGAATCCTTTGAACAGATCTCACTGCTTACACCTGATAACCATCCTCTCCTAATCACAGGGTTTAGACATGCAGCTGCAGAAAGAGATATTTCAAGAATTACCGGCTTTAATGAGGAGTACAGCTACAACAGACTAGAGCTGCAGAAGTCCTTACTTATGAGCTAGACAAGTTTATGTCAAAAACAACCAGCAGCAAGTGAAGAGCTGTCTAAAGCCTGGCTGAGCTTAGAGGCTGGCAAGCAGCACCCCGTGGTGAAATGAGGGAATAGACCCCAGAGTACATACAAAATTTTTTTGTACTTAATCTACAATTCCACTGAAACCAATACAATTATTGGTGAGAATGCTGACAAAATAATTAAACAAACTTAGAAGCCGGTCTTATAGTTGTTACTGAAGCAGTAACATGCTCCAACAAGGAGCTCCTCAGTCCCACCTTTAGTGGATCCAAAGGTGCCAACAGGTTCTCTGGGAGGGCAGCAGGAATGGGTAAAAGAAATTTCTAGCTTTGAAGTCCGGGCTTACCAAGTCATTATAGTGACTATTATAAAATCATTATAAAGACGAGCTGATAAATAATAAATACCTAACTTCAGGTTGTTTGTGAAGCTGCATAATTCTCAGCAGTATGTTCAAGCAGATTGTTTCCAACATTGCTTACGCATAGGTTCCCCTTAGAGAGGCTAACCTTGCATGCAGGATTTCTGCATGGGAGGAACCTATCACAGAAGGATCAGAATCTGTCCCATAGGCTAGGGTTAGGAGGTCCTAGGATGACCAGACCTGTCATTCACAGTCCCCAGGATCATCATTGCAATTAAATAAGTGATCTCCCTGCTGCACAAAGCAAAGCATCACATGAACTAGACTAGTGTAGTTCTATATTCCTGTTAATTTTGAGTGAAGCTCTGGCTATTTTACTTAAGAATTTGTACTCTCCCAGTGGGAAGCCTGTGATAATGGCTCTGTTCATCTCACTAATGACTTTCACATTACATAGACAAGTTAAGCATGGTTAATCATAGTAACCAAGACTACTTGAGTGCTTTTGTTCTGGACTACAAAGAAACTGTACAAGTCAGAAGCCAGTGGTTAGACAGTCAATTAGTATTGTCCTTCTTTCAGTAAAGTCTGTCCATGCATGCTGGTGTTCCCCACAGGAATTTTGTAGGATTACAAGCAAAACACTACACTCTTATCACATGTTAAATGTTTATACAACAGCTTTCTCCACAGCATGTGAAAGAAAGTATCTGATCCATACCTGCTGGGCTGTTTTTATGGCAAAAAATTGGTGCTGGCCTTCTCCTCCACATATATAGCCAAAGGCACGATTGTCTGTTACATCTCGAGCAATAAAGGAGATTTTGTTTACTGGATGCTCATGCTCTATGACCTGAAATTGGGAAAAAATAACTATTGGTTTAAATTGCTGGAAACATAATAGCTGCTATTCTCTGTAGTTAGAATGATTGAGACTGTTAAAAAGCTTCAGTCCAAACCTCAGATTTATCATCCTTTGGCTAAGCACAATAGGATGTAGCTGTCTTTTTGCCAGGATTCTTCAACATTGCAAACATTTCACAAGCCAATTTTCACATGTGGAAGTGGGCTATGGTGCCGTGAAAGAATCTAGTTCAGATTGGTCTAACTGCTAGGTGCCTCACTAGCTTTAAGAATAACATCAAGAAAATAAGCTGTATCTTACCCCAGTTTTCTCGTCTATTATCTTGATACCAGAGAGGGAAATGTTTACCCAGATCTTCTGTTTGTGTTGACCCTGGGAACGGGCTGCTGCTGCCATTCCCTAAAGAGAATGCATATCAAAGTATTGATGAGACTGCCGTTGGATTAAGCTTTAATTTTTCTTTGCAACATATGACTGCTTAGGTGTAAAGTGATACCACAGAACTAGACTGTTTGCTCTGTAAATGCTTTAGAACTTTAAAACTGATTTTAGTTCACAAAACTGCTGCAGTCGCAGCATCTTTACCTGCTTTTCTGGCCTGATTGAAGGTGTGTGGGTATTCTGTACTACAGAAGTAATAGTCTTTGTTGCTGCAGGAATTAATTTATTTTTTGGTTTATCTATATCTCTTGGTGTCACCATCGACAGAAGATGACAACTTGTGCTTTGAAGTCAGTGTTAAATTGCACAGCAATCCCCCCTTTCCCTTCCAAACCCCAAGCTCATAATTTATGATTAAATTCGTACTGCCAGCATTCATACTGGATGGCTACAGACCCAAAAGAATGTTCTCAAACTTTTTGAGAAATGTCCTGTGAGCCAGAGGTTACAGCTTCGGAAGTAACATCTGTCTAGACAGTGCTGTTAGTAACTACATTACCATTAAGCTGTATTTGAAGTTTTGCCAAAGTGACTATTCAATTTGCTTTTTGAAGGCTAACCAGAGATTGTTCCTTACATGACAGATCAAGCCCTTACCTTCAGCTTCATCATTGAATCCTGACTCATTTTGTCTCCTCTTGCCTCAGGAACATCATCTATTCCAATCAGCTTAGCCTTGTATTTTACACCATCACCTTTGAATCTAGCCAAGAGAGTTTCATCTGTCTTTTCTGGCCCTGGAGACAGAGAAAAGGTTTGGTGGGTCTGTTTGTTTGCTGAGGTTACTTTTTTGTTTGGGTGAGTTGGGGGTTTTTTTGTTTGTTTTTTTGGTTGGTTGTTTTGTTTTTCATTTTGTTTGGGGTTTTTTTAAGATAGAAATGGCTATGCTGCTGATTTGTTATCTTTAAAAGAATACATACCATGTAAGTACATGTTAAAACCATCCCTTGAGTACAGCTGACTAATAATCCATGTGCACTGCAAGACAGTTCCTTAAAGGCCACAGTATTCACAGAATGTGGCCTCAGTTCAAAGAGTGGAGCCCAGTGCTTAAGATCTGGGGGCTTCAGAATGATTGCTCACCACATAAAAGACTAAAACATTGATAAGCAACAGCCAAGTAAATATAGGTGCTAAGAAAAAACACCATGCATAAATGGTGCTTCCCACGGCCATACAGAGTATTCAATAAAGCCTGTAGGTGTTATCCCCACATTCTGATGTGGGCAGATCTCTTCTTGCTGTGCAAAAATAATCTCCCAGTTCCATACCAGAACCTGCTATCAGCACCATCATTTCTGCAACGAGTCCTGGTACTCTTGTCCTTCTAATCATTTGAGATTTTAGCTAACTTGTTATTTCTGCTGCTCCTGCTGCTATGAACTCCTTGCTTTTCTTCTCTGCATGCTCAACACAGTTCAAGTATGTACCTATGTATTTTTATATGAGGTGATCATATTTACACAATCTAATCTATAAAAAAAATCTATTATCTGATATACAATAATTCTCATGGAATGAGTTTTCTAGCTTCTAGACTAGAATCTGTATCCAGCACAAATCTCCTCGGGAGAGTGGGGAGGAGTCAGGTTAAAGCTCAGACTAACAGCTACCATGATGGTCCAGGGTCCGGTTACCTCAGGAGGCTCTCGCTTCCCTGGGCTCTTGCTAACTTGTCAGGCTCAGCAAATGACTTATTTAACAAGTGGAACTGAGAGCTTCAGAACTGAAGGCTAGAAAAAAAAAAACTTTAAAACCAAAGGCCTACCTTCTGGTCAAGTTTATTACACTGGCATATTTACTTACTCTTCTAGTTAGCTGGAAAACTCAGTTATTTTAGCAGTAGTGGGAGGGTGATCTTAATCCAGGCAAATGCAAAAGATTCAGGACATGGAATAAAGGAGGTGTTCAAGTGGTAAGCATTTCTTACCTTTCTTTTTTTCTTTCTTTGAGGATTGTGGCTTTGGTGGAGCCTGTTGTTCAGGCGGGCTGTTGGTAGCAGTAGTTTCAGCTTCAGTAGACATGATGGGATGGTGGCCAGTTATGTTTGCTGTAGGCTTAAATATACAAATAATTGTTAGAAGATGGACATAGTATTTTTCCTCGAAGAAACCCTCCTTTATTGGAGCTGTTAGTCCATGTCAGTTCCGCTGAACACTGATGCCTGATAAAGCCTGAGAGCATTAGGAGTGATCATACGGTGAGTTTGACTCGGAGCTGGGCTACAGAGACCAGGAAGTTATGGCCAGCAGGTGATGAACCCTCACCTCAGTAACGCCTAAGCAGTAGGTCACACTGATCTACATCAATGGGCTGTACTTGCACCAACATGTTTTAATATGTCAATCTTTGGCTTTTATTGACTTTCAAGGCTATTTATAGAACTTCAGATATTTTGCTCTATTCTTGTTCAGCACTGCTAGCTGCATCTCTAAAGTAGAATAAAAGAGAACGCAAGAAACATTTGCTAGGATCTGTTCCAAACACCCATGAAGATGACATCAAAACACCCCAAAGATGCCAGTAGATATTTTTTACGTTTCTATAGCCAGCAAAAGTCTGAGGTTATGCCACCCAACAGGTAAAACCAAATAATTTCCTTAGGCTGCAGACAGACTGTTCCAGTAAAAACACAACAGAACCTCAAGCCAACCGCCCCACACGCTTGTCTCAGCAGTAATCAAGTAACCTTCAGGTTTACAAAAAGTCTGCAAGTTGACAAGAAACTATGGACGTTTAGGACTTAACTCTATGCCATGTGACCCTTTTGCTTCTGAGACACAAATTTAAAAAATAATCTACAGTCAATATGTTTTGTTCCAATACAGCTGAAGCATTCACTCTTATCAAAGAGAGGTACTCAGAGCAGCTTTACAGAGTTATGAAGATCTGCACCCAGCTAGAAAGAACTGGACATTCACATCTGCTACAGAAACCATTCTATCAATCTTCTGTCTGGGATACTTCAACGGCTGCAGTTAGCCCCTTGAATTTTAGGATAAAAATGAAGTCAAGAAATTGTTTAGATGATTAAATAATTGGACTCTCCTCTAATTCCCACGCAGGCAAGCTGCCACAGATAAAGCCACCCCTTTTATCCATCATTTGAGACACACTGTATGTAGATACAAATGCTGAAGCATTGCATAACCCCTTGTATTAGAAGTTTGTTATTCTCAATAGCCAATTCCTCATTTGCCTTCGTAATAGCTGATGCTTTACTCATTACTTGAAATTTACTTCCGGGGTTTTGCTCTCACTCCTGCCTTCCCTTCTTCCCTCAATTTAATGCTAAGTCAATAGCTAGACTGACTCAACCAGCTTGACACTAACTGAATAATGATTATCAGTTCTTAACCGATTCTTAACCTAGGAAGAACACAAATTCCTAGATCTCAAAGACAGAATTTCACCCTGAAAGCCTTCCTTTCCATTTAACCAGGAGAGAGATCTTTAGGGAACTAGCTGCTAATCTAAGCAAAATTAGATCTAGCTGCTTACCAGATGGTTTGTGACTTGCATTTAGCATTGGTCAAGTAAATCAACAGAGATAAGAGTGCTCAAATGGGAAAGAGCTGTCAGCTATACCTGTTCTCCTCTGTAAGCAACTTATCTGGCCACAGTTACGGAACATTTGATGCAAGGGAATAAAGGTGTTGCTGTGAAAGTTTCAAGTGGTTCTGAGTAGAAATAGATGTCAGAGAAAGAGTTTGTTAAGCAAGCCATGGTTATTTAAGAAATGTTATGACTGAAAGAGGGGCTTGTGCATCCATTCTGACAAAAGATCAAGGGGAACACTATTAAGCCAAGAAGGATTTTGCAGGATACTTGCAACAGTGCTAAAAGAGATTGTGCCTGTTGAAATCCACATTTTAATCAGATAAAGTGAAGACAACTGAATTCTTCTTTTAGAGTAGCTAAGCTACTTTGCCTGATAGTACAGTTTTGGTTGGAGATAGCTTTTAGATATAAGCATAGGGAGACCCTCCTTAGATTTATCAAGTCCTTCAGAAATAATGAAGAAGGAAAGAATTAAGGTTGGATCATTAAATGCCCACCCCTATATGGAAGATTACTATTGAGAAAATAGAAGCAAAAGGCCCAGGAGAAAGAAAACTTGGTCTCGAGAAGCTTTAAGACATTCTGTAGTTTTAAGACATTCTGCCCAGTTCCATGCTGGAAAGAAGAAATAAGAACCTCAAGGCACTGAGTCCTGCCTGTCAGTGATCCTTCTTCCTCTAATTAGTAGAGCTACACCCAGCTCTGGTGTTATACAACTTGTATCACATGTTGAAGTAAAATTAAGAGGCAATAAAAATAAATAACTTAGGAAGGAGCAAATATACACAAGCAAGACCTCACTTTGACAACTGTAAAATGGTCAATGCCTATAAGTAAAGCTGCTATCTTTAAATTCAAGGCATCTCTGGTCATCATTGTCATCTGCCTCCATTGTATGGAAGTCAGACCTCTTATTTTTATAGAATCAGACAGTAAAAAAACCCACAGTGGAGGAAGATGGGCAGGAGAGCATATGAGTCTGGCTGAACCTTTGCAAACACCCCATTTTACTATGAAAAACTCATTCTTAGCAATGCAATTCAATTCTAGGTTAGTGAGGGCCTTATGGCCACTTTACAGGACCCACTCTCATATTTGAGATCTGGCAACACTCATGTCCCCGGTGAGATTTCACAGTACGTGACGGTTAGTTATCATGCCTTCGGATAACTTGGTATCTTTGAGAATCACCTCAGAAACAAGAGAATTAGTGAAACTAAGAATGCGATGACAGACAAAAGCAACCTTAATAACTGTTCATATTTTAAATAACTACTTTTTGATACCTCAGTTAAGCCACATGTCTAGCACAAAATTGCCTTAGGCTTCACCTTAAAGTGTCGCTGGGGGGGGGAACATGTTGCTTGAGCTAACAGCAATCTATTCTGCTCAATATAAAAGTATAAACCAGAACTAAATATGGATGCTGTGCTTTACACTCAAGCTAAAGCTCTGCAAGGTCTTCATCACACTTAAGTTTGTGTTATCTTAATGGAAAGTGCTGGTGTGCTTTATATGCAAGTAAGTAAAATAGAGTTAAAATCTGTTTTTTGCTTGGAGTCTTTCTTTTGCAGTACTCAGAATTTCCTTACTCCAGCTTCAGGTGTAAGGCAACAAGACTAGAATTGTTCTCTTATGCTTTAATTTTGAGTTCCTCTCAAAAGGGTCAACCAGCAAGCATGGCAGGGTTAGAGATGCATGTGCTTCTTTGCAAGGACAGTCATGCCTTCAGACATACCAGCATAGTAAAGAACAAGATCATTCTCCCAGCAACTATGTCAGCTCTCAGTTTAAAGCAGTTTGAATCTCGTCCACGTAGATGGGTCCATTGGTATAACCACACCTTAATTCCTCACTATGCAGATGGCCCATCTTCATTACTGTGCTAAATGCACTGTTTCAAAAATCTAAAGACTACAGATTTAGACATGCTGCCACCTTGGGACAGGTGCACCAAACTCTGCCTGTATCACTAGATACATATCATACACATTTTGCTCCTCTGCTTTTCAATTTACTCCAGAAAGGGCTTGTGAAAAGACCACTAGTAGTATCTTCTTCCTTTCCTTTAGGGACTGTCCTGTGAAAAGCAGATACTGATGACTCCTCAGACAAACACTATATCCGGCCCTCAACACACAGTCCTTGAAGTACAGCTTGCTACATACTGTCTCAAGTCAGACTACTCTCCATTCAAGCATTGTAATTCATTTCTACATATTTGCCTTAGGAAAGTCAGTCTTTTGACATACTGTGCTGTGGGTGTCTTCTCTGAACTCTCTACAGCGAGGGCTGTCAGTAATGACAAGTCATCCCTGAAATACCTGTTTCTTAGCAAGACTTGGAAGAACATGCCAAACAATTTCGTTGAGCAACATTTCGTTTCCCTCAGAGATGCTTTTACAGATATCTCTTATTTGAGCAAGGGGTGGAAACATAGATACCCTTAATGGTTATGTTTTTGCCCTGTGCACAAGTGAATTGAGAATCTTCATTATGGCTGTGGTCTGTCATGGGATTAAGGACTGAACGGAACCTTCACCAATAGACAGGCTTTTCTCCCTTCAGCAGACAAAGATAAATGTCTCAAAGTTGATGAGAGATTATCTGAGAAGAGGTTAGGGACACCCAAAAATTCAGAGGCAGATAAGCTAAACGTCTGCTCAGCAGCCTAATACTTTGTCCCCTTCACAGCCTGTGTACCTTCTTTGTCCCTACAAGTACATGATTCAGCTCAAACAGCTATTGCTTGTAAATATTAACCTTGAATTAGAATCTACAAGGCCAGGAGAGGACAAGAGAAGCTTTTACTGCCAAGTGAAATATAGCTTGTTGGGATGAAGTAGTAACAGGGAGCACAGCAATAGTTCAACTGCTGAACATGAGTCTGAGGCGGATCGTTTCCCCCCTTCACCATTCTTGAAGAGTTAGTCAGGTTCTTCTGATTAGAAAGTTGTATTAGTGAATTCAAGACTTTAATTTTCAAGATAAGAAAATAAAATAAAGGCTAAACAGCAATTTACACAATGACTAGCAAGAGTCAAAGCTGTAAAGCTAGATAGTCTGTTATCAGTAAATTGTCTTGACTGTCAGCCTTCTGCTCATGTCAGGAGTATAATACTGCATTTGTGTGAGCCCTGGCAGGGCTGGCTGATATTTACATCTAACAACTCCCCATCTGATTATCACATTTTCTGCTCAATTTCTGATTCAATGGCAGTAGCCTTGAGAAGCCCTAGGCATACATTAATAAATCAAAAATATAAACGTGCTAATCAGACTTTTGCTTTTTAAAGAGGATCGGTCATTCTGAGGAGTCAAATAAAATATAATCTTAAACGTTTTCTTTCATTACTAGAACATCCATTGCTCTGGTATCTGACAGTGTCTAAAGAGTTCAAGTTAAATAAACCTTCTGTAACATGACACAAGAGATTAAAATGATTTAGATGGCACATTCCAGATGCCAGTTCTGATGCAAGCACTGACATTGGTCTGCTTTCTCTGTTAAAACAATCAAACTATTCTGTTACAAACCAGCATATCCAGCAGCTATTATCCATGACAAGTGATAGCCTTACCTACAGGTAGGTTATTTGTGATGTGTTCACACTCACACGTAACAAGTACCTGCTTGAAGGCAAGTGGTAGAAGAAAGTTCATAGACAGCTTGGGAAATATTCACCTCCAGTTTTAGCCATGTCTGGAATGCAAGAGCAGCATTACTTGTCAGAAGGATGACTGAATACATACTTTTATACTGCAGAGTCTAACCAAAAGTCCCATGGTTGGTCTTCTAAGAGAGACAACTGAAAAGGATATTAAACTACACCACCTGGCAAGTGCAGCTATCTGTCATTCTCAAAATTCAGTGAGGTCTAGATTAGCAATGCAGCCATCACTCAGTTCAAAAATCCTGTTTAACTGTCCTGCTTAGGCTGTAGATTGGTAGAAATATGATTTGTGTTCAAGAGATCATTTGCTTGATATCATTACTTTAGTTGAACCAGGTGCTTACCTGTTGGAACAAGTATTTCTAGAATAACAGGATTTGACTTTTGGGAACAACTCCTGTGTAACTTGCTTTTTAAGCCCAGTTTGATGTTTTGTCTTCTTGCCCAACAGGTGGATTGATACTTTGTTGAGGTATTAAAGGCAGACTTGCACCAAGGCCTTCCTCTGTCAACGCGAACACGAGTTTGGAATAAACTACAACAATACTTACACACTGCAGGATGTGGAACATAGTCCAGCTGTCTTCATCATACATAACCAGTAATGAGAAACAGAGAAGGGTGACCTTCATCTACTTACTAGGATAGAAGTAGACAGTTAGACACATCAGGGGGTACCTCCCTCATGCTGCTTCCTTCCCTAGTACCAACTACAAAGTAGATAAAAGTCTTAGTACACAAATGAGCCATGTCAGCTACAGATGTTGGCATGTACCATTACTGGTGCAGGATCATGCCTGTGAAACCACACAGACATCTCACCGTTCAGCCAGCTTGCCAGCTGTTATTTCATCAGCTGAACAGAACAGTCTGTTCTCATCACATCAGTCTCCTCTGAACCTCTGGTTTTTAGCAAGAACACAGAAATTCAAACTTAGTTCCCCAAAGTGTTTTCTACACACTTGAATCACAGCCAAGAGAATATCACTGTTAGCAGTTGGGACTGAACAGGTCACACAGTTCAAGTGGTGCAATTGGATTGGTACTTTTTGTCATTTTATTACGCTTTTAAGCACATGGTTTCTGATAAGACAATTAGTTACTTGTCAACCCAGCTCCCACAGTAGCTCTACTTTGGATTTTTCTTCCACTTGTCATGGAAATAAATATATCTTTTCCAGGAAGTTTAAAACAGGGGGCTGAAGAGAAGTAGTGACCAGTTCAAACAAGCTGTACCTGATGAATTACTTGGAACAATATAAATTAATGAGTGAAAAAGCATTTAATAAGATGGTGCTGTCTGGTTCCCTGAAAACTTGATCATAAGATGAAGGAAACTAGCACTGTCATAGCCTATTTGGTAGAGTTATTTTTCAGCCAGGAACTTCAGCATCCAAAGGTAGTGTCCAGATATCTAGCTAGTCCACCTCAAATTATGAGTTGTTCCAGCAATAAGACAGCATGTTGCAACAAGTCTTGATTGCAGCCTTTCCAATCTCTGTTCATTAGCTATGCTAACCTATTTGTGAATTTCTTGAATTAAGAAATCCCTTCACTTTTAGTACCAGCAATACCAACATCTGAACTCCACATTCTTCCTTTAGAAAGAAATTGAAGGGGCATACTGGGATACCTTTCTTGATAGAGTGCTACTACTTTGGTAATAGACTTGTGAGATTATATATTCATATTATCCACAAGAATTTTCTTCCTATCAGCCTACAAGAAAGACAGCATGCTTTGCAACCTGCTAAGGGACCACTCCTCTATACCTCTCCCCAAGTTCCAGTTCTGAAACCTCATAAATTAGTGGCACCTGAGTCAGAGCTCAGCTATCTGCTCTAGTTATTGCCAAGGAAAGCACCACCTGCCCATGGGATGGAGAATCCCAATCAACATGGTTGCAGTGCCTACAGCTCAACCTTCTATCAATATTCTTTGCTGACACTAGCAGGATATACCAAACAACAAGGAAGCAAAGCAGTTGTTATTCAAGGCAGCTAGTGTTTACTCAGATGCAACTGAGTTTGAACTGAACAACAAATGAAACACTTCATTTCCAACTGTACTCCTAAGGCCCTCCTGCCTAGAGGGCCTGTTTCTGATCTTCTTGCTTGTTAGTATAGTGAAGGACTCTTGCCAATAACCATGCTTTTCACCCCTCCTTCTCAGAGCAGGAACTTGACACATATTGAAGCTGTTATCATAGTTTATTTCAGCTGCATACAGTTAACTGTCTGCTGCTGGAACAGTTATCCTTCTTTGCAGTTTGGGTATATGCAAGCTGTGCTGAGAGAGATTGCAGATGTTCTGCACAATTTACACTGAACTGTGTTTTCTACCTGCTCACAAATTTATCTGTATGAGAAATAGGATTTTCCTGTATTATTCTTGCATTCACACAGCCTAAACCCATGTAATCCTGGCCACGTTGTTGAGTACTGCAGTTTGCTTACCCAGCCTGGTTATCCCATGAGCAGCCAAAAGCCTATCATTAAACATTCATTTCAGCAGTAATTGCAGAACACTCCACCTACCCCCCAGATACTGTGCCTCTCAATACACAAATTGTTGTAGCAGTTACTGTCACAGGAGTCACTCCATACTGCCTCTTGTAAGAGATGCAAATTATGTTCATTATGTATTCTGAGAAGTCTGATGAAAATTCTGCTTGCAGAGCTTACTTGCTGTAGGCTCTTCTACAGCAGCTCCAGTCTTGTTAGGTATTATGAAGCATTCTGCTTAATATAAGGGTTACTCTTGCCTTCAAGATCAGTTATTACCGAGCCCCCAGCTCTCCTTGTAGATGCAGCAAAAAAGGCAATGAATAACTACACAAGACTCAAATTTAAAAAGGTGGTACAGAAAGATCTATGCCAGAGATTAGAAAGGATTAACCAGGATTTTCAGAGTTCCACTACAGCTCCCACAGTAGATGTCCTACTGAACAGCTAGTAAAGTTTCACAGATGACTGTTCTACAGTGTTTCCCTATCAGTAATTGTAGTTACACATATTAGAGGAAGTTTACATTGTTGTTCCTGAAGCCAGACTGTAAAGTAATCTTCACCAGGTTGTCTCTACCTTCCCATCTCTATGATGATCTTGATAGTGTATTATAGGGATGCCCCATCCCTCAGAAGCATACAAGAAGCATCAGATCTAGAGTTTACCTTCCATCAACCAGGGTAGCCGCTGTTTGCAGACAGATCTGTGGTTCAATCTACTAGAAAACTAGTCCTTACTCATACAGTGACCTTTGTGCCTTGCCTCAAAGCACAAATGACCATGTTCTGACAGGGCACAGGAGAGATCTGTAAGGTAGAAAAACAGGTTGCAATATTAAAACTACATCCTAAGTCCTCTCAGCTTCTTTTTTCCCTTCCTATGAGGAAAGTTTCCTCCGTAGTCATTTTAGCCATGGGGCAAGTATATTAAAGTTGTGCGGTACAGCAGCATTAGGATTTGAATAGACTTTGCTGGAGGCACAACTTCCTAGCTGACATTGTTGTGAAGCCTCCTGACTGTTGAGGTGAAGGTCCATTATCCTGTCTTTTAGACCTACTTTTTCTGGTCAAGAGATAATCCCCATTTTACTGCTTAAGGAGGCAACACGAACTGACAGAACAGCAGGAAATTCACCTCCAAGGCCAATAATCTGTCCTTAACTGGCCCTGTAATGTCTGAACTTTTAGATTTAAGGGGACATGCACCAGCTATGAAGCTATATTAAAAACTTTTAAAACTAATTTAAAAATCATATGTATAATTAGGGGTAAAAATCTGCAGGGCATTTCAGCTGAGATGCTTCATCCTCAAGCACTCCGGAGTGTATGCAAGTGTCTTTCAGATGAAGGGAGACTAGGATGGTCTATGTCTCCATCAGCCAGGCCTGAGAAGACTTGCATGGGAGAAGATGCTTTGTTCAGCACTCAACTGCCCATCTTGTGTAAAGAAAGGTAATCCCGTTGAAAATGGTACCTCTTGTTTATTGACTAGGCCTGATGCTGTGCTTCATCCAGCATAACCCTGAGACCCCTGAACCCAGGCACAGCCTCAGAATCAGATTTCTAATGTCAGTTTTTCTTCTCAGTTACAATCCTTAGACACCTTGTTCTATTTGATCTCTTTAACACAACCCCAAGTTGAACTTCTGTGGAGTCCATGCTGAGGTAGTGACTGGCAGCTTATGACTGTTTGTGTTTCATAGCAGAAACTCATTAACACCTCTTAGCAATCCCCCATACCCGGGGTATCATCTTTATTCTACTAACAATCCATTAGCCTACATGCAAGATCTAAGTTTTTTCTCCAAAATCCTTGCCAATTACAAGTTACCTTCATGCTTCTTAATTTCTTTTGTCAGAATCTAGCCAGCAAGCAGAATTTGCATGAGCACTGTTTCCAGATCAAGCTGGCTTTCTCTAGATGTGGAATTTCTTGCTTTGTACAGGCAAATTCATGCTTCTGTAGTGGTCATATATTGTTTTCCTTGCTAAATAAAGTCCACAAGCATTCCCAAGAACAGGGTTAACCCCTCTGGTCACACAAATTTCCTAAAAGTGTGAGGTTTACTAGGAAAGGAGAGCATCAATAGGAGAGAAAAATCAGCAGGTTTGTCAACAATACTCAACAACTACAGTATATTGGTGCAATTTTACATCATATCTCAAGCTATGGCTTTTCTCCTTTGATTTTTTAAGCATCCCCAATGGATTCACCCTTCCTTGACATTAAGTACATTTATTTGCTTTCTCAAAAAGACATAAACCTACCATTTCTATACATTATATTCACCTGCTTAGAGTGTTTCTTCTCATATTTGCTTGTGAAATAAAGGCCTTAAGCAAGATGTATAAGGAGTATATCCATAGCAGCTACTGATCTGCAGTGTGCAAGTAGTTTAATAAGTAATGCTGTTCTCAATGAGAAAATAGATTTTGTACTGCAGCTATACAGACATGCTTAGCAGCATTGTAGAAGGTATATGGCAGATTAGACAAACATCTTTACCTTCACAAGAAGAAACTGATGCCGAATACATAAAGCTTGAAGGACTCAGCATTCACTCTCTTTTACACTGGGCTTTCCTATGCACCAAGTCATGAGGTTTGCTAGTTAAGCCTCTGTTCTGATGACTCACCTGACATCCATTTAGCACTCTCATCCTCCTTACCATTACTACCATTTGGTTGTCCTCCTTCCAATGCAAGCTTACTATTAATAAAAATTTCTGCTTCAGACTTGACCACATCCTCACACCATCCAGGGAATTTTGAGAAGCTGATTATGCCTCAAGACACTTTGCGCTGGATACTACTGCAGTGATTCGTTGAACAGATGTGGTGGATGACTTCCTCAGACAATCCTCAGCTGGAAAGATTTTCTTTGGACTACAATTCATGTCTCCAGTTAGCCTCACCTGCCTCCTGGAAGGTCCTAGTGGAAGCTGACCCAAAGACCTGCTACCATTATAATTGCCTGGGAGGTCACTATCAGACACAATAACATACTTTCAATTTAACATTGCCTGTCAAGTCTTCACAGCAAACTAGAATACACAGCTTCATAATTAATTTTCTCTAATTGAATCTGCATCTTTAATTTTGTCTATTTATACAGGCGTTGCCATCCCAGAGCATATCTATACACATTCTTTAGCATACAGTGGGCAAATCTAAGCCTACATGCTCTCAGATTTGGTTAATTTTGGGCAGCCTTGTTTATGGAAGTTACAGAAGACTTCTGCAGAAAAAAATGTACCCTTTTAAGGCAAACTAGCTTAATTAAGAGAAGACATTAAAAATTCCTGACTCTCAAAATAATAAAACCATCAGCTTTACCAGTGAATTTGTAGCAAGCTTTTGAGTAATCAGCCTCAACATTTTTGAGGGGTAAAAACTCTGTTACAGAGAAGTCCAGCTGAAGAAGTGTGGCTATGTTGGCAACACCTGCATTTATCTTACGGCTCACGGCACTGGCACCATGCCAACATTAAGTGTCACTATATGATGGACACCAGACTTTATATATCATCACTTTACAAGTCAGTTTCTCTGTCATTGTAGAAGACTAATTCCAGATAATCATCAACATCTACAGCTATCCCAGTTTACCCCAGACCGAAATAGCATGCAGAAATTCACTGGCAGACAGAGCAGTGCTGACAAGGATACTCCATCCAAAACTAGAACAAAACCCTACTCCTGCTTCACAGCATCCTAACCTGTACTAATCATTCCCTCTGCTATCAGAGAGGTTCTTTCATATTAGTTATTTATCATAACTAATTAGTTATAGGAAATAGGAAAGTTAGTGTTAATACAGTTAATCTATTTAATGATTTGAAACCCGTCCTCTCCACACACAAAACCGAAAATGCGCGTTTATATTTCTTTGCTCTCATGCTTCCCCTGGTCGTCTGCCTCGCCGGAGCCGGGAGTAGGATGCGGGCGGCTTCCACCCCAGCTCAGGGGGGACACGTTCCCCGCAGCCCGGCTCGGGCAGCGCCGAGAGCCCCGCGGGACCGGGGCCACCCCAGCGCCGCCGCCTCCCGGCGCAGCGCGGCCCCCGCGGCGCCTCTCGCCCGCGGCTGCGGAGAGCGCTGAGCCGAGCCCCGGCCCGGCACGCACAGCCCCTCCGGAGCCCCACCCGTGTCAGCGCCCACCCCACTGGGGCACCCCGCGCCCCGCCACAGGCACCGACTGTCACGTCGTCGCGGATAAAGCTCCTTCCCGCGGTGACAGCTCCTTCACCCCGCATCACCCCCTCCCAGGCTGCGCGAGAGCCGAGCCCCGCTCGCAAAGCTCCTTACAGGCTAGATCCGTGCCGCTCCGTGCATGATCCGATGACGGCAGCCCGTAGCCTGGCTGGGACCGGGGCCCCGGTTAAATATTCGGTTACACTCTCGCCTTCAGATTAGTTAGCCACTCACAGCGAGCGATATGGTTTTAATCAGATGCTGGCAGCTGAGGACTACCCAGGAATGCGCTGTGATGTTTTTGCTGCTTGGTCTTGGCTACTCCCCCTCAACGTGTCGGTGCTCACAACTTTAACCCCTTGCAAGCTGCCGCTCCGGCCGCTGCTGCGGGGTCGGGAGGGAGCTGTGTCCCGGACAGCCTCTCACGGCGGGTCGGAGCCCCAAGGGGGACACGCGGGGAGGGAAGTGGGATGGGAGACGGGCGGACCCTGCGGGGGCACGGCGTCGTGTGGCGCCCACAAATCGCAGGGCACAGGTATCTCTCTCTCTCAGGCAGGAATGGGCTCGGCACGCTCTTCTAGAAAACGGGTCCCCTTCATGCGCCTGCATGAACATGGGTGCGGTGATGGTGTTGAAAATTCCAAGCACAAACCACCAGCTTTTTTGGGGCCTTTTTTTCGTGTTGTTTCGTTCTGTTTTATTTTTGTTTCCTAAACCACCAAACCCAAACAACTGGGTAACCCTCTCCATCCTCCATCGCCCCAAATCTGTCACCAGCTGACCCGAAATGTTGGGTCAGTGCAATTGAGTTTATGAGTCACATCCAGACCTGACCTTTGTATTTCCCACTCATCTTTATTCAAACACCTATCATGTTGTTGTTTTGGTTTTTTTTTCAGTAGTACAGCTATTTTCCACCTTGTATGAAAGAACCTCTGATTAAAAAAATCATATTTTTGTCCTTGTAGCAGAATGTTTTTTTTTTTCTTTTCAAGGCTAGCTTATCTTTTGTTTTTTCAGAACAGTGCAAAACATTTCTGTTCAAAACTGTGCATTTTGCTCTACACCAATACCCAGTTAAAAAAAAAAAAAGAAAAAAGAAAAAAATCAAATAGATGTTTTCAAGTTTTCAGAAGAGAGAAATATTTAACACAAATGTATGTTACCACGGGCAAGGTCAAGGCTCAAAACTGGTGGATGCATTTGGCAATCATCCTCATCCAAAGCTACTAAATGATACAACGCATTTCTAGATATGGCATGATATTCTTTTGTTCATGAATACCAAAAGGGTGCTATTCCTCCCTGTGCCTGAGATGCCTAGGAGCTGATAGTTGTGTCTCACTTGTCTGTATCTGTCTTTCATTTGAGAAGTGCTAATTTTAAGCGAAAGGGACACGAGAAACGTCTTTTTATACGCGAGCCTAGTGTTCACGGAAGGAAGTGCATGCCGCGTAAGCAAGGAGGCTTTTGCTATGGTTAACAGGTTTCTGGCTACACACGCTTCGGTATTTGCAGGATTAGCTCTGAATTCCTTGGGACGCAGTTATATTCCTGTTTAACAATGTTGGTTTTGTACAGCTGGCACTGCACCGGACATTGTTTTCAACACTTTGTGCTAAAGACCCACCAGCAGAACGGGAACTTCTTGGTCCTGGGGCAGTATGTATTTTAAGGAATAATACTTAGGTCGGTGCCCTTTAGGAGAGTCACACAGGCTGCCTGACACGAAGGTTGACACTGTGCCTAGTTTAAACATGGTTCTCTAACAAAGCAACTTCTATGAAACGGGCCAGCCTGGGGCTGGCATAAGCAGGATTATCATCTGTGTTTTGCCCAAACAAACCCCAGGCACATTTCACCAAAATACCTTGACTAGTCACACTAATGATTATGATTTATACTATTTGCTGTTGAATTTGGAAGATAGGAAAATGCTTTTTGTTTGCCAAAAGTGAGCAGTTTAAGAGCCCTTTTGAGGGGCAATGAAATTACATCTAGTACAGAAAGGGCAAGAGGTGGTCCTCCAATACGCACCAGCACTTGGGACATCACTAACAACATCACAGGAAAACTTTTTTTTTTTTTAAATTGAAAGTGGTTAATAACTAACTTGAAAAATTACAGTTTTCTTAGAAAATAAGACTTGAAGGAGTGGACTATGTTTTTTTTAAAGTGACTAAGAACATCCCTCCTGATGTCCCACATTGTTGTGCTAAATGCTAAAATCCATAACTGTTATGTTAAACATGTGTAGTAGGTTTGCCTTGCCTTCTAAATGCAGGAGCAATCCAGGCAGAAAGCCCCACAGGAATTCAGTTATTTCATCTACTCTGCACTACATGAGGACATGCTTTGCACTTTATGAAAAGTAAAAGTATTTCTGTTTTTTTCTATTTTTCTATTTTCTATTTTTTTTCTATTTCTATTTTTCTCTACAGCAAAACTAGAATCAAATGCACAATGGCTGTTATGACTTTCAGACTGACCATTTGAAGATTATAGCAGAGAGGGAGTGCTGTGTTTCCCAGGATGGTGACTTTTTTCTTATTTTTTTGTATCTGACTTTACTACTGCTGGCATAAACTCAGCCTCTACATAAGGATTTTTTTGTGTAAGTTAACTGCTTTTTGTACAGAACAGTATCAGCCTTAGCACTTCCCAAATACAAGCCATTTTTCTAGCAGGTCTAAAATTATCTTGAAGTTGCAGCTGGAACCCTTCACCTCAGTGAGTTTTTCTATAGCTTTCCGGATGTTAACTCTACCCAAACCACAGCCTGTCGTTAGGATCACCAGGATTCCAGTCTGGGTGGAAACTGGGGTAGCAGCATAAGAAACCCCACTGGAGTTCAGAGACCTTCAGAAGACATCAGCTTTCATGAATGCCTCAAAAGTGGTATCAATAACAGTTTCTGAAAAATCTGCTTTCAGCAAAGCAATCTGGTAGCTAATCTTGCAATGGCTTGCTCAGGAATGCATGGTTTATTATTAAAGTAATCTTTTAAGATTTTATTGGAATGTGCTTCCACAGAGATGTTTCTGCCTTGGTGTGCGTTACTCTGTGTGTGTCATCTTGCCCATAATTAAACTTTTCACTGACAGACCTGGGACTTTTTTTTTCCTTGAACCTCCCACTTTGCATGCTGGAATTTCATTTGAACTTTAAATACTTCCTTGGAATTTGCCATAAGGTAAACTGTTTGCTCCCGTACACTTTCCTGCCCTGCTACAGACACTGCAGACACACAATAAATGACTGAATGTAAGAGAACTTGCAAACTTGTGTCTAACTGTTAAAAAAAGGCTGACAGGAATGAAGAAGGAGTTCAGATGCTTCATGCTTTCCCTGGAGTATTCTCATTTTGGAATATGTGGGGAAAAAATTAATGGAAAACTGCCCTAGAGAGTACATTTTCAGTGAAGCTTCACTGCTGACAACTGGAAAAGGCGAAGTATGACAAAGGAAACACTAAGGAAGAATTTGTACTTCAGCCTTTGGACTTCTCAGCCAAGTTTCTCATGTGACTTGGACTTGCTGACCACTTCTTTTTATAAATTCAGTTAAAGTCCACAGAATATCCAAAGCAAAAAGCATCCTTGCTGTTTTTAAATCTGAAATTACAACCTATAGTTCATTTTTGTACAGCTCTAGCCATATCTCCAGGAAATGCACATTGATAATCTCAATACCCAAATGCTGGTTCATCAGAAGACCTCAAACTTGTCTTGAAAATATTTTATCCTATAATCAAGGATAGACTTGAATAATTATTTAATCGAAGGCTTGCTTCTTGAGGCCAAGATTTGGGTGTTTCACACTTGAACTGCCACAGGTATTTTAATTGTTAAACAAATTTAATATGTTCAGCCATTCAGAAGTGATTGAGTTGGAGAAGTGTAAGACCTATTGAGACTCAAATGAGGCAAAACAGTACTGTCAGTCTGTGCCTTAACCAGTGAGGTAAACCCAATTGCTTTAGATTGCTTTCAGTGGTATTTGCTAACAGGTGAAGCTAACAGCTCACTCAGCTGATGAGTACTAATGTGTGGCTGTGGATGGATGATTTCCAATACTAGTTTACTGTCTGCCTTGCTTTAGGCAGGAATACTTGAGAAGGAGATGGGGAATTTTAGGACTAGAAGCACGTGCATTGCCATTATAGTGCTGCAGCTCTCCAGTTTTTCCAAAACAAGAGACACATTGAGTTGTTCAGCAGTTTTTCCTATTCCCTGTCATCTGCAGCCATGTTTGTCCTCAGGACCATGAATTTGTCTGCGCAAAAAATACACTGGTATGCAATATTATCTCATTTGAAAGAGCGCACTACCCCGAACCAGGTTAGATAAATAAACACAGTGTTTTGTTTGGCAGCCATCAAGATCAAGAAAGGCCAATACCTAAGCCATGCTCTCTGGCTGTGAGGCTACTCTGTAAATAGTGGGAGGTGACTTCTTTCTCTCTTGAAGGAACGTGGCCAGCATCTGTGGTCTGGTTGACAGTACATGTGCACATACATTCCTGCATTCAGGAAGGGATCTTGGCCACAGTGTGCTTCCTTCCCTGGAGAGCAGCTATGTCCAGAAGAGAGGAAAAATTTCAGACCATTCCTCTTGGCAGTGTTTCCCGTTGGTTGGCTGTAGCTCCTTCTGTTTGTATGTGTTACATATTCTGGCACTGGTTTTTGAGTCCACAGCTGGTGCTTGACTTTTGGGCTTCATAATATTTAGCATCCAAACGTGTGAGCCTCTTCTGGGGTCTGGCCTATTATTCCTAACCTGTTAAGTGGAGTTTGACAGTTGACTTTCTCAGCTGTATTTGCAAAATCTGGTTAAAATGCCTTGGCTTTAATCATCTAGATAGTTTTACAAGTTAGTCTTACAAACTTAGTCTTACTCCTTTCAGTTAATCAAAACCTGTCTTTGGTGTCCTGTACAGTTCCCTGTCTGTGTTGGTGTGAAAGCTTGTCCTCAACCCTCATGATTTGTAAAGCAAAGTTGCATAAATAAGGCATTATACACAATTTAGATCTAAGCAAATCTAGAAATATATATTAAAATCCAAAGGATCTTATTTGGTGTAACATAATCAGGGGTAGACATCCTTGCCAAAATGGGTTCTGTTGCATTTTTGAAGATTGTCTCTTCAGTTATAAAGTACATAGATTGAGCAGAGGGGAATCTGAGATAAAATAAATTTATCTGAAATTCCAGGAACTAAGCCTCATCTTTGAATTTGTCCAAGTAAACGAGTAAGTAACTAAGGAGCCTAAACAAGTTCAAACTATTGCCTGAAAGGTGTCAGCTTTATCTACGTGAGACTGTGACAATATTTCTGTGTTTAGCTCATAAATAGTCAAGGCCAGGAAACACTGCTGGGATCAGTCATCCAAAAGAAGAAACACACATGGTTCTTTCCTCTATTGTTTATACGGAAGCTACTTTGGTTACAGCCTTTCTGTGTTCAGAAAATATTTTCTTTCAGAAATCTTCCTCAAATGGTGTTTACTATGTAGGTGAAGTCACCCTGATTCAGTCAGTGCATCCTAGAGTAGCAAACTACTCTGAAAGGCTAGCTCTAGTATATTTCTGTAAGAATACTCAAAAGGTGGCATAAATACTTTCAAAAACATTTTTGGGTGAAAATATGCAAGGCAGACCTGTGGACAGTTGTGATTTAAACAGTTTTTTTATCTGCTTATCTTCTTTCTCGCAGCCCACGTTCCTCTAAGTTAGAAACATGTAACACAGTGAAATGTATTTTGGGTATTTTTGGTGAACCTCCAATTCCATCTCAACATAGAACATAACGTTTCTATTATGCATTCACAAAACCCATTGTAAGTAAATTGCTTTTATTGACTGAGGTTAAATAGAGTGGGGTTCAGAAGTGTAGTTTATGCTACAGAGTAACTTCACATTCAAAATAAAATTACAGCTCAAGATCTCCCATAAAATTACTGAAATTAAGCTGATGAGCAAAGGCTTTCACTTGTTTTGTAACAGTGCCCAAAATAAATTTTGTTCTTCTATACTTTTAATCCCATTTAACATCCTCAAGGTAACAGAAGCGATAACTTCTATAAAATTAACAGTATATTTATGGTATTTTGATGTTGGTTGTGTGATATGTGGTCTACGTAGAAGAATTAATCCTCTTTGTGCCCTTTACTTTTCATTAAGCTTTTCTTCTCACTTTATTTGTTTCTCAGCATTCCTTAGAATTACCCCTGCACTTTTCACATAAGGCAGTACATATTAATGTTGCTTGTTGCCTGGTTCTTGTTTCTCTAAATCTCTGGAATTACATCTTCAGCTGGGACTGTCCAGTTGTCCTTGATCCTAATTTTCTGGAATATCTTCTTCTTAGTGGCCTTACTGTCTAATTGTCAATTCCTATTTTAGGATCTTCCTTTTCCACCTTGTAAGCAGCACATCATGAGGAATGTAGTGAAACTGCTGCCTCTTCCTTTTTTGTCCTTTTTTAGTTTTTCAGTCTCTGGCATCAGCCCATCAAATGTGAGCTTCTTACCAGTATTTGTGAGCTGACACATCTCCAGTTCAATGACAGGGGCACATTTGGAGGCCTTCTAAATTGACCCATCCCTTCCCATCTGTGGGTCATTTCATTTATCCTAAATGTGCAAAGTGTGGCTAATAATATTTTCTTCAAGTTGACTCATCCTTACTGCCATCTAAAATTTTTGTATTTCACCCAGGGTTAATAATTTTGGTTTTGGTTAACAGAAAGGGACACAGTGGATCATATGCAAACTCCTATTACATGTTCCTAATCTGTACAAGAAAATGGAGGCTCAGCTTTTGGTGCTTTGCTTCTGAAAGAGAAACAATGATTTTAGCTGTTGAAAGTCTGAAGTGGTCTCTTATGACTTATCTTCAGGGTAGTGAGCTTTAACAGACTAAGATTCCTGTTCAATGGAAATGTTTTTATCTTAGGCAACTGATGTCTTGGAGCTTTGATGCTCAGTTTGTGGCCCTGACCACATCAATTTGTCTTTGCTTTACTCAGACTAGCAGGAAAGTTAGGGAAAAGCCATTTAGTAAGTTCAAACTGAATAAAGTTTGTAGGGTACTTGTAAGATCAGCATTAGGATATGACTCTTACTTCTTGGACTTTGCTCATTCCTGTAAACTTCCTGTTTGCAAAATTTTTCTTCTGAAAAGCTTTTTTTTGCTGCTTTTCAGGGTTTGATGTTTTTACAAGTCAAATTAGATTTTGTGCTTCCTTTTGTCAAAAATGACATAAAAAAAGTTGAGAAACATTTGCAATGTCATAAAATGATTATGATTTGACAAATCTAAGGACATTCAAATCTTATTGCCTCTCCCCAGCTGTAGCATTCCAAGAAGTCTGGAAGATGAGAACACACTGTTGTTATTAGAAGACAAATGGTTTACAAAATGGATTCAGGATTTTCCTAATAAATGCAGATTACTAGGTTACTGCTCCATGAAAGAAATTTGGATTTTGATAGTGTAAAATATTAGAGAAACATAGAACAAATTAAAATTTACATGAATGTGACTGTGAAAATGTATGGAGTTAAACACAATTTGCTTCTTCATGAGAAAATGATTGCTGCTTATACTCTAGCTCATGCTAAGGAATTGATGTTACAGGGCATAAACCACCATATCAATGATCTCTCTACAGTGCATGGCACTAATTACTCAAAATACAGCTTTGTTTTCTATAAATTGGCCTAGAGGTAAATAGAAAAATTGTGGTAACACTTAGTATTTTGTACATTCCACATACACAAAAAAAAATGCTTACAAGAAGACTCACTTTCCTTGACCCCTTTCCCCAATTTACTTCAATCAGAGCAGAGGTTATATCTTTTGAGAGAGGGCATCTATCCAAGTTCTGTCACATACCATCACTTGGCAGTATATAAAAATGATTTGCTAACACCCGAGGCCCTCTTTTTCTTTAGGTTGCATTTGTTTAAAATATAAATTACTGAAATGTCCCAGGAACAATACCTATGTTATGAGTGCTTGGTAAAAATGTGGCTTCCTTTTCTTTTAGTTTCTTTTAGGAAAGTTCCTTTAAGAGTTACTATAGCAATGCAAACTGCTATTGAGACTGTAAACATTAATGATGACTTGGAAGTTGACACCCTGCAAAAACATTTCAGTCATTCTAAGCAAGACTTCCAACAGCACTGCCATAATATGCAGCTCCTACTGAGAACAGCAGGATTCTGAGTTTTTGAAGAAAATAGTCTATATACTAGACAGCAAAACTGCAATGAAGGGAAAATAATACACTCTAATTTTGTAACAAACCAAAATTCCTATTTCAGCATATTCTGATGCCATATTCGTTATGTTTTGGGAGGTCTGTCAAGCCATGTTTAAAGCAACATTTGCCTGCCAAGTCTAAGCTGGCTCTACATCTCTCTGGAATGAAATTTTTGTTACTGTTGTTGTGGCCTTTCTTCTGCAAATGCAATGAAAATATGTGTTAGCTTACATGTGACCATGAATATAACCTATCATGTAGGAAGCACAGAAACAAACCAACCACCAACCCAACTAGATGCTCAAAGGATATTTTGAGAGGGCAAAATCCAAATTTGGGCTTCACTCCAATACTGAGAGCTTTAAAATAGAAAAAGGAAAATCACTGGTTTGTGTCTTGAATACATTTTTCTGATTATTTCTCAAAAATGCAGTTGGTAAAGAAGGCTGAGGAATGCTGTTTTCAGTTGCTGCTTACAGGGAAGGACACTTCAGTGTAACGTGTTTGGTATTTAGTTTTCAGTAATACACAACTCCTGTGGGAAGAGACAGAACAGCAGTTAAACTGAGTGAGAAGGCAGATAATTTTAGGGGCTCAAGGCTATCTAGTTTCTCTTCCTAATTAAATATATTATTTAGGTGTATTTCACAGCACAATTGGAAATTTTTTTGACTAACAGTTGTGAGATCAAAAAGGCACTACCAAAGACAAAAAAATACTCCTCTCCCGGGGGCATTGCTTTTGTCAAGGCCAAAGGTGGTAGTGGCGAGCTGGAGCTTTCCTTCCCTCTTCCTGCGCCACACTGGAGTCTTTGTGGCTTTTGGTCTTTTGCACCATAGGTTGTAGGCTTGTTACAGGGTGTTGGGAAGTATTTTGTGGTTTGTGGGGACCCTTCCGGACTAAAGAACTCTTACATTTTTGTCTGTGACTGTAGGAGCCGGGACTTGTGGTCCTCTCCAGGACTGATTCTAGAAACTGCTTTCATTCACAACAGAGTTGATCTAAAGGGTGAAGCGTGTTCCCCTGCTGAGGTTGCTATGTGTGGACCCTTGTAAATACAGCAGCCATTAATTTTTCTGGTGTTGCAATGCCCTTTCACAAGACTTAATAGAGGGCTGTGCCACTTCAGCCTCAGAGACTCCCCAAGTATGGAAGGCACCAACTGTTCAGTCTTGGTTACGGGCTAGAAAATGTGCAAATTCAGATCTTAAATAACTCTATTTTTTAATCCCCTTTTAAAGGGGACAAACCTATCATATTTAAAAATTCAATTTCCATGTGCAAATAAATACGAAAATTTCGTAAACAAGAATCTGACTTCCACTGATTTACATTGAGCCATCGTCTTACACCAGACCATCTGAGCCAACTACCAGTACCCAAAGTCTGTGTTCTCAGGATCTCACAAAGCCAACAAACTTGTGAATCAGAGCACAGCAAGTGATGCAGGACACAGAGAATTTGCTGCAACTGTGTCCTACACAGAATACGTGTTGTTTTAGTGACGGGACGAACACTTGTAAGCACATCTGTCTTCTACAAGGATGGAACTTCTCTGTAGTTTGGAGAAACTTGATAATCAGAACTTGAAAACTCATAGCAAGGTAACTTACAGTCTACTGATAAAGCTCCCATAAGGAACATTTTTTAAGTATGTGGGCTGACAATGAGTGATAGTGCATGTTAATATTCCCAATGGTTGTTAGAAGGGCCACTGTAGAAATGGCTCTGTTACGTTGCTGATAAAAAATTTATTTTAAACTGATCTTAACAGCCCCCATTTTGAACCTGTTAGTCCTGTGCTGGATCTTCCCCCAGTGCTCATGCACCCTCCATGGTGCACTGCTCCAAAAGAGTCAGCAACTGTGTGCCATAGTGTCCTGTCTTCATGTATCCCATACTTTTACTTCCTCTTTCCAACCTTCTGTATGCCCTGAAGTTTCACGATACGTTCAGACAATCTGGACACAGGATAGCACTAGCTCTTAGAAGTTATCCAGGTACTTGCTACTTAAATCCTGAGAGGCTATACTGTCCACTGTTTTGAGCTCAGAAAACATCTTCCCTGTCAGTTTCCATGCTGCTCATGGCTATGCAGGCTATCTGTATTATCCTTAACAAAGAGCACCAGGAGAAAAGGATGTTTTAAAACACAATTTTTTTACATTGCCGTGTTTTGGGGATTTTTTTTTTCTGTTGTTTGAGAGCTCTTCTCCTGTTGTCTGGGAAAATGAATGTAGCCTTTATAGAAAAATAGTGATTTTTTTTCACCCTAGGAAGATTCATTCAAGGTCAGCTTTGATACAGCACAGCTGCGTGACCTTGAATTGAGCTGCTGTGAAAACAGCTGATAGATGTCTGGTCTAGGGCAGCTCTCAGCCTGGGAACCATGCTCAGGATCAGACACCTGCTCTCGATCCTCACAGGAGATACACTGCAGATGTGCTGGCCCAGCACAGGCTCTGGGTGGCAAAGGGTCCTTGAAAGCTGCCTGTCGCTGCTGCTGTCAGCTCTGTGGTCTATATGGCAAACACTGTGACTGGTCTCAGTCTAACTGCCAACAGATACAACCCAAATTTCTATCAGAATTAACACTAGTCAGCTTAGTTGACTAGTTGAAAAGGTGGCACCACAGGAGGACCATGATGACAGCATCACTCTTCCTGGTGAGGTGTGATGTACACCTGCAGTTTGTGCTAAAAGACCTCAGTGTATCTGCTCTGTAAATAATTCAGACTTTACTGTTCAGTTGACACTTGCAGAAGCATGAATATGCAAAATAACACACAAATATGTTTCAAAGAGTATTGAAAGACTTCAATTTATTTGTTGCCTTCTTGCATGAGATGACAAAAGCACATCCAAGCTCAGTGCAGCAAAAATATCCTGGAACCCAATCACCAGCCTCTGAAAACAGGAGTATGTATCTAAAATGGAGACCTTGGAACAGAAGTTGACAGGATTCCTACTCCATATATACAGCAAAAAGTCCGGAAGTATAATAAGGGGTAAGAGAGGGAAGACTTCAAATTGTCAGTGGAACTGACTCAGGAGCAATCCATCTCTTCCACCTCTGCCTGCTTCTTGCCTGGGTGCCACGTTAGTAGAGCAAGGCCCTTCATTACACAGTGATTTTGCAGCCACCCTAGCCCATATCCGAAGAAAAGGGAAAAAAGGAATGAGGAGTAGCACGTGCTTCAATTTACTACCTCTACTTTTTCTTTCCAGTCTACAGTTTTGGGAGAAACATTTTCACTTCTGCACTGCTGTTCGACTCTTTAAAAGTCTTAACTTTTAAACTTTAACTTTTTATTACATTTTTTAGTAATTAATTCCACCTAGGGTAGAAGACAAATTCTAGGGTCCCACATCTTGTCTGTATGGGGAAGCTGAAGTTCAATGAGACCCCGTGTTGATTTTCTGCTAAATCAGTACATAGTTGTGATGAGTGATATACTTGAATTCTTTTCAAAAGCAACACCAAGAAAATATTGCAATACCACAAAGTATTGTGAAATCATTAAACTGGCTATATCTGGGCTGAGGGGAGGCTGTGGATAGGGGCAAGGAGGATTTTTTCCATTATTTCACTTATTGCACATCATTTCCATGTTCTCAAGCCATCTGATTTTGTTGAGGGACCAGAATTTGCTCTGTAGGACTCCACTGCGTGTTTCTTTAGTTTCTGGGGTCCTCGCCCAGGCCTTCTCAGCACACCTTCTTCATCGGCCTATCCCTTTTTCTGGGCTTCATGGCTGGTACGTGCATGGCAGAATCTCTCTGTTGGGGAGCTGGAGGACCTCCAGAGTTTACCAGATAAGGTAATAGACAGGGGTTTCCTCCTGTTAGACTTTTGCTGCCGCATTGCTACAGTGCAGGAGCTACCTTCAAGGTCCTCCTTGAACGTTTCCCTGCACCGCTGAGGACAGACCTCAGATTTTGGTCCAGGCTACTTAGATACCACTCTAAAATTAAAATTTGCAGTTTTATGAATGTAACTAGCCCTGGAAACTGCAGAGTGACTCATGCACCACTTCCAGGACTGAGACTAAAGTTGGCTCATGGAGAAGTGAAAACTGAGCAAGATAATGATGACACGAAGATATTTGTTCATTAACAGCTAATGTTGACATTACAGCTGTGGCAATATGGGGAACTGAGTGTTTTGAATTGGTGAATCATCTAATCTATTAGTATTTTTATTTTCTTTCAAGGAGAATTGATTTGCACTGTATTGATGGTAAACTGGCTATTTTCAGTGTGTTGCAAATCCCATTTCTGCTGCTTTTCTGTTTGTGTAAAAGTGCATTCTCAACAGGCAAAAAAGGCCTAAAGAAAGTAACTATATGCTTGAAAGCTCATACTACTAAAAGTGATTTGATTAAGTACAAGTATGCATGAGTTCATGTGTACGTAGAAAACTATAGTGCCCCTACAGATAACTATAGTGCCCCTACAGATACAGCAAAGGAAATAGTATAGTATAGATAGAAATAGTATAGATATACAAGGAAATAGTATAGATCTACAAGGAAGATGTATTTGATAGTAGTATTTTAATAAGAAACAGTGCTCTCAATTGGAAATTTCTACTTGCCTAATAGGAAAGGAATTTTTCTAAAGTATTTAATTAGTGACTGAAATTCAAAAGTTAATGAGGTGAAATTTTGTAACAAACCAAGATACCTCCTAATTCGTGTGTTTCGTTTAATTGGATCAGTAGCTGCAGCTATGACTTTTAATTTGATGTTTTATACTAATTTGTTAATTGTGTTATTCATCCTGGGCAGTCTGATCAGGGTGATCTTTCATTTGTATGACAATGAAGATCTAATCTGCATTCAGGTAATCGTACAAGCATAGGAGTAACTGGCAGGATTTTCAAGGAAATCATGCTATAATCTGATGTAACTGGAAAATAATGCAGAAGTTGCATAAATTGACCTCATAAAAATGAGTTGGTTTGTTCTGTGACACCGGAGGAAGAAAACCTTGCTTATCAAAAGTGACTGGAGTTTGGACTGATGTGATCATCCATTTATGTCTTCTGCACTTGTCTACCAACTTAGTGATGATTCTCTATGCTTAAGCACAAATTATACTTAAAGAGTCCCATGTCTACAGCTTCTGTTTTTCAGAGTCAGGGTTTAACTCTTTCAGTGTCTCCCTACAAAATCTTTGCAATGAAAGACTAAAGGCAAACTGGCATGTTTTTGGTAACGGGAGGGTTAAAGCCATCTGCAGCCTGGGAAAAATAGGGGAACCTATTGCAGTCTGTGGAAGGTCTGACTCAGATGGAGGGTGTGCCTAACTGAGCTGCGCTCCCTAAGGTAAGGGTGGACCCATTTATCCATCATGACCACAGCGAAGCAGTATTAGCAGAACACCTGCTTACCTGTGGCTAGTTCTGGGCTTTGCATGCCTGTGGAAGCTGCTGGAACCTTCTTCACAGCTGGTTGAGATTTGCAACACTGACAGAAAGACCGCAAATATTCAGGGTTTTTTTGGCACATTGGGCGTCTCTTGGAAATTTTTCTCTCAGTATAGGATGGATAGGATAGGATAGGATAGGATAAATCCAACTGCTTAGACTGCATGTCACTGCAAATCCACCTGCTTTTGCAGCAGGCTTCTGTCTTGAGTAGCAGAGCTGTAGGGATATTGTATTTCATGGTCTACAGTTTGCTGAGCTAAGGTATAGATCCCCAGCTGTCTGGATGGTTTGCAGTTGTAAGTGTCCCAGCCCATGCAGCAACCCTCTGTGAGCCATGGCAGGTTGGAAAACGTCTCCTCTAACAGCCACATGTTGGGTACCTTCAGCTGCATCCCCTCCTACACGCCTCTCTTGATGTCAGGGCTATGTTGAAAAAGACAGTAATGAGTATTTTTAAGACAATCATTATTTTTACTGTATGAAGAGGCAGGTATCATATGGTGCAGATGGCATTCTCTTTGAAGTATTTCTGAGGTACTATAAAATACTTACCTGCAAGTGCCATGCAGCCAGGATGGTGACAGTGCCAGCCATCAACTGAGTAGTTTTCAGAAGCAGATGAGAGATTTGTGAGATAAGTGTAGAAATAAATCCTGATGAATACAACTGGGGGAATCCGATAATACTTGGAATGTTTCCAAAACATTCAGCTGTTTCTGTAGCTAGATAAAAATGTGTCATCTGGGGTGTAGTGTATAAATTGAACAGATAATTCTGTGCTTGCCAAGAATCTGGGTTAATTAGACTACTACATGCAATTATTTAGCTTACTAAAAGAAAAAAGACAAAATTTTGCAACTCAGTACTTCCTGATGCTAGAAAGCTGTTTGCCTGGAGAGGTGTTGGCAAGCACAGCTGCAGGACTGGTGTGGAGTCCAGTTTGCTGCCTGCAGGCAAGAAGAGTCAAATTCAGCCCTTCTGCGTTTGGGTGTAGCTCTCCTTCAACCAGAAGACCCACTACTTGAACAGGGCAGAAATTTTGTCCTCAGTCAGAATGTTATTCTGTGAGGCTATAATGATGTACTTTTGGGGGTATTGTCTTTCTGTAAAGTGCCAAATTAATCTGCCTGTGCATATGAGAAACTGCTGATTGTGAGTTAATGTGGCTCATGAGCACCAGAGACATACTCTGTTTCCTGGGAATTGCTGGTGAGATTGTTTATCTTCAAGCATTAAATTCTTAATTGTAAATAAAGCTAATTTACACTGAAACCACAGAACAGAGCTATTTGCCTGCTAGAAAACTGTAGGTGTATTTATTATTCAGTAAGGCTTTAGAAGCAAACACAGATACTTACAGATCAATTCTAAGTATGCACACTGGGTACAGAAAACTGAATATAAACACTCCGGAGTCAGAGGGCAAAAGTGATGAACTTCCACGAGTAGCTGAGGAGCACTTACATGGATGAACACCATTCCCGGACATGTAGGCTACTCAATACTTAAAAGTATGAATCTCTTGTCAAAAAGTATGAGAATGTCTTAGCAATCCAGCATTCTTTGTTATAGAAGAGAGATGCCTGGGGAGAGTATAAGAGTGGTCTATAAAATGACAGAAGTCATGGCTCAGAAGAGAGAAAGTGGCTGTTTACAACACAGAGCACCTGATCAAAGGATGGTATGGTATGGTATGGTATGGTATGGTATGGTATGGTATGGTATGGTATGGTATGGTATGGTATGGTGTAGTATAGTATGGTATGGTAGGAGCTCACCTGAGCTCGAGGGATGACTGAAAATTCAGGGTGGAAGCATACAGTAAATGTAACCAAGTATGTGGAAACTACATCCAGCTTAGGAAGATGCTAAGGTGAAAATATGGGAAGCTTGGGGAGTCATATAGGGTGATACTGTAAACTTGTCTTTCTTTAATGTGCTTCCTCAGCCATCTACTTAATGCTACTCTTGGAGACAGGCTAGCAAGACCTTTGGGCTCATTCAGAACTGTGATTCTTCTTGTGATGATGGTGTGGTAAATGGTTTATGGAGTGGCCAATATGGTGGTAAAAAGAATCCTGAGAGCCTGATAAATCCTTGACTTTCTCCATCCCTTTCTCCTTGCCTGTCCTTGCCTTTCCTACTTTCCTTTCCTCTTTCCCTTCTTTTTTTTTTTTTTTTTTTTTTTGGACACNTTTTTTTTTTTTTTGAGGACACAGTTGAAGAATGCATCTTTGCATGATTTACGAAGATGATCTGAAACTTCAGAGTGTTTGTTTTGTTGTGAAAGGTATTTGATTTTTGCATATGAAAAACACAGTGGTATCTCCAGAAGTGTCTCAGTCTAGCAGACTGCAGAACTGGTGCAGCTTCAGTGTTTCCTAAGTCAAACAAGTGAAAGAGGAAGGAATTTTGTGAGACTGTTCAAAAATCCTTTTCAAAAAGACAGAATTGGCAAAACATTTAGGAGAACCAACTGAAGACTCAACTTCTGATTACAAGCATTAAAAAAAAAAAAAGCAAGAAATATGGAAAGCAAACTAAGAAATAGAGACATTTTTCAACCATTACTGTGAATGGTGAAATAGCACAAATTTACAATCCAGATTTCTCAAACTGATCTCAAATTATCCCAATTTGCCATTTTATATCCTGTCAGCTGAAAGCATATGAAAGGTTTGGACTGGATTATAGGCACTCGTCTGTTGATTTCAGGTGTACTTGTGCACTTGTGCATCAGGTGTTAATTTTCTGTGGTTTGAAGAGAAAGAATACAAGAGAGACAGGGGTTAATCAACAAAAATATTCAAAGCCATGTCACTGTGCAAAAGCAATAGTCAGATATGAAGGTGAACAGAATGAAGTCTTGGTGGCTCAGCTCCAGAAGGAAGCCCTTGCACCGCTGCAGGTGATGCAGGTAAAAGGAGGATATGCAAACCAGAGCAAACGAGCAGAAAAGCCTCAGGGGTTGCAGCAGAAAAATCAGCCTGTTGTAGGACTGTGACAGGGAAATGGAGGAGCAGCTCCGAACATCTGTGCACAAGGATGCTTTTAGCACATGGGCAGATATGTACCACAAAGAAAATACACAGGCTGCAAAAGAGCTCTTCATCTTTCCTGCTAAAGAGGAAGAGAGTAGCAAAGGAAAGCCTAGAAAGACATGAAATAGTTAAAGGGAAAAGCAAATACATTTTGCAAAGCAGAAACACACTGGAAGCCATGTAAGCCTTGGCTTACATTTTGCTTCTCCTTATTCAGTTTCCCATAATTATTCTCTTACTCTTCTACTTTTATTGTTTACATGGCTTTTCTGTCTCATGCACTATGTGTCTTTGGGTTGTGCAAGCACTTACATTGTGAGCTACTCATTTCCTTTCTTGTATATTAGAAAAGAGCAATTTTTTATTTTTATAGTAGTATTTGTAGTAAAGGAAGTAAAAATATTTCATGGGGAAACACTAAGCTGTGTAGCAAAAGTAACCTCTTTGTCTGTGAGAGACAGAAACTGGATTGTATGTGCTTCTCATTTACAAATGCCTGTGCTGGTATTTTTTTAATTGGGATATTGCAATAAAATGTAACAGGGAAATGAGAGCACTGTAGGATAACCTGAAATGAAAAGATTGCTTCTTTCGGGGCATGACAGGAGCAGTTATCAAACAAGACTGCACAGATTGTATGGGACACAATGATAAATTCTTTTTGTGAAAAATTTATTTAAATGAGTCTCTACTGTTGGTGTCATCCCAATCACTGCATCAGCAAAATCTACTCAAAGTGCATTGACTAGCCCAACAAAGAGCATGGTACTTTTGAGAAGACTCTAGTTCATTCCCTCCCTTTCTTGAAGATATCTTTGCATCAGATATATCTACTTTCTCTCTTCCTCCTTACTTGAATTATCTGTAGTGGTTCTGTCAGACAAAAATATTTGGCAAAGTGAATTGAATTTAGGCAGAATGCAAATGACCTTTTGTTGTAGTCTGAGTCCTCTCTGTGTCTCACATTCCTGTCCGAACAGTGACATTTAGTGCTGAAAAACTGTCTTTTCTTTAATAAGTGAAAATAAATACTAACATGCTGCCACTTGTTGAGTCCTCTGGAGAGGACTGTAGCAGCTCTCCCTAAAAAGGGAAAGGAATGGGTCCAAAGTGAGAAATGTGTCATTGCTTTAATACAGATGGCTTTTGCATGTGTGCAGAAATGGAGGGGGTGGGAATGGAAGGGAAAGAAATTGCTGAACAAATCCAAGAATAGCTTGTCCAATATCAGAGGAAGATGATAACGTGAGACAGATTTCTCATATTTCCTTATTTGCTATTGTTCAAAAATAGCCAAATGTTGATAATTGTCTTTGTACTGACCTCACAAAGAAATTCCTTCCAAAAAATTTCCATTCACTCTTCATCCACATAGTGTTTGGAAAACAGATATTGTTTGGGTCCATCATCTGTGACCACTGTTAAAAATGCCTTAGGCTTTTACTTAACTAATTCTGCTGTTTTCCAGGGAAGTAAGGTCCGGGTGGGTAATTAGGCCATGGAATAGTTGTGTGAAAGGTAACAACATTATATTGAAAGTCAAACTTAGTGCCGCAGTGTAAATATTATGAGGTAATTGAGTTTATCTGAGGACAACATTTCTTTAATACACCCGTGGGACAAATTAATTGCTGAGTCACAGTGCAATATAATGCACATTTAAAATCAAAGCAAATTACAAGCTGGAATGACAATCTCTGTGAATACTAAACACCAGATTTGACTCAGACTGTGGTATTTTATGTCAAGGAGTCTACCCAAGCTTAGTTCTACCTTTCTAAAGTAGGCATGACCTGATGCAGATACAGATTGAGCATTTAATGAACTGTCCAATACTCAGGACTTCCAACAGTAATTCTCTTTTGTTTTGTAAAGACTTGAATATATTTCCGTACATTCCGTTACACTTTCATTATTTTATTTTTGGTTTGGAACATGAAGTGACTGTGTGCATTGTCTGTATCTGGAATAAAACAGAAGCAAATGGTTTGGGGACAGCAGTGAAGGGGTTTATATCCAACACTAGCATGCATAAAAATTGGCATAAATACTTTTTCTGCCTTCGGTGCCATGGGATTTAAAGGAAATAGATTTAATAGGCAGCTGCCAACAATTACTAGACTTTTTAATGGAGCTCTGCAATGTTATGAATCTGCTCTACTTCTTCAAAAGCACTGACTTTTATTATTTGGAAGTAATCCCTTCCCTCTTCTTATAAGTAAATCCTGTGTACCCAATTTGCTCAGAGACCAGAGTTTCTTTCTGCAAGGCTTGACTTTTCAGACGACACCATCACATTTAGACTTTGTCTTGATGCAAGGAAAGAAGGGAAGCAAGAAACTCTTCTCCAATTTGTTTTCATTTCTTCTCTCCATACACATTTCCTAATTTTCTAGGTTTGCCTCAGTGTTCAGAATTTCAAAGAAGTGGAAACTGCCTGCTGGTTTGGGAAAGAGGGAGAGTTGTGTACTTTCTTCAGGAAAAATTCTATTCGTACAAACAACATGGTCCTTTCCACCTGAAAGGAACTGATTGAGAAACACTGTCTTTTAGAGGTCTTCTGATCACTGGGCTGGGGAATCCATGGTTAGAACTGAGTTCACAGAATGATTTCCTGAAAATGTTTAACCCCTTGCAAAAGTTTGTAAACTCCAGGACTTGGGAAATGGATCCGTGAACAACAAATCAAAACAAAGTAGAAAGGTCAGCATAAACTGTCAAGAGATAAAGAGTGTTTTTGGGGGAACACGAACAGCAGTAGTCTGATTCCTCACAGAGCCATTAATGACTTCGTGAAAGAGAAGAGAGGAACTTACTGCATTCCAGACATGTCTGTAAATATTACACTAGTCTATTTATTACTCAGTGGCCTAAAGTCACATTATATAGACTATTGAAGGTCAGCAATTATAAAGACTCCTAGTCACTTGTTAACTGTTTGCTTTTCTTTCATTGCTACAGTAAAAGAGTAACTCAGACTACTGATTAAACCATGTTATGCACAAGTGTCTGATAGACCAGAAACGACCACAACACCAGGGACAGCAGATTGCAAAATGCAGACAGAGGAGGGACTGGGAAATTGAAAACATTAGGCAGCCTCTCTCTCCTCCTAAATCTCCCTCTACAGTTGGACTAGGAAACTTACCAACTTCTGTGTGTCAACCCCTTTTAGAATTTTTCTTTCCTAGCTTTCCCATAGACATTTTCTAAAAGTTCTAGGCTTTATTTCACTGCAGAAACAAACCCCTTCAATTCTTAGACAGTAAGGATTCAGTCTTTCAGCTAGTGTGGATTCACCATTAAATGGTGGTATACACTGAAGTGCTTTGTATCCTTTTATAAAAATTAATGTAATGATAATCAAAAATACAAGAGGATGATAAGAAGGGGTGTGTTTTAGGGCTTCATCACATGCTCTTTTTTGTTATGAGACAGGTCATAGACAATATATATGATTATTTTCACATAACATCAACTTTCTACATCTGCTTTAAGTCAGATTCCCTTTATTTTCAGATCGTGGTAAATAATGACCATCCACCAGAATTTTTTGAGATACCAGGAAAGCTCTTCTGCAGTTAAGATTAAAAAAGATACAAGTATCTCTCCAGGAGTTTGTACCATCCTGTTGTTAGTTAATTGTCTGTTTGCATAGTAAATGACCAGCTTGTGTGTGGTAACTATAGACCCAAGTTCCCATTTCTCTGAAAACCCATGCCCTTGCTTTGAGTTCTAGTATCCAACTACAATTAAAGAGTGTGTTCATAGAAGAGAATATAATAGAAAAGCTGAAAAGCTCACTTAAGATATTTGTTTATTTATAGACACCATTGTCCCATATTGGTTGTGACACAGCAGTTTCCTTTAGTCAGAATACACGGCGTAAATCTATCTGTCTGGGTATGTTTGTGGTCTCTGATACACAATCTCTTTCAGATATCTCTGGAATGGATCGGGCATGTCCGTATTGCAGCAATGCAAAACTGTGTCTTAATAGCACAATCTGCCCCTGAGAACTTGGTGTTACCCTGTTACTCCCTGGGCTAGTCTCTATTTGGAGAAATCTTTTTATTATTTATAATACAAGTGCTTATGCATACAAGACTGACTTATAAGGATTTAGGGATTCAGAAATACTACGTTTTATTCTACAGGGCCAACATTAATAAGATAAAGTTATAAAGAGGTATATTAAATGTACAATATAACAAATAACAGTGTATAGAGAATGAAAGCATCTTCAGTTTTAGAAATAAATTTTCATCTTTGCCTCAATATTTGTTTTCCATAAATGCATCAGCTCTCTTTTGAAAAAGTTGAAAATGTCTGAAACTTTAAGTTTCCGTGTGTAGTCTATTCCTCTGTCTAGAGAGGATTCCAACGTAGAAAGTAAAAGACAAACTGAAATTAATGTCATGTTTCCATTGACAGGTAGAGTAGGTAGACAAAAATCAGTTTTGAGGTTGCAATTCTTGTTTTGCAAAAGATCCATTGTCTGAATTAGACACAGTGCAGAGGTTCCTGAGAGACAGCTATCATCAACCAGTGACACAATAGTGTTCCCAGTGTGACACACAGACAAGGTGAATTGGTCTGAAACCCCTCTGCTTCTGGGCTCCTTCAGGGGTCCTCATGAATTTGTCTCCTCAGTGCTCATTTGCGTTAACTTGCTTTTTCTCCTGGAAGTGGTCTTACTATATCCAATGAAATTAAAACATGTGAAGTTATTTTTCAGTAAATGACTTGGGGCAAAAATCTTCAAGAACTGAATGCCACTTTTCTTTAGGGCATAGTTAACTTGTGCTGGATTGCAACAGAGATCCTCCCTTCACGTCGAATTGCCTTGGGATTCCCATCCCACAAATTAAGTGCCTACAGTCTTTCTCCAGGAAAGATACACAGCTCTTCTGTTTTCTGTTTGGTTGGTTGGTGTGTTGCTTTCTTTATTTCTTATAAAAGTGCCTCCAGGAGAGGAGATAACATCAGCCATTCTCCCCGTAATTAGTCAGGGCTTTCACCCTGACATGCACAAAGATCCTCTGCTTTTCAGGCATCAGTCACCTCTCGTTGCGGGAATATAGTTTCAGTAGAGGACAAGGGACTATTCAGTGGAGAAAAGGGGAGAGATTAGGTTTAATATCTTCTAATGAAGTTCTTCCACTCACTATGGACACATGAAATTCCTGAGAGAAGTGGGGGCACTTGAATCTCTGGTTTGGCAGAAAGGGTTTCTGTCTGCTCTGGAAAATATGGATTTAATATTTTGATTTCCCAGGTCCAGAGGAGGAATCTTGTAACAGGCTCCTGCCAGCTCACTCTACCTTGGATCCTTTGGCTGAAAGGGAATCTCTGTCCCATCTCTTTCTGACCATGTTTTATGCAGACTCTGATTTTCTGCTGTGTTCAGAGAATGAGTAGGTTAGTGTCTGTGTGTGAAAGAAATCTATGCTCATGGGGAAGGTAGAGTACTGAATTACTCAGACTGGTTGAGATAAGTGTTTTTAGACATGCTGAAAAGCAGAACTCTAATTGCCTGGAGTGCATCAGTGTGAGAAACTAGATTAACTACAGATTTTAGATGGTTCTTCTTTTGGCAGCAACTAAGTACGGACTTTGAGGAAACCAGTTTTGGCACTGGAGGTCCTCTCTGCAGAAAAGATAGTGCAAAGCAGACTTCCTGCACATTAGCTAATGGCTCCACTCTGGCTTCTCAGATAGATACAGCTGGCACATTCTAAGCTGACTCAAAACTTTTTATACAGGGCTGCCACATTCTCTCTGGGAGTTTCCAGATTGGTTGTTGTTTATGGGCACAGTAGAATGTGCACAGTGAGTCCCACATTTTGTGAAGACCCTTGCAAAGCCACAGGAAGAAAGGGGAAGGGGAAGTGGCACTTCTTAGTTTTGTTGGCAAGTGCGACTGTTTCCTGTCACACTTCTCCTAATTGCTGCCCTCGTCTTGGGACACCAGGCTCATGCCAGTTGTGTGGGAGGTACAGAGGGGGTCTGGCACCTCCTGGAAGACAGGTCCATATGCAGAGCTATTGCTGGTGTGTGAGAGACAACTCAGGTGTCAGAAGTGCCCCTTGCTTGCAGCCCGGTTGACCTGCACGCACCCATGGCTTACACTCCATGCAGCCGAGGCAATTACAGAAAATCTGCAGATTCTGTCAGTCAATCTGCCAGCTGCAGATGTAATTCAGGCATTTGAAGTTCACTTTGGAACAAAGGTGCTGCAAAGCTACAAATGTTTGCAGTTGTCTTGAACTAACAATCTCGTCTTTGGCGAGGCTTAAGTTCACTTCAGTACACGGTTCCATGACATTTTTCCATTCAAGTAATTCCATAGAGAAATACACTACTGGGATATTTTAAGATTGGCTGCTAGACTCAAACGACTAAAACCATCCAAGAATTAGAACATAGTATGGTTTACTCATTCCTTCCAATTAGAATTGTCATTAGCAACATATAATTAATGACTTCTGGATCAATTCTGTGGGTTTGGACTTGGCAAATTCCTCCCAAGAGTAAAAGCATGAATTCTGAATTCGGCTCAGACTATTTCTGCTTTATTGTGTGTTACGACAAATAAACATTAATTAAAGGTTACATGGATACATGCCCAAGCTGTCTGAATTTCTATATACAAATATAAACTACTTTAACTTTTCTGATTTTAAAAAACCCAAAGAACTATTTCACTTTTGCTTGTAACTTGAAATGTGCCCTTGACAAACAAAATTATTCCTGATTCAGCAAAAATAAATTATTTGCAAGAAACAATCAAACTAGTAAAGAACCCATTTACATCAGGCAGTTTATATTTGTAGAGAGTGCCTTAAAAGAGCCCTTCCAAAAGCAAATGTATTCTGCAAAAAGGAAACAGCAGAAGCATCCTGTGTTTCTCAGCAGTTCAGCAGTACTCACTGCCAACACCAACATCATATACTTTCAGAACTATGTTTTTCTCATTCTTATGCTGTGCCTTTTGAGGTTACATCGGGCAAATTAGTTTGGTGTCAAAGTCCTCCATACACGTTGGTGATGTGAATTTGGATGTTTTTTCTTCCTTGTTTGTCCTTGGAAAAGCGATTGCAAAACCTTTATCAAGTTATCAGTCTCACATGTAAAGAAAGGGACATAATAAACCCTCTTTTACATCTTTTCAGGAACTGAGGAGAGCACCATAATATTCAGGTAGTAGAAAAACAGTGTGAGAAATCATTTACACACAGAGATGCCTAATGGCTGAGAAGTGACAATAAAATGTTTCTGCCATGTGTGAGCTTCTTGTTTTGATGAGAACATATTTTGAAATGTTTTGAAGACCTCTCAAGGATGGATTTGTTTTTGATGTTGCAAGAATCCTCCGTGGCTGCCCTTTGCACAAGAACCTGATGTATTATTGACGATGGGAAATCCTTGCTTCTGAGAAAGTCTTGAAAGGACATTTAAAGTATTTGGGTTGGTTTTATTGTTTTGTTTTGTTTTGGGAAATTAGAATTTAGGTCACATGACCTGGAGAATGTTTCTGGCAGAAAAAGCAAACTTCAGAAAGGAGTTGAGCTTGCTTCATTTTCAATGGCATTTTTCCACTGTTTTTCTGGTTTAATTTTGTTGAAATCATCCGTATGGCTTTGAAGTAACAAAATTGCTAATCGGATTGGGTAATCATAACAGATCTAGATTTATACTACATGCAAATAAAATTATCACTAGTCATGAGATGGAAAAGGCCAGATGGAAAACTCTTTAAAATGACACTACTGCATTGTTTTACATGAGTTTGCTGGGATTATTTTCAAGGCAGGATCAGAAGTTCAAAATTCAATGCAAGTTTTATTTTTTTAAACTATTAAGTTCTTTATTTCATTTGGGCTACAAATTAACATATTTATTTTTGGCTGCCATCTCAGAATTGAAAAAGAAATTTCATTGCATTTATTCTTCAGTCATGTCACACTGTAGTAGATCTACTTCCATATTTTCTCCTTCTATTTAATGATACCTACTATAAGACTAAGGATTTTAAGAGTCTTCAAAAATTACACCCGTCATATCAGGCTATTGTTTTGAGGAAAAAGAGAAAATACATTAAGACTAACATGAGTTTCTTTTCAAACTGGTACAACTGTGTTTTCTTCACGGACTGGTTCTGGATTAATACCACTAAGCTGGGAGGTGTTAGATACCCTGGTTAACTTGAAATTTTGTCAGTCACCAAAATTCATTGTCTCTTGAGGCAAATATTAACCTTCCCTTCATCCTGCACCAATATTTACTTTTTATATCTATAAACCTTGGTGTTTATTCACTGTTGTTAAGCCAATGTCTGCTCAGTATCTCATACAACATACCACTACTGACAAGAGTAAATTTAAAATCTCCTTTTTATTGAAATGATGTGATGAAGTGTTTTTCTGTGATGTTAACAAATATTTGGAGAGCTTTTTTACAATTGCTCCCCAAGTGCATGCTACACATTTACAATAAGAAGGCTTCATTAGTAATATGATTATTGTTCTGGCACCTTTATTTTTCAACAAGTGATGGAGCATGATGTAAAGATACATAGAGAGGACTCTTGCTGTGCTGTAGGGTTTTTCAGCTTGAGGTCCCTGCCTGAGGGACATTTTCTAAGGCCAACCTCACTTTAGAGTCTGTAGCCTCCATAAGTTTCTGGAGTCTGTGGAGGCAGAAAATCCTTGAAATGGAGAGCTGGACCCTGACCAAGGAACTCAGAGGTAACCACAGCAGCTTTGCTCTCACTCGTGGATATGGAGGACACTATGTGAGCTGAGAATATCAGCCTATCCCTAGTCTTTGAACCACTCCCTCCTTGGAGACACTGTCATGGATACCCATTCTAATGCCAGCTGAACAAAGGCCCAAGCCTGCTAAAGCTTCACATTCTTGCATGCCATGTGTAAGCAGCTGTATTCAGCCATCAACCCTGCTGCCCTTAACTATGTTCAGTTAAAAAAAAAAAAAAAAGACTTTATAAAAGAAGGGAACTAAGAAAGCAGTCACAGTTTAGGTTAATAGCAGGAAATAATGAATAAATACATTTATTAATGAATTAAGGCATTTATAGGAATGTAAATATGAAACAAAACTAGTTGGAGACTTGCACAGAAATGTAAATATGCATTAGCCTTCTAGAGTCCATCCTGCTCTATCTTCTTTGGGATCCTTGTATCACTCTCTTAAGTACAGAACAAAAAGCTAACTCAATCATTTAAAATTTTATATAGTTCTCCACCATTTGGTATAGTATGGATTGGAACAACAATCTGTCAACATAAAGCATATTTTAATGAAATGTATGGTACCCATAGATACAACAAATATTTATTCAACCAGAGATAATTCTGGAAAGGGTTTATTTTGTGACAGCACTAATGGAAACATAGGGAGCCACACTTGCAGCATGAACCAGCTCCATTTCATTCAGTCACTGATTTCCACAAAATCTGCTGCAATTTCTGCCCTTGTGAAAATTGTGTTTTTATTCTGGCTGCAGAGAAGACTCCCATTGGAACCAGGCATAAAGTCTTCATTTTTAAAATCCAAAATGATATTTGAAAGGAAACAACTATTATTATTTCCATTTCACAACTGGGAAAATGGAGGAAGATCAATTAGATTACCCGAAGTCTCGTGTGAGCACATCACCGAGAGCATTTCCTGCCTTCCAGGTATAGACCCAAAGCCTGGCATGGTCACAGAACATTATTGTAATTGTGTTGCTGTTTGAAGCACCAGCCTTGTTTTTCACAGGTCTTGAATCCTTTCGCTCTTATTTTTAAATTATTTCTACTGGGATGTGAATGATTTTTGTCCTAAAGATATCTGTATCTAAGGTATCTGTTTCACCATCACGTTAGTGAGAAGCATTGTAAAATGCGAAAAAGAAAACACAGGCATTTTGGTAGTCGGAAGCAACCTTGATCTTGTTTTCACTTTTCACTCTTTTTTATCTTTTCTTTTATCTTTTTAGAGTTTTTTTCTATCTATCTTTTTATCTCTTTCCCCTTTTTGCTTTTTCCTTTTCTCTTGAGGCTAGCTTAAGTACAGCCATTAATAATACAAGATTTGTTCTTCTAAATATTTAAACAGAGATTCTTTCCAGTAGACAGGAGGAAGAACACTGCCCACAGGGCATGTTGTGCCAGCTCTCCTAAGACATTCCTTGTTATTTTTTTAGCAGCCAGCATAATGATGTGGCTGAATAACATCAAATGAAGTAAGATAAATATCCCTTCTTGCACGCCTTTGGCTGAGTCACAGGATCCTTTTCATGACAGTGAAAGCATTTTATAAAAATCCTTTTACTCTGCTAAAATAATGTGTACAGCAGGTGAATATATGTACTTTTGATACGTTTTTCTAATGTTAGCTGTTTATTCTTGTTCTTAAGGATTCTGCACAGAAAGTTAAAAGTTCCTTGCAGAATCAGCAAACAAGAAAAAGCCGCAAAATAACAAGGTGCAAACTGCTACTTTCAGGAGGAAATGACTGCAGATATCAATGTAATTTTTTTTTCAGTATTAGAACAAAGTACTAATTGTATCTCCCTTAATACAATACCTGCCTAAGTCTTCCAGCAGCTGTACTTCTCCTCTATTACAGGTGAGCAAAAGAAACTCCTGGGGACTTTTGAATCCTGGTTCTTTTAACACCAATGCGTGATTAAATGATGATGTTCCCTGGGAAGATATATGAATTTATTCCTCATTTTAGTGCATCCAGCTAGCATTCCAGCTTTAACCTCTTGGCTGCCTGTGTTGCCTCAGTACCATTCTAAACTGGGATCTCACCCTGCTGTGAGAGACGTCTCTTGAGGTAATGTCTGCGTCCTGCTCTTGCCAGGAAGGAAGAGGAGCAAAGCACTTGCTTCCTTGTGAGCCTTGCAGCGTGCTGGGAGAGTGCTGTGTACTGCAAGGGTGACCACATTCTGCCAAGCTGAACGACATTCCTTCATCCTGCCTCCATCATGGCAGGGAGATCTGCTGGCTCCTGGGCTGCTCTCACACTTCACTTCACAGGCACAAAATGGAAATGCCTTACCCTTTCTGCTCTCTGTGTTCCATGATTCAGGATTTATTCTGGCTCATCAGAAATGATGGAGTCTCCTTTGTTTTATGAGATCTAAGGATGTTTTAGACATTTCATGTCTGTTGTAATAACACTCCCCTTTCAGAAAACAGCAGAAGCTTTTCTGTCAACTTAACTAAGATGAGGCTTGGGCCACTGGCTTTCCTCCTGCAGTTCTGTTTTGTTACTTTGGCCAGTCACTTTTCCTCCTACTGACAAATGTTCCAGACCACTGTGGTAACCTCAAAACCTTTTTCAGCACTAGGTGGTACCAGTACCTGCTTTCTGTATCTGTCACTTTAAATGAGAATGTTATTTAGCAAAAAGGAAGCATGATTGCCTCTTCATTCCTGTCGTTTTCCACTGATTGGATGACTGAAGTACGAAGACCTGGAAGTGTTGCAACATCCTGGTTACATCTGGCTTGTTTGGCAGCCGTGAAGAAGGCTAAAGGCGAGTTTGATGACTCAGTGTTGGGGGTGGATTGGACAGTGGGACTGGTGAGGAGTGAGAATGATGGCTTTGGCTCAAGCCCCATCCTTTGGATGGAGCTGACTTTATATTTTGCTGCAATTGGGCCTGCGGGGATGGGATTGGGTAACACTGCCCATGTTAGCACCACTACAAGTTCTTTCCAGCTCCTCCAGAACCCTGAGGAATTTCAGTATTGATTTCTGTGGCATGTTCACATATGTCAATGAGTGTCTCCAAAACTAACAAAAGAGGAGTCAGGGTAGGGAAGCGGAGGAGGAAAAGACAAGCAAGAGAGCCAGCTGAATATTCATGCCAAGTTTTGCTGGAGCTGTGTGACTGGCTCTGTTATTCAGGTCCCATGGCATTTGCTGGTGGGCTGTAAGAATACAGGGATTTAATTATTAGCACCAAGGGCATATGGTTGTTGGATGACCAGCTGGGAAATGCAAATGAAATACTAAAAATACACAATTTAGTATTTTTTCTCACCATGGGGCTCTCTGACAGATAGGGCTTGTACTGTGGATTGGAATCAGAGCAGGCTGTGATATCCTCAGTAAGAGAAAGACAAAGAAGGAGAAAAGAATGGGAAGGTGGTGGTCATATCATTCAGTGCTCAGTGTTTGGGTTCAGCAAAAATATTCTAAGAGGGGAAGGTGATGAGTATCAGAAAATCTATCTGAGTTGTCTATTTCCATTGCCATCATCCAAGGTGAGGGGCTGGCAGGGGCTAGTGGCTGGAAGAACTAATGCCAGGCAACCGGCAGGAGCTGGGCATCAGGAGAGTCTTCAGGAGCTGGAAGGAACCCGGGAGACATAGGATCCACAGGCCTCACTGGGAGAAGGAACCATGACGGAATTCAAGACCTGAAAGCAGTCTCACAGTCCACCCTCTCTCACCACATTCCCTACATAAGCAGGTAGCAGCCTACTCTTTTCTCTGTCCTGATCTCCTGTGTGCAAAGCTTTTCTTGGCTGGTTATACCTGTGCATGGTCAGTACCCTCAGGCCACCTGGGCTCTGGGGATGGGATTCTAGTGCACAGGCTTTTCTCACCCCCTGTCACAAGATCATTATATTTTGACCCTGGTGCCTTGGCACATGTCTTACCTTGGTTTGCAAAGTTCTGATAGTTATGTATTTAACACATGAAAGAGAATGTGTTCATATTTGTTTATGTAGATCTGAGCAGATTTTTTGGATAAGTGTAGTACTTTTCCTATGTCCAGGAAAATATTTTCCTCCATATCCTAGTTTCCTTTAATTATCTTAGTTTACTTTATAATTTAAAAGCAGAAGCAGTAGCATGCAGGCAGAAGGATGTCATGGCAGGGCAGGGGTCTTCAGGTTTTGATAGCCTCTGCAATAATACTGATCCCTTCTAGAACGTTTTTCTCATCTTAACTCACCACATTCCAGTTGTCTCTCCATGCCAAAGATCCCTTGCCTTGGGCATGTCTTGCTGCTACAGCAAAATCAAACAGTGTCACCTCTGGTATAAAGAAAAACTGTGAATGTTTCAGGCTTATACAAATTTTGGTACTATGACTGACTGTGACCCTGCAGTGGGGCAATGAAGTATTATGCTGCACTTGAAACTGGCTTAAGAGCAGTGTCTGCATCTTACAAAAATCAAAGCCTCCAAGATGAAGTTTGCATGACTGCAAATGACTGCTTGTGGGTCAGCCTTGCTAACCTGACTCCTCTCAGGACCGATTCCATCCTGCTGCACAGAGGAAAACAGTTTTCCTCGCTGTTGGCCTCTGAAGTTCTGAATTTCCAGGCAGAGGGACAATAAGCTATCAACCTCCCCTCCCGGGTCCACCAGCTTGTCCCGCTATCCCAGCCCCTTCAACCATGGATTTCCCTGCTTGGAGGTCCTTCAGAAAGACTTGGTTAGTGTGGTCCTCATCTCTTCCCAGTTCCCTACACTTCAAAATGATCTCCCAGCTGGCATCACCATGTGGCAATGTAACGGACTGGAAGCTGAGTGAAGTGTGTCTAATTCCAGGTGCTTTTGTTTCGAAGATCACATCAGTGACCAGGAGACTCAAGAAATTAGCAAATACTATCTCTGATAGGTTCTTGCTATCAGTACTGCAGTATTGAACATATTTTTCCTTTGTGGCCTGATCATTTAATCTTTCTCTTACCCTTATCCATATTAGCACTGATCAAGCAAAATGACTCAGACTGTCAGCAAGAGGAAGCCACCAGAATTTATTGAATTCTGACCAAGTGAACACCCTGATAAACCAGGTCACAGAGGACACAAATCCTGCTTGCTTTTTTCTTGCAGGTACTCTTCTTTGCAGTACAGGATTTTTTGAAATATGCCATTCTTTTTACATGCAAATGATATTTTAAACACCCAGACAAGTTCAAATTAATGTCTGAAATTATTTTAAGAGGAAGTGTTTGGTACCAGAGAGAGGAGATGGCAAAGATTTAAGTGTTACTTCTTAGTAGCCCAGTGGCTGTTAATAAATGTTATGGCTTATTCCAAATAATTGCAAGAAACAACAGCAAAGCTGATGTGGGCTTTCTAGAATGGCAACAGCATTTGCTGAAGGAATAATGGGCCTTGCTGTGGTAAAATTAAATCCTGCAGATTTTGCAATTAAATATCTTGTCAGGTTCGTTTCTTTAAACAGATTGTTGCTCCATATATGTCCCATGCTAATACTCCAATGTATCCTAATTACACTTTTGCTTCATGAGTTAATCTAGTTTTTAAAAAAAGAAATATTTTGTCTTGCACTCTTTCATGCATGGTTTCTAAACTTGCACCACTTTTTCACCTCTGTTGAGCAAAACTGAGAGCATGGACCATAGAAGGGCTAGTGCCAACCATATAACCATGGACCTGCTTGAAATCCCCAAACCAGTAGCAATCTAGAGCACAGCTGAGCTGAGGGTCCTAGCTAACCCTTTACTGACAGAATCCTGACGGACAGCAACATGTACATAAATCACAATCCTGGCCTCTCTTCCACTTCTTAGGAGGGTCTGTCGTAGAGGACTAACTTGATGACCAGGCTGAAGAAGTCAGAACTGGACTTAGGCAAATTCCATGTTGAAAGTTTTGTCACAGGATGTACGACCCCACAGCAGATTGTCATAAACTGCCCCTTAAATTATGTTCTGTGACCTATGGACATTTTCCATATTCAGTGGAGAATTTTTTTCTTTTCTTCGACTGTCTTAGTGCTGGGAAGACTTTGGCTTTGGCCAAAGATGAGGTAACAAAGAAAATCTCAAGCCTCAGTAAGAGCTGGGACAGTGTGGGATCCTGGGGGGTTTCATCTTGAAGTAGTCCATGAATCCCAGGATTATCACAGGCCAAAATCTGACTTTTCAAGGGTTCTCAGATTAAGGAGACCTCTGGTTGCTAAATCTAAAATACAATGACAAAAACATCAAGCAGTGGCATGCAGGACTTTAAATAAACAAGTATTTTAAAGTGAGAGGTCAGCTAAAGCCACATCCAGAAATCTGAAATACAGAGCTTTGTGTGTGCAGTCTGCATGCATGAAAACAGCATTCTAAGTCTTTTCTGTAATTACATAAGAATAACTTTGTTTCAATCTTCTCTCTAGAGAAAACTGCCTTTTAAGGGGTATATAAAAAATGCTCGTTGCTATACATGAGTGAGTTGATGGCTGAACAAAAAACTCATGTGATTAAGCTTCTTTCCACTGTATCTAACACTACAACATCCAAAATATAAAATTAAATCCAAAATCTAAATATAAATCCAAAAAATTTGGGATCACATCATCATTTGGATTAGTAAAAAGTTTCTTGTGGCAATGCTTGCTTCTGAAATGTAGATTGTTTAAATACACTATTGAGATTTTCTTCTTCTGCATGCAAGTGTTCTGAAAAAATGCAGAAGAGATTCAACAATATTTTAAAAGTTATCCATTAAACTTTTCTAAGCAGAATAATTCTGAAGGAGCGATGGCAGCAGGAGCAGCAGAACCAACTGAAAATCGGTGTTTGCTACTCATTTGGCTTAATGAGGTCAGAGCAATCCAGTACCATTGTTTCATCCTGAATTTAATTCTAGAGTAATCCTCATTTTATTTTTCTTGACATTGCAAAATTTGGTCTACATTGCATCCCTTGGTGATCATACCTTCTCTGAGTGATTCAGAGAACGTATCCTTTCTAAACCTTGGGTTTCTGCTGCAACAGGAGTTGTGTCTTCTCTGAACTTTCTAGAAAGCAATACATGACAGCAAAATGGTTGTTGCATAAATGTAGAATGCTCTATATTTTGGTTTATTAATTTCCAGACAGTTCTCAAAGGAGAAATACTAATAAGTTTCTTAGGAGAAAAAAACTTATAATACACATAGAAAGCAGGTTGTGACTTCAGAAGATGAAGCCTTTGGCAATTATACTGGTTTAATTATACCAGTTAATGCATCACCCCTTCAGATGTTCCAACACAGTGGTTTGTGCAGCTGTTGATGAATCAGACTGAGGACATCATCAGCTTCAGAAAACACAGTTTTTTGGGAGTGTTTCTAAAAATGAGATTTGTTTACAAGCTGTTTCCCAGTGCCTTATAGCAGTGCTGCACAAACAGCTGTGCCAGCACAACTGAGGAGAGTGGCAAAGGGTGGGAACGAAAAATGTATGGGAAGGATATGAGTATTTTACATTGGCAGTGATGACAAAGCCTTTGTCTTTTAACAGATAAAAGTTTGACTTTGTCCTTTCTAACCACACAGTAAATTCTATAAGGCACTGCATAGTATGCAGAATGTAAAGAAGATCTTACAAACAAAAAGTTATTGGACTGTAAAATAACTGGTTTTGCTCATTTTCCCTCTTCCAGTTTGTAGCTGTTGTGCATATTTAAATATATTGTTTCAACATCATTTATACCTTTGCACTTTAGCAGAAATACCTACATCCCCCACTGATCTTTGTCCAGAGCTGGTGTCTTATTTTTGACAGCATGTCCCAGACAAGTTCTATTTGTCATTATAGACTGCTAGGAGCTTGCAAAGGTCTCATTTTTTTTTCCAGTCCTTCTGCATCTTGATGACAGGCAGAGATATCAGCATTCCACACTCTGGGGTAACAGGTCAGCATAGCTGCTGGTGACAACAGAAATCTGTATTTGAAGCAGAGCAGATATTAGGATCAGCCCATAAAATATTACCATATTTTGTGTGAGCTTACCATATTTTGTGTAGACCTTCAGTCTACAAGGTATTGTTCCCTTCCCATAGCACACCTTGTAGGACCAAGCACTACGTTAATGAAAACTGTCTTCAACAGGTAATCCTAGAGGTGTGACACCAATATAATGGTACACTAATATAATGGCATAGATTTTGAAATCCAGTTTAGTGTTGCAGGTACATATATTCCTGCATTAAATTCTTGCTTTTATGTTGTCACACTGCACACAAACATAAGCAATGCACTTCATTCTTACTGTGCCTGCAATCCAAGTGGCTTGGGTGAAAGAAATTATGTCATATGTGGCCTGTGATATCTTCATATCTGATTTCCATACCAGCTACTGAATATGTCTAATAACTCCTGCTCTCAAATTTAGATCTTGATGAACCCTCTGGAGTCATGAACCCTGCCTTGCCTTGCATCATGTGTGCGGATTCACAGAATATCTTTCACCCATATATCTGTCCTCTTCACTGTTTTCTCTCCTCTCTTTGGCCTAATGTTAGATACTGAATTTTGTCTGGGTTACATATACAGAGTAAGTGTGCGAGGTCAGGAAGTTTCCCCTTCCAAACAAACAAATGCACTGTAACTCCTTTCTTTATTTATTTCTGCTGAAGAAGTAAGCATCATTTGGCTTCACCATGAGGGATAAGAGGCTGCAGTACTAAACCGGTCATTTGTTTCCCAGTCTGCTCAAGTGCCTTGTCTTCAACAGGTAAAAAAAATAGCAGAACTGCACCTGCTTTCCAGGTTGTTTTGACCTGAGAATAGTATATGAAGAGAAAAACACAAAGTTTCCACTAATAAAAGGAGATGGAAAAATCAAAGCTGGGGTTGTTGTGTTTGAAAAAATATTAGAACATTTCCTTAACCAAAATAAATGTTAGTGTTTTTTTTCCAGTCCTGTATGCACTCATAATATATGCTTTAATTACAGGAAATATGTGTTTGATGCATGCACACATATATTCGTCTTTGCTCGGAATGAAGCGTCAAGCACTCGAACGGATTGTTTTTTCTCTGGATAGTGTTGGACAGGTTTGTGTTTGCCTGGACTCACCGTGTGTGGGAGGCTCAGACACTCAGGTGGTGTTTAACTTCTTGCAAGACAGGGGCCCCAGCTTCTGCTTTAGATGATATGTGTGAGCTACTTTAAAAATATATTTTTAGTTTTATGCAAAACATTCTTTCTGTGAGTCCAGATATGTGTCAGCCTAATTCCCACACACCTCAAACACAAATTACCAGGGCAGCAAATACACATTCAAATTCCAAATATGCTTTAGTAAAGCACAATGGTTAAGAATGTCTTATTTTCTTCTTTTTTTTAGTTTTTTCTTTTTTTTTTTTCAAGCTAGTTAGTGCAGTATTAGGTAGGTCACTCTGGCCACATTCCCAGAATTTAACAGTGGGGGCCTTGTGGAATGCTAAACGATGTGTATAACAGCATTCAGGCTCTCTGTGAGCCAATCCGTCAAAACATTTGCTGCTTTGAAAATGTGCTCTTCAAAAAAATGGGCATATGGAACTTATTAGACTATTTGGTGGAGTTCAGGCAGCAGAGCCCAAGACAAGCATAAAAACATCTGAGGACACAATTGTACCTTAAGGTAATAGGATCTCTAAACTGTTTTTTGCAATCAAATATATACAAAATACAGTGGAGAAACATCCTGAATGCAGAAAGTTTTACATTCCAAAATGTCACAAGACCTTAAGTAAAGAACTTGTAATAGTAGTAAAAAAAGTAGTGGTTTGATTGCAGCAATAGTTGGTGTGTTTGGTTCTGTTTCCTCAGCAGAGTGTATCGATCCTTGGCTCTTTAACATTTCAAGTTGTATCGAGGAGTTCTGAGACGAGGTTTCACTGCAGCGGATTTCTTTGCCTCTGGTGCATTGGCAGAGAGGGTCAATCAGTCTCCTTGGAGATGAAAAAAGACAGTGCTGCAGATGGGAAACACAAATGAGCTGCATTTTCCAGCACCTGTTTGTACCTTCTTCCAAATGATTCCTTGTCCCTGTTGCACAGTAAGAACAGAACGACCCCAGAGTGAGCAGATCTTCCTTTCACACTGTTGAATTATAAGACAAACTGAACAACTAACTCAGATTAAATTTTGGCTTTGGCAGCCGTAGCAAGAGATAACACTGGATTTTGCTGTTTCATGGGTGTTCCTAGAGCAGACTGTTACACGGCGTCCTTCTCTGGGTACAGAATTAGAGGATGATGGAGGACTCTCCAACCCCTATACTCTTTCCCTTCCTCTCACCTGCTTTGACAGTCCTCTGAGCATGGAACTGTGGCCTGTACCTAAAACATGGGTATTTTACACCATGCTGCTAGCTTTGATCAGTACTGCAAATAACTAAGAGGACATCCTGATCTTCTGTAGCCTCTTTCGAACAGTTGGGTGTTACAGCACAATTTTGGACCTTTGCCCAACTTTTTCTGTCCCATAAGAAGATGGGTAACTAAAGTCTGAGTCTTTGTTTTGTTGCTTCTTTTTTTTAGTTGGAGTACCATCTGTACTCAAGGAGTACAGATACATATTTCTCTTTTTATGTGGCTGTAATGCAAGGAGACAAAAAGCCATATTGAAGCATTAAATATGGATTGTTACCTTTTAAAATAAGGCTGGTGACTTTTGCTGCTGTGGAATAGAGTGGTCTTTGTTATTGTAGTGTTTGCATCAAGAACTGAGTTACATAGTAGGCTGTGACAGTTGTGGTGCTGTTACACAGAATCTCACAATTATGTTCTTAGCAGACGAGCAAGCTTGTGACTTTTGTAGGAGTGATGGACTACAACTTCATGCCATAGAAGTACTGTGCTAGCAAGTCACGCAGGATCTGCGGGGAAGGATTCTAACACTGCAAATGCTGCTTTTCTAATAACATCTGAAATAGAGTAAAGCATCCCAGAAAATAGGTGTCGGATATGAGACACTGTAAGGCAGGGAGAATGAAACATCTCTGCCTTCAACCACAACTCCCTGGAAACTTCAGTGACCCTTATCCAACAAGCTTAATATGATACTAGGCAATATCATGAGACTTAATTTGTTATCAGTGCTACCAGGAATTCGAGTGGCAGTGCCCCTATCTCCTCTGAAGATAAGCTGTATTGTTCTGTTATGCAAAGGTCCTTAAAATAAGTCGTGGCATCCACAAGAACTTTTATTTTTTTACTTATTCCCTGCATTTGGAAGAGACTGCTGAGATAGAAAACCTTCTTGGGAACTGGACACTGCTGTGAGTGGAAACCTTTGAGAGAGGAAATTGCCCGTAATGGGTTTGTGGTTGCATCCACTACCAGGCTGCAGTGAATGAGTAAATCAAGTTAAACTGCAAATATATTTCCAGATCTCTTTGCCACCAATTTTCCCACCTGAGAAAAATCAGTCTGCCACATTCAAGAACTGAATCTTCACATAGTAGAAGTATGGCACTGGAAGACCAGTTCTGGAGCCAGGACAAAGCTTTCACTCATAATGCAGGCACAAAAGAAAGTAGCCCCAAAGCGGCCTGGATAGAAACTTCAGAAGTGCTGTGCTCTGGCCTCCTGCCACTCCTTTTGAAGTCAGGGACTTCTCCCATCGTGTTAGATTTTAACAGAGTCAGAACAATTTCAAACTCCTCTAAAAACATCTTACCCACTGTTTTCAGTGCATGGTTTTATCGAGTCAGAAGATTTTGGTGGTAGAAAGAATTGTGGCATTTTATAATACCAGGAGGTGGCCTCTGATTTTTTCATGTTAGCTCTGTACTTTCAGGGCACCCTCAATTCTCTTCCTGACTCTGTAAGATGCTGCAGCTGACCCACTGGTATTGCCCTTATTCTGGATCCCACCATTGCCAAATGAAAGGAGGGACATGTGAAAGAAAGGCAGAAGCACAATTACCTCCAGCAGCTGCACTGCCTGCAGGTCCTCTGGGGCGGGTTGCAGTGTGTCTTGGAGGATGGTCCCTTCCTTTGTGCTGTCTCCCTTCTCTTTTCTGATATGCACCACTCTTGTTCCCATGTGCTCACAGTCCTGTGAGAGCTTTCCTGGGAAGGTTAGTCATGTAGTACTGGATTTTGTCCTAATGGCTGTGTTTCCAAATTGCTGTTTGCTCCTCCTCGCTGTGTGTGCTGAGTACAGCATCTGGCCTTAGGTCATTGCCTTATGGACAGGTTTTCTTCTTCTACAGTAAATACAGGTTCATGTTCAAGGGATTTGGCTGTCACACCTCTAGTTAAAGTTCCTTACCAAGCTCTATGAATACTTTGAACCAAATTGGATTTTCTTGTCTCACTGGTTTAGTACTTAAAATTCAGTCCTGGAGTAACCAAACAAATGAAATTTGTTTGATATTGAGATCTGTCTGTATTCTATTCTCTGCTGTGGCTGGTATCTATTGAGACATTAAGCTTTGTTCTGCCCAAGTTATTTTATTTATACAATTTTAATTTATTTTACATTGGTATTCTGCAGCTACTTCCAAAGGGATTTGTGCCTGGAAAAATTTAAAAAAATGAGCCATGTAAGTCCAAGAGAGAGGTTATAAAATAAACATTATACCATGTGTGGGGTAACATTTTTTACTGCAAGTGGCTGCTCTCACTTTTCTGGCACTTATACACACAGCCATCTGTTTGAGCACTGTTTGAAGTGGCTATATTCCAGCATTTATGTAACTTGTCTGTAGAAAGGAAATGACATCACTTAGTTTCCTGAAGAATATTACCAATGTCAGAACTGAGGAAATAAAATCTACGATAAATAGAATACGTATTTTAAAATCTTTTTTTTCCCCTTTTACAGTAGGACACCTCTCCATACTATTCTGCTCATCCCTTCAAAGCCCAGGAAACCCCATTCCTTCCACACAGACTTTCACACACACTGCTAGGGGTAGGCTGCAAGCCCTGGTAACTTACACGTTACATTGATGAAATGAGAACTGGCAAGACAGAAATGAACTGATACAATGGCAAAGCCTGCAATGTGCATCAAGACATAGGCATAAAATAACTACAGCAATTTCATAATTAGACTGGGTGAAGCTTCAGTGCTTTCAAGTGACCACAAAAGTGCAGCAGCTGTTTGTCATATCTGGAAAAAAAAGGAGCTAAATAGTTTTATACAGACCCATATGACAGGACTTGAGGGACTGGCATGAGTTTTGTTAAGGGAAGATTAGTTTGGATATCAGGAAAGGATTTTCCCCCCAGAGGGTGGCTGGGCACTGGAACAGGCTCCCCAGGGAGCAGCACCAAACAGCACCAAACCTGAAAGAGTTCAAGGAGAGTTTGGACAATGGCCTCAGGCCTATGGTGTGACTCTTGGGGGAGGGCAGGAGTTGGACTTGATAATCCTTGTGGGTCCCTTTCAGCACAGCATATTCTGTGATTCTGGGACATTAGGTTTTAAATGGAAAATTTATGTTGCTAGAGTCTTCATAAAGGCTGCATGTGTTCTGAGACATTTGTTTTAAATCTTTGCCAAGCTATAAAGTTTCTCAGCTGGTGATTTCAACTGAGCCACGTTGAGTTACATCACATGAGGGCTTCCTCCTACTCTGTCTTGCCAGGAACTTTTCAAAATTTGTCTTAGCTGATAACTCCTGTTTTGCTTTGTCTACAGAAGTTGTAAAGTGAATTAAAGACTACTGGATCACCTAGCTAGCAGCCCAAATAAAGTAGAAAGGTCTGTTACTTCTTATAGAGAGTTTTGGCTGGAGTTGCTTTTTACTTTCTTTGTGTGATAGATACTGCAAAATAGACAAGCCATACTCCTAGAAGACCAACTTTGACTGGCAGAAGTTTGGTCATACTGCTGCAGGCATCATTTCATATCACTTTTATATTTTTTAAGGTACTTCATGTTTAACACAATTATGAACTAATAGCAAACAAATTGAAATTTCAAGAAATCGTGTTATTTCCTATGCTTGACTGTTGTTTATATAAATGCTTATGAAATACTATTCAGTTTGTCCCATAAACTACAGTGTAGCTGGACTTTAACCTGTCTTTATTAAACAGATTTGGGCTGCCTATTCTTCACATTCCTATACTTTCAAAACTTTTTCATAACAAAGTCATTATTCCTCTCAAAAGGAAATGAGAAGAAAGGTTGGCCAATGATGACCCTTAATAATTTATGGAATTCATATAATCTTCTAGTTTATGACTGGTCTTGGATATTCTCCAGAAGATGTTGAAATCCGAGAAGCCACTCCTATCCACTTGAAAACAACACAAAACAATATGAAAATATTACTAATCTTTGTGCCTCGACGAAGAAATTAAATCTACCTAATAGCAAGGTAGGGATGCATTTTAACTGGGGATGTTGGCTAACAAACTATGGCATGGTATTACAATAATAAGAAGAAAGTCTAAAGTAGTCAGAAATGTGAGGAACAAAGGAATTTATTTCCACCTGATTATTTGTACAGATTTTCCAGGCTGAATCAATAAAATCTGAGATTAAATGCCTAATTTAATAAATTTTTTTATTTTAATAGATCAGCTTGCAGCTAGAGCTGGGACCTCTGTCTTTGTGAATACTCACAAATAAAGTTAATTACGTCAATGACTTCCTGAATTTAGATATTTGCCTAAATCAAAGGATAACTGAACATTACTGTGAGATTATCCCAAAATTTTCTGTTGATTTAGACAGCACATAGGGCAGTGTTAGGAACTTAGGGCAGAAAGGAACAGTTTTAAATCCTTTAGTTAGAACTAATGTAAAAATACAGCGATTATTACAGTGAATTTGGTCTTACAGATTCCTAACATGAAAGTACTCAGTAAAATTAGCATTCCTTGCAGGTGCTAATTGTATTCCTATAAACCAGCAGTAAGGCTCTTAAATCACCAAGTCTCCTAAATCCTCTGGTTTTGAAAGGTGATCATATTATAGTCTTAAGGGAATGTCTGAAAGTATGAACTCTGGTCTGACCAAATCCCCAGAATGAATGGCTGGCTAAATATAAATCTCTGCATTTACTGCAGTTATAAATATGTGTAGGTTAGCCTACTGAGTCAGAAAAAGCCAAATATGATCAATGAAACAAGATCTAAAAAGTCCTTCAAAGGCACTTACGTAAATGAGTATAATCTGTAGATAGGTAGTCTTTAATGTGTTAAAAGTAGTGAGAATTAGAATGAAAATATACCACCTTGCTCTTCTACCTAATACTTACACTTTTTTAGCTAATCATAATTTCTTTAAAATCCGTGTCTTTTTGTAGTGGAAATAATTTGTGTTTTATCAAAAGATATCTCCTGTGAGTTTTCCAGTCATTAGTTTTATTTGTGTATCTGATTTTTAACTGCTCTAAGTACCTGTTTTTGTTGTGGAACCACATGAATGATTCCAACCTAAAATTATGTAACCCACTGGGACTCAGCACATCCATGTTGGGTACCTAAGAGTATCAATGCATTTGCTCTTGTAAGCTTGGCTAATTTAAAATTTTTACTCTATAACAGAAACAAACAAAGTGAAACAAAACAAAATTAAACAATATAAACCAACCAACCAAATATAGACATACAAAAAATTTAACCAAACCAAACAAAGAAACCCTCCAAATAAACACAAACAAACCCACAAGCAAGCAAACAAAACCCCAAAAATCTGAAGACTTCCATGAGGTCTAAAACATATAAGCCATTAAGAGGTCAATTAGCATTTCTTGACCTAAGGAAATTATTTTAATTAGAAACATATACATATAATTTTCTTGTTAAAAATCTCTTCTTGTTAAAAGTCTCTTCAGGAAAGGAATGTCTGAGTTTTANACAGCATATTCTGTGATTCTGGGACATTAGGTTTTAAATGGAAAGTTTATGTTGCTAGAGTCTTCATAAAGGCTGCATGTGTTCTGAGACATTTGTTTTAAATCTTTGCCAAGCTATAAAGTTTCTCAGCTGGTGATTTCAACTGAGCCACGTTGAGTTACATCACATGAGGGCTTCCTCCTACTCTGTCTTGCCAGGAACTTTTCAAAATTTGTCTTAGCTGATAACTCCTGTTTTGCTTTGTCTACAGAAGTTGTAAAGTGAATTAAAGACTACTGGATCACCTAGCTAGCAGCCCAAATAAAGTAGAAAGGTCTGTTACTTCTTATAGAGAGTTTTGGCTGGAGTTGCTTTTTACTTTCTTTGTGTGATAGATACTGCAAAATAGACAAGCCATACTCCTAGAAGACCAACTTTGACTGGCAGAAGTTTGGTCATACTGCTGCAGGCATCATTTCATATCACTTTTATATTTTTTAAGGTACTTCATGTTTAACACAATTATGAACTAATAGCAAACAAATTGAAATTTCAAGAAATCGTGTTATTTCCTATGCTTGACTGTTGTTTATATAAATGCTTATGAAATACTATTCAGTTTGTCCCATAAACTACAGTGTAGCTGGACTTTAACCTGTCTTTATTAAACAGATTTGGGCTGCCTATTCTTCACATTCCTATACTTTCAAAACTTTTTCATAACAAAGTCATTATTCCTCTCAAAAGGAAATGAGAAGAAAGGTTGGCCAATGATGACCCTTAATAATTTATGGAATTCATATAATCTTCTAGTTTATGACTGGTCTTGGATATTCTCCAGAAGATGTTGAAATCCGAGAAGCCACTCCTATCCACTTGAAAACAACACAAAACAATATGAAAATATTACTAATCTTTGTGCCTCGACGAAGAAATTAAATCTACCTAATAGCAAGGTAGGGATGCATTTTAACTGGGGATATTGGCTAACAAACTATGGCATGGTATTACAATAATAAGAAGAAAGTCTAAAGTAGTCAGAAATGTGAGGAACAAAGGAATTTATTTCCACCTGATTATTTGTACAGATTTTCCAGGCTGAATCAATAAAATCTGAGATTAAATGCCTAATTTAATAAATTGTATTCTTTTAATAGATCAGCTTGCAGCTAGAGCTGGGACCTCTGTCTTTGTGAATACTCACAAATAAAGTTAATTACATCAATGACTTCCTGAATTTAGATATTGACCTAAATCAAAGGATAACTGAACATTACTGTGAGATTATCCCAAAATTTTCTGTTGATTTAGACAGCACTTAGGGCAGTGTATTAGAAAGGAACAGTTTTAAATCCTTTAGTTAGAACTAATGTAAAAATACAGCGATTATTACAGTGAATTTGGTCTTACAGATTCCTAACATGAAAGTACTCAGTAAAATTAGCATTCCTTGCAGGTGCTAATTGTATTCCTATAAACCAGCAGTAAGGCTCTTAAATCACCAAGTCTCCTAAATCCTCTGGTTTTGAAAGGTGATCATATTATAGTCTTAAGGGAATGTCTGAAAGTATGAACTCTGGTCTGACCAAATCCCCAGAATGAATGGCTGGCTAAATATAAATCTCTGCATTTACTGCAGTTATAAATATGTGTAGGTTAGCCTACTGAGTCAGAAAAAGCCAAATATGATCAATGAAACAAGATCTAAAAAGTCCTTCAAAGGCACTTACGTAAATGAGTATAATCTGTAGATAGGTAGTCTTTAATGTGTTAAAAGTAGTGAGAATTAGAATGAAAATATACCACCTTGCTCTTCTACCTAATACTTACACTTTTTTAGCTAATCATAATTTCTTTAAAATCCGTGTCTTTTTGTAGTGGAAATAATTTGTGTTTTATCAAAAGATATCTCCTGTGAGTTTTCCAGTCATTAGTTTTATTTGTGTATCTGATTTTTAACTGCTCTAAGTACCTGTTTTTGTTGTGGAACCACATGAATGATTCCAACCTAAAATTATGTAACCCACTGGGACTCAGCACATCCATGTTGGGTACCTAAGAGTATCAATGCATTTGCTCTTGTAAGCTTGGCTAATTTAAAATTTTTACTCTATAACAGAAACAAACAAAGTGAAACAAAACAAAATTAAACAATATAAACCAACCAACCAAATATAGACATACAAAAAATTTAACCAAACCAAACAAAGAAACCCTCCAAATAAACACAAACAAACCCACAAGCAAGCAAACAAAACCCCAAAAATCTGAAGACTTCCATGAGGTCTAAAACATATAAGCCATTAAGAGGTCAATTAGCATTTCTTGACCTAAGGAAATTATTTTAATTAGAAACATATACATATAATTTTCTTGTTAAAAATCTCTTCTTGTTAAAAGTCTCTTCAGGAAAGGAATGTCTGAGTTTTATAGAAAAATGTAATATATTTCTGTTTTTTAAATCTTTTTCCCGAAAGCAACCATGAACAATTGGTGTTCCTCAGATCTCTCACTGCTTTGGAGTCCTGGCTGAATAAGTGACCTTAAAACTGAAAGGCCAGAGATGAAGGATCTTGCAATGGGAGCAGAAGTTTCTAACATGATGAGGGTTCAAATTTAATCTATGAATATAATGGTTTTCTAGTTTGCCAGTTAAGGTGTGGAAAGTGTCAAAATCCTAGGATCCCTGGTTTCAAATCTGTCACAGGTGTTCTGCAGCTCAGTGTAGACCCTGAGAGCTCTCAGTGGCCCTGTGGCTCCAGCCTGCTAATATTATTGTCCATAATATCAAAACCTTGGCATCCCTAACATAGATATGATCTTGGTTATAAGTTTGTCTAAGAACACAGAGGCTCCAGAGCCAGCAGATGAGCTGGCAGGAAAGAATGCAGGCTTCAAAAAAGCCTTTCCAATATTTTTGGCAGGAATACCCGTTCATGAAAATTATGCTATTAAAAAAAAAAAAAAAAAAAAAAAAAAAAACACGTTAANTGAACATTACTGTGAGATTATCCCAAAATTTTCTGTTGATTTAGACAGCACTTAGGGCAGTGTATTAGAAAGGAACAGTTTTAAATCCTTTAGTTAGAACTAATGTAAAAATACAGCGATTATTACAGTGAATTTGGTCTTACAGATTCCTAACATGAAAGTACTCAGTAAAATTAGCATTCCTTGCAGGTGCTAATTGTATTCCTATAAACCAGCAGTAAGGCTCTTAAATCACCAAGTCTCCTAAATCCTCTGGTTTTGAAAGGTGATCATATTATAGTCTTAAGGGAATGTCTGAAAGTATGAACTCTGGTCTGACCAAATCCCCAGAATGAATGGCTGGCTAAATATAAATCTCTGCATTTACTGCAGTTATAAATATGTGTAGGTTCATATCTTCAAGACTTCCACGTGTCTTTCTGAATGACTAGTTTTAATTGCAAAGGTATACAATATTGAGGATATTCTGATAGAGTCACCTCTGCTCTTAATGTTATGGTTGTGGTCACAAGCTGAACAGGCATTTAAGTAAGGCTTCATTGACTCTGAATTCCCAGCATGGGTATGTTCAAGACACAAAAAATATCAAACAGGAAATAATATCCTACAGGAAAAAGCCTTAGTCTTAATAGTATCAGAGGAGTGCTGGTAGAATGAATTAACTCTATATCTAGAAAATGAGGAATAAAGTATGATTGTAGAAAACATGAAATGAAAATATGAATGCCTAATATGGTGTGGGGCTCCATTTCCAAACAGTGTCAGCTGCATTTCTACATATATATAATATAATTATATAATTATATTATATGTTATATAATTTAGAGTTTTCTGTAAGGATATTTGTGGTGTGGAAGACTTAGTATTTTGAAATTTGATTTCTTTTAGGCATGGGATGAATCCCCAAAATGCCAAAACTGTCAGTGAAGGAGAAAGCACCCTGGACTTCTAGTGCCAGTGGCAGTCCTGCCTGACTGATCCAGTTGTGAGGATATGGAAGTCTCACTTTTTTACCTTTGCAGATGGTTTTGGTCACCTGCAAAACCATCCAGCTGGAAAAAGCAGTGTTACGGGACAATGTTTGTGTTTGAAGGCCTCAGTTTTCTAAATGCACAGGTCCCTTCCCCGCTCATCTTGTTTGTTGGCCATGGGATGGGACTGTTGTTGCAAGGCCATGGTCCTGCCTCCCTCACCATCCCCTCAACACACCCTTTAGCACCAGGTCACCAGCCTGTCCAAGCTGCTCCTGGAGAGTCAGGGAACTTTTTTCTAAATTTGGCAGCTCTGAGGCCCTGGCAAGTGCTTTGCTGGGTTTTTCTGGAGAAGGCAGGTGACCTGCAAGGAGTTAGGTGAACTCCTCCCCTTCTTGCCCTAATGGAATGAATCTTATGTTCCTGTTTGGGTTCCCTTCAAACAGAAACCAAACTGGGTTTGTAGCAAGCTTTATGGAATCATAAAATTGTTTAGGTGAAGAAAGATCAACAAATCCATCTGTTAACCCAGCACTGCCAAGTCCACCACTAAGCCATGTCCCTTAGCACCACATCTATATGTCTTTTAAATATCTTCAGGGATGGTGCCTCTACCACCTCCACTTCCCTGGGCATCCTGTTCCAATGTTTGACAAACCTTTCCAAGAAGAAATTGTTCGTAGTATCCAACGTAAACCCACCCTAGACCAACTTGACTCTATTTCCCTCCTCACTACAGCCTCCTTTCAGGTGGTTGTAGAGAGTCATAACGCCTCTCCTAAGCCTCCTCTTCTCCAGGCTAAACACCCCCAGCTCCCTCAGCTGCTCCTCATCAAACCTGTGTTCCAGGCCCTTCCCCAGCTCCATTGCCCTTCTCTGGACTTGCTCCAGCACCTCAATGTCTTTCTTACATTGAGGGGCCCAGAACTGAACACAGTATTGAACGTGCAACCTAACCAGGGCTGGGTAAAGGGAGACAATCCCTGCCCTGGTCCTGCTGGCCACACTACTGCTGACACAGACCAGGATGCCATTGGCCTCCTTGGCCACCTGGGCACACACTGCCTCATGTTCAGCTACTGTTGGCCAGCAACCCCAACTTACACCAGAAGGCAAAGATAACCCAGATTCTTGTTAGTAAACACCTTGGGGTGTATTAGAGTGAAATGACACTAAATGATTGGTCTTTATAAATATATATATATGTAGGGTCTATTTTAGAACAATTTGGTTACAATAGAAAGCAGGTATGTAGTCTTTTTTGGATGTTATCTATAGTGATACAGTGATATAAAAGCTTAAAAGAACACTTCAGGAAATATATTGAAGGAAAGAAAAAAAGGGTAAGAAAGGTATATAGTCACCACCCATGGGTCCAGTGGTGAGTCAGTCACAGCAACTTCGTTGGCAGCAGTGATGGTCACTGTCTTGCTGAAGTGATGGTCACTGTCTTAATCCATCAGGGGTGGGGGAATCCCACAAAATGCAAAGTCCCATCGGTTAATATATGCTCAGGTTCAGATGGGAATGCTCATGTACCTCCCCTAGTGGGGGATCTTTCAGTTCAAGTGGAAGGCCTGAAGGATGAATCTCGGGGCACTTTGGGGTTTATGACTGGCTATGACATAAGAGCTGCCTCTCAAGTCGAAGCAGCTAAGCCAGCTATGCTCCATCAGAAGGATGAATCCCCTCAGGCCAACCTGTGAATGTGAATGACTCCTGTGAATGTGGCCTTCCCTCGGGGCAGAGTGGGAGTTTTACAACAGCCTGAGATTGTGAGGGAAGACAGCTGGCATGATAAAAGGCACCATCCCTTCTCTACAGGGTCTGCCTCTAATCTGGCTTTTAGCCTCCCGTGGTGAGTGTTCACCTCTCTCTCTTGGGTGGACCAGAGGCTTGCTGCTACAGACCCAAAACCTCACCTCCTTCTCCTCAGGGGCTGCAAACCTGGCCTCAGCAAAGCACCCTGCCACTTCCACAAATAGGTAAGTATTTTCTGTCATTAATTATTAACATTTCAGTCTCTCATGGTCCTTTTCTGTAGGACAGCTTTCCAGCCCCTCTTCCCTGTGCAATTTTGATATCAGAAAAACAATCACGTTATAACAACAACAACAATGACAGCAACAAAAATCCCCAAATAAAGCAAAATAATAATCAAGATTTTTCATATGATTCCTATGTTTGTTCTCCTTCTTTATTGACTATATAGAAAAAAGCAGCAAGAAAATGTGATAAATACAAATGCAGAAAAAAGCAAGAAATTACAAACTCCGGTGAATTTCTGGGTTTGATAGGGTTCTTCAGGAACAACAATGTGAAGAAAGCATTTTTAAATACTTTTGAAGAACTCTATGCAATTTTCTTGAAGTAGTGTTTCTCTGAAAACGGTTTCAGCAGTACTTCACAGAAGAGTTTCTGACTTTACGCAACATCTGCTCACTTTGGCAACGCGTTTTCCATTGTCAGCCTTTCAAGGGAAGCACTGGCTTCCCTTTTATGCCTGATCTGGTGTTCTTAGGTCGTGAGGTACAATTAAACATTCAAATGTATCACTTTGAGAATTAAGTACATTTCAGTCTGACAAAGCATGATCAGCTAGACATGGAAATGCACCTGGCTGTGTTTCTGAGAGGAGTGAGGTACTTCACAGAGCTTTCTTCTGCATTTTCCAAAAGAACAGAAGTTGGTTTACACACAGGGTTGGGAAAGCATTCATGTGATGCCAAAAATTACTGCAAATTCTTATTCAACAGCTTGAATACTGCTTACAGAGTTGAAATATCCTTTACACTAACACCACAGTTCCATAAGTAGCTTTTTCTTAAGCTACTGTTGTCTTAACCCATTCCTGCCCTTTCTGCAGCCTATGTTCAAGCCCACTTCGGGCTGTGATTTTGGCCAAAGAATGCATACAGCTGGAAAAATTCACCCCAAACATTGTGGGGAGAACTTTGTGGTGGATTATTTTTCAGCAGGATCTACTGAAAACATTTATACAGATGTTTCTGAGGGACAAAGTGGCAGCTGACAAATTAAACTCCATAAAGACTGGCAGTGAAAGTTGGCCTCTGATATGCATAAAACTCTTTCAGCATCAAAGCCCTCTTTTCTAAGGCAAAAGTAGCAGTATTACTGGAAAAAAAAATCTAATTTACAGAGGTCAAATGGCATATATGAGTCCCTAGGGAAAGACTGATTGTCACCCCTGGAAGCGTAGGAGCGCTTGGCCGAGCAGCACGTCCCTGTGTTCCTGCTGCCCCCAGCCTCAGCAGCGCCAGGAGAGCACACGCCAGGGCTCCTTGGCTTCACAGCATGGCCCAGAAGGGTATTTATTCTTCTGTAGGCTTCAAAAACAGGAAGTGACATTTCAAGTAATTGCAGATTTACTGTGAGCCCATGGCTGGTCCCTCTGCATTGTCCCTGCTTTCCTGTTTGAGCTTGGAGGAAGTGGCCAGAGGGATAGGGGGAAGGGAAACCTTCCTATGATGCTTCTGCAACTGCAGCCTACATTACTTAGGGGAAGAGTGATGAAAACATATTCAAACCTTTGCCAAAGGCTCGCAAGAAATATTTGACATCTAACCTATAACAACAAGTGGGAGTTAAAGGTTAAATCACACACAACCCAAGTGTTTAGGAAAAGGATATGTTTATGTCATCAACTTCTGCTGGGTTGTAAAGAAACAGTGTATGACAGCGGAATGGGCTCTGGCTATCAGGAATATACATGATGGTTTAGTGCTACTATCTGTGAACATGAAAAGGGCCAATTGGCTCTACCTATTTCTGTTTTCATATCCAAATGCCCATTTCAACTCAGATAGCTAAGAGGAGCGAGTGCAGGGTGGACACCACTGGCTACTTGCTTTGCCTCTGTGCATCTAGACATCAATTATCCCCAAAATATTCTAATTTCCCACTTCTTTTGGGGAACTGCCGTGAAAGAATTAGACAGTCAGCACTGTCCATTGCTCTCATGTAATTTATGGAGCTAAAGAATCCTGACTAGCCATGTGTTTTCTAAGGTAATATATTGGTATTCTGCAAACTCAGTGATGGAAACACTATTTTGGATGTGAAGTACCAGAAAGACTTCATAGTCTATTTCACTCTATATAATGCTAACACCTCAGTGGTTGTACTTCAGGAAAAGTAATTCTGCCGGTCATTGCTTCTTTGGTCTGCTGAAAAAGCAGCTGAGTTTGGGAGGATCTGCTCCATGAACTCAAAAAAGAATTTTTCCAAATTAAATTCTAACACTCTGTAGGAGTTTACCCAACAAAGACTAATGAACCTCAAGAAAGGAAATCAATCATCTTATCCTGAGGTAATGAATACAATTGCTGTATTGCAGCTTTCTCTTAGTACAGATTACCCAGCCATTGGCTGGGATCTGCACAGATTTCAGCAGTTCAGAACTAGTTTCTTCCTCTACCTACACTGGAGATGCATGGGACCTGTTGGAAGAAAATTCACCTCATATGCCTTTTGAGATGGATAGACCACTGATTATAAGGGGAAACTATACAAATGGTTTATACTAAATTTCTAATTTGAGATGTTATTATACTAATTATAATAATTATATACTAATTATAATAATATATATTGAGATGAAATTATACTAATTTCTAATTTCTAATCTGTCAGGTAAGCAGAATCCCGCTGTAAAAAATAAATTTCAGATCTTTTGCACAAACAAAATTAAAAATAACTTTGGGACACGAATTAAAGGTTAGTATTAATCCTCTGTGAATGTGCCCTATTCATTAAGAAAAAATTCAATACTGCATAATCATTCCTAGTACTCAGTATTATATGCCAACAAGTTGTAGCATGAATATAAACATTGTTCTGGCAGGGCAAGAGTGACTTTTGGAAATTTTCCTTTCAGAATAAGCAAAGCTGCCAATATCACCTGAAAAAAAAAAAAAAGGAGAAAAACATATCAAATAAATGCTCCAGCATAGGCTTTCCTATTAATATTCTGTTGGGCTAGAGGTTATCAATGTTTATTTAGTTGTGTTTAGTAAACAGTATGCCTTGAGATACAGACATTGTGCCAGTGATCCTTATTTATAAAATGGAACAGTCTGGAAGTTATTTTAGGATGTTTGATTATTTTATTTTTAGATAAGTCCTTCCTCATTGCTGGTGTTGTGTTCCTCAGATCACTGTTAAAAATATTTTCTCTTAATGATTTTCTTTTTCCTACAGTTAAGAAATTGTGATTTGAGTCTCAAAGGTCAGAGGCAAAGACAGAGGCAAAGACTGAGCTTTAAGGCCATGTTCAGACGCTGGAAAGAAGGAATGAAGATGGTCTTCACTGACCATCTTCTATACACCATCCTTTCCCTAAATTAATATCTTTGCCCTATGCCCACTGGGTCAGTTCATCAGTCACGTGTGTAAGTGCACGAGTGTCAATGTCACCGTGGTGTCAGTTGTCACCTTGCAATGCTGACAGCCGAGTCTTCCACGAGAATGGGGGAATTTGAGCTTTTCAGAAAGGCATTTCCATTTTCTTCTCTCATACCCCTTCTGAATTTCATTGTGCTACTATAGCCTATTATTTTGCTATCCCTTCAGTGGGGAAGACTAGGATAGGCCTTCCACTTCGTACTTAAAATTTAAGATAACAAAATAAGATAAAAAAACTTCCCTCCAAGCTGGAGAAAGGGGTTGTGAATCTGTTGTTCTACACCTTGGGTGCTACTTTAACCACTGGATTTATACAGTGTAGAACAGAGAGAGCTGGCAGGAGGTGTTGAAAGAAAATGTTGTAGCAATTGTGCAAAAACCAACACTGAAACCAGCAAACTAACCTGTTGTCAGAACAGACCCACTAGTCATGTAGGCAAGATCTCCAGCTTTTTCACTGTATCACAAACTGACCCTTCAACATCCTTCATTCCAGGTGTTAGTGTTGGAGTTTTGGGTTTTTTTATTTCCGCTCTTCATTAATCCTTTACAGCCCCTCAAAGGGAATGGAAGCAAGGTGAGAGTGCATGGCAAAGGACACTGCTCTCTGCAGATTTGAATCTGATGGGCATTTAGTGGCTGAGAGACATTGGTTGGACTGAAACCATTCCTGCATGGACCATCTCACTTCACTGGTTACTCTGAGTTTCCTTTGCTCTGAGAGGCCTTGATAAATATTCTACATTGCCGAGAAAGGAACTATAAACAAACAAATAATTTTTTTCTTTTGGATTAGGTAGGAATTTGTATCAGTTTAAGAGAATAAACATGAATTGAACTTCATCTTTCAGAGTTATCTTTGCTCTGAGAAAATGAGTGCTGTGAGACTTTTTGAGGCGACACAGGGAATGGAGGTCTCCCCAGGCCTTCGCATTCTCTTTGCAGAATTACAGAAATAATAATCATGGGTCTTTGGTCCAGGAAAATGTGTGCCAAAGGCCTCCATAGCAAAGAAGCTCTGGCCCACCAGCCATGGATCTCGTGAACACGATCTGTTGGTATATTTTCAGTGGAAATGTTAATTCTTGTTTACCAAATTTCATAGGGAACATACTGTCATGACTTTACTTTGTTATTCAAGTAGAAGTTTAACAACTGATGAGAACACCACATTGTCCTCAGTTTTCATTTTATAATACATAGTTAAATGAAGCTTCAGTGTCATATAAAATCCATACGGAAGAAATTATGTGAAATAACTTCCATATTTTTTCCCAATTCTTTTACAGACTGCTACTATTTATAAAGTTTTCGTAATGCTGACACTTGAAACTATTTTCTTAACATGCTCCGTTTGGAAAAGTGAAGATAAATGTCACTGAGAGTGCTGTCACAGACAGTTGCACAAACATTACTCCTTACAATAATATATTTCAGCTGAAATTTGGGGAAAAAAATATTAAATTATAATAAAATATTAGATGTTATTAATAATTTGTTTTCCCCAGAAGCAATTTGACATACAAAATGCTTGTTACTTTTCCTTAGTCTTGTGGTCCGACCATGCAGCCACACCTTATTATTGTGGTAAAAGTTTAGAGTGTCTTGTAAGTGCAATTCATGCTCTCAGATTTGATGGCATGCAGGAATCAACTGCTCTGTCCCTTGAACTGTGACCTTAAACAGCCAGGCCTTTTCCTTCCCCATGGGAATCATGTGATTGCACTCTCAGCGGATAAGTTTTTATGGATTCTTTTATGGTATTTCCTACAGAGGAAAACCATCCTGCTATCTCATTTTAAAAGATTACTAATGAGCATTTTTATCTTCAATTTTTTTTTTTTTTTGTAATATGTGTCTTCTTCCCTTTCAGCTTATCTAAAACCGTATGCTTTAGAAGAAGCGAGAAAGGACAAAAGACAAACTGTGATAAATATGATAACAAGCTGTTAATCAAGAATCTTCACTACAATATACATCGAAAAATACTTAAACAGAAAATTTGGGATTTTCTACCAAAACAGGAACAAGTCACAGTTTAAAGTCACCACAGAAAATGTTCTCTAGTATCAGACAGTTGGTTACAACAGGATACAATTTTCAGGAAGAATTTATGTTTTTCTGTTTGTGCAATCTCTCACAAGGACACAGCTAATACGCCTTCATAGACTCTTACATTTCTACAGTAACATTTTCTTAAGAAAACAATTCAAGCAGGTTTTCAAAGGCTCATGAGATACAGGAAGTTCTTAGAAACAGAAGCATGATAAACTGAACACTGCTTTCAGTTACTCTGGCTTGTAACTGAAACAATCCAGAATTTATGCTGCTGTACCCAACACAAGATTTTGACTTATCATCACTGACTTCATATGCTGGGCCATATGAAGCAGGCTGCCTTATTGTTGAAAGAAAATCACTGGCAATGTCAAATCAGATTTTGTCTTAAAAAAACGTGGATATTTTTTATACAGAGACATGGTTCATTCATCATAGATATGTACTTTTAAATGACAACACATGTTTTTACAAAGAAATACATCTCTGTATTGAAAAAAATCAAATATATGAGTCAAATATTTCTGTAGTGAACAGCAAAGGTCTTCCAATAAATAAAAATTCTGGTATAAGCTAATTTGTTGTTGTGAGAATATGTACTCACTACTCTTTTATTGCTTATGAAAGTGATTATTAAATGAGCAGCTGCTGACATACATAAGCAAATTCAAACCGTTAATTCCTGACTTAGCTTTCAGATCTTGAGAGTGGAAAAATCATGAAAGAAAGTATTTCTTACAAGATTTTCCTTTGTGACATCCACAAAAGACTGCTTTCTCCTGTTTTCCCCCTGTGGATTATGATTACTTACGTTTCCAGGCATCTGACTGCAAATCCAAGATCCTAGGGCTCCTTTACCAGTTCTAAAATGAGTGACTTTATATTCTTCCTGCACGCTTTTGCAATTCTTTTGCTATAGGCATTTTAATTCCACTCCAGGGAAAATTAAGGCATTTTTAACAATGGAAGTAAATTTAGCTCACCAAAACTCAGTGAAGTAATGATACAGGTGGGGTGGGACAATTTCATCATTACAGGCAAGGTAACAGGACTCACTTGGTAAGCAAATGTGCTTTTTTCATCTACTAATGTCCTGAAGGATCAGAAGATAAGCTCTAGTAACCACTTCTCTTTAACTTTGGTAATATAGGGCTTTTTATTTAAAGTTCTGAATTTAATATAAAGATAATATACTATCAGAGTAGAAATTGATTTGTTATGCATCAACTGTTCACTAAAATTTCTCTTCCATTTCATGTGACAGTGAACTTTCCAGAAGGCAGAGGGTTGGTAGAATTTTATGTATTTTAAAACATAGGCCAAAAGAAAAAAAAAATATTCTTCCCTTTTAAATCAAAGGATAGTCTCTTTATTCCTGAGCTACAGAGTCAGCGTCTTTTAGAAGTGTCTCTTCTTTTGATACTTAAATTAACTTGAAGAATTTGCCTCCTGATTAGTTCCAGCCAAAAATTCATAGTTGATTTTGAGTTTCCAACAGAAATTTAGGAAGCAATACATGGTTCAAAAGTCCTGTTTTCACAAGTCTGGAGTTCAAGTAACTTTTCCATGTACTGTAAGCCTGGACAGACTGTATCTTTCATGATGTACCATGCTCTCACATGCTTTGATCTTACTGGAAAGTTTTCTGCCCCGCCTATTTTACAACATCGTTTGAACAAGCAAAATAAATTGAGCTTCCTCAGTCTCTTTTCATTGGATCACTGTTGCAGACCTTCCCGTGAATTTTCAAAGTTGTCAGCTTCCTTTTTAAAAGAAAATGTTGACATCAGATCTGGTAAGATTATAACAGAGAGAGGTTCTGTAATTTCTGTATTAAATTACTTCCCTACTCTCACCTTTGGGTTTCCTGCTAACGCATCTGTGAATTGCATTTAGCTTCTTGCACAGGCATCAAAGTTCCAATATGCTTTCCAGTGTTGCTGCTTTCCAGGATACAATCTCCTACCCTAACAGTGTACCCGGCAGCTGTGTTTCTAGGTATCTTGCACAGAATTTAGCTGAGTTAAAATGATGCTGCTGAAGCAAATGTACCTTAGGAAGTCACACAGCCGGCCCATATAACTGATCTGTTCACATCTCATTTACACCTCCAATGAATTATACTGATAAATGCTAGATACTGCTAGGAATTTCTATATTTTCCTCAGAAAGGACTAACTGCATATAGAAACACCCATTTCCTCTCCTCGGGTACTTTTTCTGATATATCAGCTACACAAGTCTCTCAAAGCCAAGATTTTTTGCATTCATTGTGTTATAACCTTGCAATGCTTTTCTGATGGAACAGACTTTCCTTGATCTTACCTGTGGTTGCTGTTAGCTTGATGTTTTGGAGGTTCAGAAAAATGCAATTTCCAGAGTGTGTAAGATCATCTTCTGAACAAAAATGATGCAGTTTTCACTGGAATATGAACTTATTCCAAATTCAAGTTTATTCCAAGCTCAATGCAAAAGATGCTGAATTTGCACATTGATGTATAAATTATTCTGTTGCTGGCTATCACCAGTTAACATGCTCAATAGTTTTACCAAATTAGTAACTATTGGCTAAATAATTTTTCTGTGCCAAGTCCCAAGAAATTCTATCCTTTTGTCTTTAATTCTAATGGCCATGGAATTTCACTGACTTCTTTAACTTCCTCTTTCCTTTATAAGTGTATTTATCCAATACTATTCTTTCTAGTGGCCGAGGGTTTTCCATACCACGTATATACTCAGCCATTACAAATGTCTTCATTCCTCTTGATGTTGTTTTTTATAATTACAGACATCTTCAGTAATCATTATCAGTTTGGAGCATTTACCAAAGCCTTATTTGACCAATTGCAAGTCCTTTTCACATTTCTTCTGGCATCCCAAGGAAGGGTTGAAGGATTCCTGATTAGCATTCATTCTTGTTATTGAACCAGATTATATCACTCCCAGGATTTCTGAAACATTTCTACTGATCACCCTGGAATGTAGGAGACAATTTTTCTTTCTTTTTTTTTTACGAGCTTCAGAAATGGGTAAAGAATGCCATCATCTAAATATTTACTAAATGACTCCAACTACAGGAGTTCTATTTGGCAAGATGCAGTTATTATCATAGACCTTATAGATGTTTAATATGTTCTCAAGTACTAAAAATTAATTTGTCCTCCAGCTGGCCAGTTAAGAAATAATTTCCACATGTATGAGACTGGGAGAAGCTGCACTGCTGGTAATATGCAGAGCAGCCGAAGTAGACATTTGGGTGAAGCATGCCCGACTAACTCAAGAACTTGGTTGCTGGAAAGACCATGCAGCAGCAGAGGTAATTCCTAACTGCTCTTTGTACTTGAATATCTTTTTCTGTTCAATTTTTGTGTTCAGCTTTAAGAGACTGGATCTTTTAAAGCACCCAGTATGTATCTTAATCATAACTGTATTCTATTTCCACATGGGGAAAACATCAGTGTAATTACATCTGCTTGATTTACTTGTGTTTGTAGAGCACCAAAACCTCCTAAATTGACAGTCTGTAGATAGATACATTTTTCCTCAACATTTTAACAAGGAAGGAGATTGCTATTTTATTTCCTCAAGCTATTCAATAGACTATTATATTGTCTAAGCATTATCCCATTTTGTGATTTATAATTTAGTACATGAATTAGTATACAATCAAGGTTCTGTCTTTCTTAACTCTTTGCAGCTCTAAGCCATGTAATATCCCCACTGTCTTTCCTAAATAGTCTGTAACCAATGAGTTTAAAATCCAGTCATGCGAGTCATACCACTGCAGTTGAGTAATACCAACTAGCTTAAATTTCTTTTCCTAAATTTGTATTTTGAATTTCCCTGATTCTCAGGTTTTAGGAACAGATTATTTTTCTCATTCTTGTTCTTGATATTTCAGTTCTTTTATGTTTGTTCGTTTGTATTTGCAAGTTCTTCTGCCTAGACTAGATGTTCTACCTTTATTTACAAAAGTGGAAAGAGTCCAAAAGCCACCCTTTCTACCTACCTGGAAAAAGCATCCCTGCTATCTATCCTTTTCTGGAGCAGTTTCCCTGAAATAAGCATAGTTCTCCTCATTTATGTTACAGTAGAAATGACCCTGTTGCATGAGTGAGTCCATAAGAGATTCAATACAGGCAGGGAAGCTACATGTGCCTGTGCCTGACCTCTGTATATTTTCACTCATGGTAGGAAATATTCAGCTGGTGTAAAGATGAAGCTTTCCTCCTAGGTATATGGCAAATAAAACCTCCAACTTATGCCTGGAGTAGAGGAAGCAGAGACCCCTAGAGAAAACAAAATTTTGTTAGCATAACAAGGAGGTAAACATGTCTTAAAATAGACAGACTGATGACTTGGGATTAATAACAGTCTTTTCCCACTTGAATTTCAGTGAAATGAAGTTCAAATGTGTGCCTGGTTGTGCTTCAAATCACAAATCTGCACCAATAACTGCATTTTCTTTGAGAAACCAGTGAGCAAGTAATATTTGTACTTTTGCTTCAGCAGAAAATCTAGCTATGCTTTACATTTCTTACTGATATATAAAAAGGTTCCACTTTTACAGAGTTATACATTACTTTACTGAGTACACAACCTCATATGTGGGATATGCTATGTATTGAGGAGGTTGGACGCTTAGGGGAAGAGGATTTCCTTTCTTCCTGCTTGTAAGCGTGGTCAGTCAAAGCTCTTGGGCTTCTTGATTTCCTCCATAGGCTCATTTCATAGGGGCTGATATTGCATTCATAACTCTTTCTAGATGTGTTATCAATGCAGGTATAAGCAGTATTGCAACAGAACTTAAAATTCTTCACCCAAATCTCTCATGACGAAATCGTCTTTGGCTTGATGCATGAAAAATCATGTGTATGTTAGAAATTAAACACCTGCGAAGATGAAACTTGTACTACTCTGCAGCAGGGATTCTGAAGTTGGTGGTGAACAGAGGGAGGAGATGCTCCTGTGGTATTGTCTGCAGGCCCAGGGAAGCAGAATGTGTGTGTGCATGTGGTGGGGATGACTATAACGTGTTTTGTCTTTTATGGAACACCATGCAAAAGTTCTGAAGCACTCTGACTGCAGCAGCCAGTAGCAACAAAACAAAAATGTCTTTCTGGTCAGCAGCACATGCCACATGCATGGTGTGTTGTTCGCTGCTCCTGCATAAATGGAAAGGAGAAGGAACTGGATGTGAAACACCTTGTGCATATAACAGCACTTAAGGAAGATATTTATACAATACAGAAGTACAACATTCTTCTCTGTGTATGTGTTGTCGAATGTGAAGATCTGTTACTTTCAGGAGGAAGCTCTTTGGGGCATGTATTAGCTCTGAGGGAGAGAAATGTAACTCTAATGGATCACATAGAAAAGATGTTAGAGTAAATCCATGATTGGAGCTAGTGCTGAGGATCAAAACCTCACCTCATTATATGCCAGGGGTACCCCAGACATCTGTACAATTATCAAGAGAGCCAAAGGGTTGTAGATGTGCTTCCTGTTTGCGTCTGTTAATGGAGGAGGAGTTCATGGGAGCCTTTAGTAAGACAGTTCACCAGCGTTTTCTTGGTCTTGGACGTTATTTTTGAACAGAGATATGTTAAAGGTCATCACTGCTTTGTTCTCTGTGCATACGTGATGTGGCTTTAAAAGCAGGCTTTTCTGCTTTGTTTCACAAAGTAATAGCATCCTTGTAATACAGATTGCTATACATGAGCCCATTGTTGTTTAACAAGGCCTCTTTCTTGCAGAAGGAATGCATAATTTTTAGGGAAAAAAATTATTTTTGATTTAGCCTTCAATTTGGTTGAGTAAGAGTTACACTTGACCAGAGCTTAATTAAACCGTGATAACTTCATAAATCCAGCTGGACTAAGTTGTCCTTCCTATGTGAATGTTATCATGAGCTTGCATGAAACTTTTCTTTCTTGATTCTGTGCTCCATAAAGAAATAAGCTAACTGTAGTTACAATAAACAGCATTCCTCAATCTAGGATCAGGCTCTGATTGTCTTACTTTTGCAGAACAGCATCTTCATAATATAAATTTTGTGGCTAATTTTGAAGAAATACAATTAGAAGAATTGGTCCCAATGAGATCAAAAGTGCCAGTACCTTATATGTAACATAAAACTAGAATTCACATTAACTTGCGTCCTCTGCTTTTTATTCCATCCCTGAGAACAGTCAACCCCCACGTTCTCTATGCCTTCCCATTAGGGACTTGTAGTGAGCATGAAGAGCCAGACTGAACTTGCTCACGGCTGGACGTCAAACACACCTGCTTCAGCCTCTCTTTGTATGTCATATCTAGAAGTCATTTTCCAGACTTGCTCCAAGTTGTCAATGTCCGTCTTGTGCTTCCTCCAGTTTTGAGCTCGTCAGTACTGCAGTGTGGCCTGAATTAGGAGAACAATCTCCTCCTCATCCTACTGACTGTGTGTCTGCTCAGACAGCCCAGTCTGCAGTCAGCCTGCTTCACTGTGAGGGCACACCACCGACCCTGTCCTGCTCTTTGTTCACCAACTCCCTGAGAACCTCTTTTCCAGCCAGTCAGCTCTTCTCCCACTGTGTGGGCTATTGCATCCTAGCTGCCGACTTTGCATTTCACTTCATTGAACCTTCATGAGGTTTTCGTCAGGTGCTCTCTCCTACCTGTCAGGATCCCTCTGAGCAGAAATCCTTTCCTAAACTGCTCTTTCAAATATACTGTGAGCATGCCTGACACAGCTCTTTTCCCCACTGTCCAGCTCATTAGGAGAAATGCTACACAGTATCAAACGCTGAGGAACTCGACTTCTGCCTGGGCACCAGTTTTTACTGCTGACCACCATAAACTTCTGGCCCCAGCAGTGCAGCCAGTTCCTAACTCACCATACTGTCCTCATGTTCGAACTGTGTCTCAATAGTTTGTGTGACATGACACAACAATATGCAGCAACAGTACATTTCAAAGTCCCTGCCATTCTGTTTCTGTACGTATCTTAGATGTGTGGATCTCATGAGAATTTTCCCAACTTGATCATTTGCTTCTGATCATTTACATGAAGTGTGGCAGAGAACAAGACTATGTTTACTCTTTGGCTTTATTAGATGAGTAGGCAAGGCTTGGGTTCACCGCTTATTCCCAAATTTTCAGCCAATGACTGTGACCACTGACTCGGTTGCTGGCTGCTCACCTAAGACATAGTTAGGGTTAAAGTCAAAATTTTCAGTGATGTACAGGGCCTGTGAGATGGAACAAATCTGAAGGCCAGATTTGATTCTAACAGATGTTGATTCTGTCCTGAAAAGAGATCAGGGCCTGGCCTGCCTGAGCTCTGAGTTTCCAGCCTTTGCTTAAGACTGCAAAGCCGTCCTCAATGTTATCTTTGTGGCTGACTTGTGAGAACCTTAAACGTCCTGCAGGAAGAGTGGATTTGCTTTAATTTTAAATGAGACTTGAAGTGACCTTGGAACTGTAATCTCCTGCCCTGAAAAGCAATCTGTATTTCCCCACCCCTTTCTTCCTTATATGTCTCCCCTTCCCACAGTGTCCTTCCTCTCCTGCCTCTCCTGCCCCTGGTCCTGGCCACTCCCTCAGGTTCTTCCTGTTGGACCCTGTACCCCAACTCCATNTGCCTGCTCTGCATATTTGGTAAATGCTTCAAACTACTGATTTAGGGGATATCCAGTTTCTCAGCTGCAGACACTTGTCACCAAATGGGACATTTCAGTTCTTTCTCCATTGGGCTGAGCCTAAATTGTCTGGATGTTTGTGCTTAGCATCGCTTCTTGTCCTCACTTTTGCAGTGAAAAGATGCTGACCACTAAACTGCCTGTGGAGAGTAGACAAGAAACCTTGTAGCATCCGATAGCTGTGTAGTTCTGTGGCAGACGAGTTGCCCTGCATGGTGTGTCTGTGGCCTCCATGTCCACGCTAACCTCTGTCCTTTGTTCTGTGATGCCTTCAAACCATGAAGTACCACATTGAACCAGCACTTCTGGTTCCTCCAGCCTTGTCTGAAGGAGTGTGAGGAGAGGGAGAGGTCGTGGGTACTACATCTATCAGTCCTTCCCAGACCAAACATGGGTGTTTGAAGGCCGAAGATACCCTGCAATGTCCTTTTCTGTCTGCTTACTGGGGAGGCTGAGATAGACTACCTCTCTGCTTACTCCCCCACTTTTGCAGTCCTTAAACTGCCTGTGTGAATGGTGTAGGGGGATGCTCAGTTATCTGAAGGTTTTTGAGAGTTCCGGTTCATCTCATTGTGTATACCTTTAGGCAATTACAATAGTTTCTGTTATTTTGAAGGTTTTCCCACAGTCCCTAAACATTCTTACAAGTCTGGCCCACTGTGGCACCTGTGAAATAATTAATTTAAAGATTCCAGCTGCTGAAGATAGGGGTATTTTTTTTCCCTATAATAACTATACAAAAGCTCCACTAAGCGTGTTGTTTTCCCAGATGATTAAACTCAAGAGTATGATTTGTATGCAGATTGAGACCCTGATTTTTTTTAAGGTTAGAAAGGTATGTGGTCAGGGCTGTTAGAGTCTGAGAAATAACTAGACTATGTTATGCTGAAGGTAGGCTTGTTCAAGAAGTCAGATTTTAGATAATCTTATAAATATCTTGAATTATTTTATTTTGTCATTCATTCATTTGCAGCAAAAGGAAAGCAAGGGATGTGCCACCCAGATGCTGATGTCCCAGCTGTTTCCCATGCAAAGAGAATGCCTGAGGAAAGGCAAGTGTGTTTGATCCACTCTTTTTCCATGCCTGTATAGCTGTCCATGGTTTGGAAGCTTTGCTTCCTGATGTTCACTGGGAATGGATAGGGCAGAAACCCGGTTAAAGTCGTGTATAGTAGTAGCCATTGTGAACAAATTTGTTGATGTAGTGAGGTTCAGGTCTGCAACTATGAGCTATTAGAGGCTTGTGAACTCAGTCAACAATTTTTTTTTTTCTTTATGGGCATGAGATTTCATAGATTCCTAGGAGAAATAGGAACAGCTCTGGTCAAAAGGCTGTCTATTCTGGATAGAGTATTTGAGCTGAAAGAACTTACTCTTTCATATCTTCTCCATTAATTTGTTCCAGAGTAGCAGAAATTGCTTTGGAAGCTGTTTGTAGCAGGCTATAGCAAGCTTTCCTTGATGGAACAGAGAAGGAGAACCTACAGGCTGTGCAAAAAAACAGAGAAGAGGTTCTGGTATCCTGGTTAAATCAGCCAGGAGCCAGAGGACTCAGACCAGAGGGGTTTTGTTGCTTTTCACAGAACCACATTAAAATAAATATACACAAGTATAGGTTCAAAAAGTACCTGACAGAACCTCTGAAATTGATTCCCCTTGTTATGCTGTAATGGTTACTAGGAGGTTTTGGAGATTCAGAAATCAGTTTGTGTTCTGGAGATTCTGGGGAAAGTGGGAGGTTGAATACAGGTCTTGGGCTTGGCACAATAGCCCATTAAGTTTCTTTTCTGTTTAATACTCTGAGATGTAAGTGGCTCAGGATCTGAATTGAAAAGATTCAGCACTTGGCTTATTTGGAGAAGGTGATGTAAGGAGCTGGAGGAGAGAAAAGGAGCATGAGCAAGTCTCAATCCACTTAGTTCTGTGTAAGTAAGTTACAGCAACAACATTTCCGATCTAAGTATTTTTTGACTAGGAGAGACTACTATAAGTCTAGAATTAAAAATCTTGATGAGTATTGATAAGTCTGTTTAATCCTCCTCAAAGCAAATTGACAGACTGTAAACTGCAGTAAAATTCCTGCAGCTTCTTCGGGTAGGCGAGAAGCAGCACCCCAGTCCTGGCATCGTCACCTGGGTTATCCGTGAGTACCCTCTGTGGGTATCACCACGCAACTGCAAAATGAGGCACAGCCAGGAGACACACGGAGATGCATTACAAATGAGGGCATTCCTGCAGCTTGACAGAGCTGATGGAATTCTGTATCCCACAGATTCAAACAATGCTTCCCAGAAAAGGGCTGGGAGCCACGTTTTGACATTTTACACCTTCAGGAGGGGCACATTTCACCCTGTGTGCTACTGCAGACATCTCCCACTGCTGCACTAAAACCAGGTAAACTCTGACCCTGATGTTTCTATAGGAGCAATTAATGTATACAAAAGAATCGACAAGTGTTCAAACCTACACACTTGTATTCTATTAGTTTATAAATCAACCTGTTGCAATGCAAATATTTCTTTTCAGGATGCATAGGTAATCTTTGTAGGAGATGAGGAAAGGAGACATTTTTTTGCCTCCTTTTGTACAAACTTATCTTGTCAGGGCTCCAGATGTTATGAAGCTGCTGTCCTTTAGAACATTCTATAATGATGACACACGTGTAATCTGAGATTATTGCCTCCCTGTTTTGATCATAGTCTTTAAGAAGAATTTTATTGCTAGCATGGACAAGAAAATCACATAGACAGGTTAGTGGTGACCTATCATTTTAATACAACTCATTTCTGTATCACACGAGCATGAAGCTCCATATGAGAAAGAAATAAATGAAGGTAGCTCTGGGTGCAGCTGCAGTAGAGCTGCTGGGTGAGCTCCGTGTGGCAGGAGCCAGCCAAGAGGCTGTGAACAGCTGAAACATTGCACAACAGAGGTCCTGGGGACCTGTGGCCCAGCTAGGGCATCAGACACTCAAGAAATGTGGTAGAATCTGAGGGCTCAGCAGGAAGAGCCTTGACTATGGAGTGGGGGCGTAAAAGCCCAAGCAGTCCTTTGATCGAGGCACCAACTCGAGTTACTCTTTTTTTCACCATGGTTTAAGTATTTTAAGTACACCTGAGACTCTGCTACGGGGAACCTGAGGTCTAGCCAGTAAGGAAACCTGGTCTAACTGTGAGAGTGAAGTGGGCAAGGAGTAAAAGGAGGACCTGTCAGGTCACTGAAGCTGCCCATGGTGAAGAGGCTTCGGTCCCAGTAAAGTCTGTGGGAGGGGTAAGTGTGACCCCAAAGTGTCTCCTGGATGGTCAGACTGGAACATTTCCTAAAGACTGGGAAATTTAATGTGTGAAGAGATAGTGCATCACCATGTTGAAGAACAATTCCAGCAGAGAGAAAATCAAATGCATTATAAAAACAACTAGTTGCTTGAAAATTAATAAGCAGAAGCAGGGATTTATATGCTCACTGTAGGACCAGTTCAGATACAGATTTTGCAATTGGAATTATTCCTTCCAATGTGTTGCTTAGCGATTTATGGCAAATCTAGAATGAAAATGCAAGATCTGGAAATATGACACGAAGAGAAGAGACTTCCTGGATCAGCGGTTCCAACCTCCATCACTCATGCACAGATATATTATGTGAGCATTTTAGAGCTAGTTAGGCTGTTTCTCCTTCTACTCTACGGGAAGGCTGTCCTCAATCCCAGGCCTTGGAGGGTTAGACACATTTGCAGCTCATGTGCACTCCTGAGTGGTTTATGCCTATGTGGTTACTTGCCATAATGGTACTCCAGTATTTGATTTAGTGTATTTTTGGATGTGGGGGTTTTTTTGTTTTGTTTTGGGGTTTTTTGTTTGTTTGGGGGGTTTTTTTGGGTTTTTTGGGGTTTTTTTTGTTTGTTTTGTTTTGCCTTTTTTTTTTTTTAGTTGTTGTTTTTTTCCACCTGGAAGTCCAGTTACCAGATCAGCTTAGCATAATCCTCTCCCAAGTACTCCACATTGAGCTGTATTCAATTCAGTTTTCACTTCACTGTGTCGAGCAGTGACTTACAGGTCTTCAAACTTCAGTTACTAAGCCAGCAGAGCAGGTTTTCATTTCATAATGCATTGCCTGGCTGATATATTCATCGTTACAGAATGATATATATATATATGTAATACATTCATCAGCTCCTTGATGTTTTCAGCAGCATTTTTAAACAAATATTTTTGGGGTGCAGTGGATATGTTGTTTCTCCCCTCCCTTCCTTGCAACTCTGTTGGTACTTACTGAGACACTGGTATGGAAACAATCCTTTCAGGTGCCACCAATTTGCTGCTGTAACACAACTGCTGTTAGAGACCCCATGGAGCTTCCAAAATATTCATGAGCTGTGTGCTTTTCCTTGCTGGATGGATACATTGGCACAGTTAGTGATGCAAACTCTCCCACCCTTTGACCTGTAGGTTGCAGTCACTATGTGTACAACTATTGTTATTCCACTAGATGGTACCGCAGTCATTGCGCACACTGGGATCTGTGTTTTTGTTCTGTAATTTGAGAGTAGCTCACTCATCTCATAATTTTAGCGTTTTCATTCTAGTCATACAGAGTCAGAACTGTTGGAAAAACTGAGGAGGCTGTAGACCTAAATCCTATGGGGTCTGTCAGTTGTGTATGTAACAGACTGAGCGTATTGGTATAGTTGGGAATGCCAGAGACACAAAGCAAAGGAAGGAGTTCTCATTTCAGCCTGGGTAAAACTTGTATTCAGCCAAAACCAGCCAAGCTTAGCTTGTACTCTATTATTTTGAACTTGGGCCACTAGTTGATGTTAAACCTCATAGTTTTTTATCTTCCCTCCAGAGGAAATATCACCCACAATCATCGAGACACCAAAAAAAAAAAAAAAAAAAGGAAAAGAAAAAAAAAAAGTATAAAAATCTTCTTTTGGAGTATAAATGTGGTCTGAGGTCCTGGGATTGTGCATGTTTGATAAAATTGGTAATTTGAAGATACAGCTTTGCTCAGAAAACATACAAGAACAGTCCTTTTCCTGATTTAAAAAGAAAAAAATAATGTTCAAATGTGCCTAGGTCTTTAATTTGCTTAAAAGGTATGGCATAGATATATGAGATATATGAGCAAATATATTTAATGCTGACTTTGGGTGACTTTTGAAAAAGTATCATTCTTATACAGAGATGATGTAGAACTTAAATTACTAACATTAGTTTAAATCAATGTTTCCTTCAAAAATAGTCTGTGCTCCCTATCTTGACTACCTGTAATTATGTACATGTATCAAAACAGCTGTAGTTCTGTGATTACTTACCCTTCAAGATGGCACTGGAATTCTGAAGCACTGACAATGGATGACAAAGTGTCTGAATAGATCCTCTATGTATGCATAAGACTAGTTGAAAAACCAACACGCCAACCAACTAAAAATCACTTTTGGACGCTAACAATACTAACAAATTTTATGTAAAATATGTCCTCTCAGTCCACTGCATTGACATAACACAGGTACAAGAAGTGTACCAGATTCCAAAACTTTGTATTGAGACTCTTGCTAAGCTTTTTCTTACACTTTTTGATTTAAACAGTCCCTACCTTGTGCCCCACCAAGACATGGGACCTCTTCCTCACCTTGGCCAACCTGGCCACTTGCCTCTGCAGGACATGGAAGGTTTGAAGGGGAAGATGCTTGGTCTGGTACATCTCAGCTCAACGCTACTAGCTGGCATTCAGTGGCTACATGGTCACCTTCAGGATGTTCTGTAGGCTTCTGAGAGTGCTCTGTGATGACTTCAATCATTCTATCTACCCTTTCACCCCTGTCTCACTGTTGCTCCTGTCTCATATTCCAACTTACCTGCACTATTGGAAAGCTTTCAGTTGACTTGCATTTTTAAGTCAGTAGATCAAAGAATACTTACCATACCACAACAGACACAGTAGTAAAATGCAGAAAAGTCTTGCTTAAATTAATTTATTGTCAAGAATGTTTTATTATGTCTTACCATTTCTGAATGTATATCATAATCCACAGAGTTTTTTTCAAAACGCTGCAGTTGATGATTGTATTTCTTCAGACTTGCATTGTCTTCTGCATGGCACAGACAAGCAGCAAGGCTTAGAGATGTGAATACTCTGAAGTGGTGATGCACTGGCAGAGCAAACATGGTTATCTGCTTAGCAGTAGTACCTGCAGTGAGTGCTGCCCTTCAACAAGTGATACTAAACAAGGATTTAGAGTAAGCTGGAATACCTCTCACAGCATTACAACTGTTTTGATAAAGTAATCTGTCTAGGCCAGTTTAGTAACCTCATTTTGCACCATAAATTCTGCCTCATCTCTGTGTAAGAATGACACCTTACCAAAAGTCAATCAAACCCAAATCCAGAGTTCCTTTCCAAGCTTGTTAATACAGCTATAATGTTGGGGGTTTTTCCTCAAGTATGGACACATTTTCTGTACTCTAGGAAATGGCTGGATTCTTTATCCTCTATCATCTGGTTCCCTTTCCCACTGCAAATGAACTCCTTCTGATAATTAGCTGTCTGTCCTTTGAAAATGCATTTTGAAAACTGGTTTGTCGGAAGAAGCATTCGTTTTTGTCTACCTGAGTGATTTTAGTGCTTAGGGGTTCTTGTGGTTATAGATAGCAATTTGGCTAAGCACTATCATTCAGCCATGTAGAAATGAACATAAAGAATAAAAATATCCTCTCATCTCAAAATTGCACAAGAAATATAGATGAACATAATTTATTAATCTATTTGTGATCTGGTCATAATGCTGGGATAAAGTCTTTTATCATTGCACAAAAATGGCATTTTATTTCTTTATTTGTGTAGTATAGATAAGAAAGGATTTTACATCAACAGTTAGGCATGGATGAAGATATTAAAAGTGTTGGTGAAGATCAGAAATACAGCTTCTTTTTTGTTTTAAAGCAGTTTTTGCAGTGACTGCTGAAGTCTTATCAAATCAGAAACACCAGTCTAACTGCAGTAAATGGCTAATTGGGGGCATCTTTCCACAATGTTTTTTATTATGGCAGTTATCTCTTTATATGCTCTTCAGAGAGGCTAATGACATCCTAGTGTAATAAGGTGCTCAACAATGAAAGCTTAAATCACTCAAATTTAATCAGACATGAAGTACTATGGCAGAGAGTTTTAGATTGTTCTAACATTAACTAATTTGTCTAATATGACACTAATTGCCCTGTGCTCAATTCCTTGATTGAGTTGAATGATGGTGGTGTGATTTGCTGTATTACCTTATGCCTAATCAGCTTGACTTGTCTGAATATCTTTGACATTTATGGATGTCTTTTCTCTAACATACTATTTCTCCTTGTGTTTTCCCAAAAGATATGGCTTCAGAGACATTCTAATGAGTGCCAGTGATTTATTTCTCAATAGACCTTCAAATGGACTCTGAGAATTAAATACTTTTCCCACTACTTCATGTTTTTTTCCATTGTGAATAAGGAAAAATATTTAAATTTAGTCAATTTTCCTCTTCAAGGTCAAGTCTCTTTAGTCTCATCATTTTCCATCCAGAATGATTATGGCAAAAGGAATATTATTAGCTTATATGTGCATAATGATAAAATTTTCCTGTCAAGTTTCTTGTAGTGGATGTTTGTATGTAATACAAGCCAATACAATTATAGTTAGAGTCAGTAGGAAGCCTTTATTTTAGGTGCCTTCATATTGCCCAAATTTAACTATGTTGACAGAAGCTTTTTCCATGTCTGATCTCTGTTTTATCCCAGCTTTATTTTGACAGCTGACGGAAAGCTTTCCACTTGTTCCTGCCCTGAACCCTTATTTTGCTTGAGTGAAATAAGGACAACCATTTACTTTTGTCTCCCTGGTCCAGTGTCAGTCAATTTATATTTGAAGGTTTTGACAAAAGAGTCCTATCATCCAGTATTGTGAAGATCATGGGGATTAGCTAAAAGTAATGTAAAGGAAGATTTTATATGACTGGCAGATGGTCACACTAGTCTATGATTTCTTTCTGGAATTCTGTCTGGTTGTTCGCATCTTGGATAACACTCAATGAAGTAATAGTTTGTCTTAGGTGACGGTGATTTGGTTTGAACCATGCATTCACCCTCATTTAAGATACATGTGGGAAAATACTATTGTTGCACATCTAAAAAGACATAATTTACTTAACAATACAATGTTGGACATAAGCACATGCAAAAAGTAAGGGCTGCAAAGAAAAATGAGAGTTTAGAAATACTCTTAGTGGGCTTTATCCCAGCTTTTTAAGTGGGACAATACAAGAACTGCCTCTTGCTTGGTGTGTGAAATGGGAGTTAGTCAAGATGCTGTGGTATGTTGTGACACTAGGCCTTCAGATTCCAGTCCCTCTGCTACGAGAATTGAAGTTCGGCAGGGAGGAAAGCAGAAGACAGTAACTGGAGGGTCACACAGGCCTCAGGCTATGAGCATGGGCTACTGGGTCCATTCTCTTGTGGTTTTTCAGGAGTTATCCTTGGATTGTTAATCACCAATCTGTTGTGCGTTAATTGATCTAAGAAAAGTGTTACATAGGTCTCTTCTTTCTGCCATCCTCTGGGGACAAGGCTTATTTATGGCACTTTTGTTTTGGAACATTGTGTTTTGCATATTGCTTTGTCTTAGGGAACGCTGGTCAAAGGTGTTTGCCCTTTGCTCTGGCTTAGAGTTGGGCTTTACTGTAATTCTTTATTTTATGGGAAAAACTCAGTTCTCTGTGTCTGATTTTCTAAATGTCAGTCTAAGTTTCCTGTTTGAGGTAATTTGCTTTTAAGATAATAAGAATCAGGTGAAAATGCAAAGTCAAGAATATCTCGTTGAAGTACAACTGAGAGTACTAAGCAAAATGGCCAGAATATTATAAACTACAGAAAAATGCTCTGATAAGCATTAATAATCCAACAGCCCAGTGCTCTCTTTTCACTAACTTTGTATTTTAGTTTTAAATAACCTGGTTAATTTTATCTTTCTGTGAAATCTGCTGAAGAAATTAATTTCAAGTCAGTTCTGCCTCAATGAGTCTCAACACGGAGAAAATTTATTTTAGATAGTAAGTTTAAGAGAGCAAACATTTCTAGGGGAGCAAATTCTGTAACTTATATCCTTTGACACTTGCTGTTTGCTGTAGGAGAGAAGTCTAGGATCATGTCATGGTGAACAAGAGAAAGAAGCTGCCAGAGCTACTTAATGGAGTAATATTGAAACCTTACAATAATTTTAATTCATAAAATAGTAATAAAATATTGAGGCGTATGTTTCATTTTGGACTGTAGTGGCAGTCAAAGCGTGGAGCTAATATGCTTGGGGTGTATGGGTATTTATGATATATTTGCAACATATGTCTTTATTTTAACTATTAATTTCCTTCTGTGAATGATTTTTTGCAGTTTGTCCTGGTATTGCAGGGCCTGGGTTATCCCTGAGGATTGCAGGGTCCCCCAGGGAGGCAGGCCGGGGTCCAACCTGAGTTTTGTGGTTTCTTATCCTCTTGTCCGCTGTGCAGCCCTGAGAAGAATCTGGCTCTGTCTTCATTTGTTCTGATCCGGCATTTATAGATGGAGATGTTGTCTCTCCTTTGCATTTAGTTCTCAAGGCTGAATAAACACCGTTCTCTTCACTTCTTGTATTTTCTGTGCTTTAGCCCTTGACCATCTTAGTCCTTTACGGGGTTCATTTCTTTATATCCTTGTGTTGGAAATGATAGTCCAACACAAAATCTCTTTGGTGACTTCTGGATCTTCCAGTTAACAGTAGATTTATGCCCTAATTGATATTCCATGCAGTCATAATTTCTTCTGTACTTATCTACAAGATTTATATAAAATGAAACCACATGACTGGGAGAGACTGACCACATCTGAACACTAGAGATCATAAAAGCTAGCTCACCTTTCCTGTTTGTTTAAGGTTAAATAACTGTTCTACTTAGGAAAGGGTAATTTGAATGTGTTTCTTTCCTTTGGAGATGATTACAGGAGCTACTCTTCTGTTGAGTAAAAGGTGGATTACACCCATTATTTTTTCTTTTAACAACTCAATATTTGCAAGAATCATGAGCCAGCGTATTATTGCACCCTGAGTATCTTGATGATCTCAGGGTTTGATATCACTGCCTGAACCCTTACATTTAAATAAGGGTGGTTTTGTATCAAGTGGATAAATGTTCAGGTAATTTAGGTTCTTTCCATACTGAATGTCAATTGCGTGGTAAGTCTGAGGATTGAAACTTTAGACATGGGTTTTAAAACTGAGGTTGAACATGCCTATATGCACATGCCCAAATTTGATGTTCGTTTCACAGCACAAGCATTCGCTGTTTACGAGAAGGAAGCCTGGAGGCCACAGATGAACTGATTTCTCAGTATGTTCCATTATGACAAACCTCAGTGCCTTAATTGTGATATATGTGCTTGTGGCTGGCACAGCTGTTTGTTTTGAAGGTGGCCATGACAGCAAGTTATAAACAGCAATAGATAGCGGTGTATTTTTTTAATGTCTTATCCATGAAAAACTGGACAAGAAATGACTAGTACAGAACAGGTGTTAGGTGCATAGTTAAATGTTCTTGTGCCAAAAAGCAGTTAGTGCCATAACATTTTTTTGTATCAAGTAAGCTTAAGGAGAAGTTCTTTTCCAGAAACAAGCACAGAATTGACTTTGGATTCATGTGTAAATATTAGCTGTGTGTTTGGAGTTCTGTACCTGAATTGCAACAGAACCCTATTTTGCATTTAAGAAAATGCAAATCTAAAATTGTTATGGTTTTTCTGTGAGAAAAAACAAGGCTAGTGTGAGCAAATGCTACATTCCTGCATCTGTAGACAGCTCTGAAGAAGCTCAGTGCTGTTTCACCTGGGAAGGTTATTAATATCCACATTCATATTCACAGTATGAAATGAGTTTTGCAAGCATTCTACAGATGAAACAAGCTTGGTGGGGGAACAGTAGAATGGAAGTGAATAGAAATACTGGAGCTTTTTCTTAGTTTTTAGTTTTCACATAGTTTTATGTTTAGAACAGATTCTTATAGTCAGTCTTTATTAGGATCCATGCCATTGTTGCTTCTTCTGAAGACTGGATGATTTTCCTTTAAAAACTAGGACTCCAGATCGTGGGCTAGCTGTGGCCAGTATTACCTATACCAACACAGAATCAAGTGATATCTTTTCCTTTCTCATGCTCAGAACTGGCTCGAAATTCCTCAGAAGGCAATATCAATCAAAACAGAGTGTTGATCTGCTGGAGGGCAGGAAGGATCGACAGAGGAATCTGGACAGGCCGGATCAATGGGTCAAGGCCAGTTGAGTGAGGTTCAGCAAGGCCAAGTGCCTGTTCCTGCATTTGGGTCACAACAACTCCAGACAGCACTACGGGCTTGGAGAAGAGTGTCTGGAAAGTGGCTCTGGGACCACAGGAAAGGACCTGGGGGTGCTGGTTGACGGTGGCTGCACCTGTAGCGTGTGACCAGGTGGCACCTTGAGTGCTCTGTCCCGTTCTGGGCCCATGCCTTCAAGAAAGACATTGAGGTACTGGAACATGTCCAGAGAAGAGCGACAGAGATGGGGAAAGGTCTGGAGCACAAGTCTGATAAGGAGTGGTTGAACAGGCTGGGGGTGTTTAGCCTGGAGAAAAGGATTCTCAAGGAGGACCTTATCGCTCTCTACAGCTCCCTGAATGGAGAGTGTAGTGAGGTGAAGGTCAGTCTCCTCTCTCAGGTAACAAACGACAAAATGAGAAGAAATGGTCTCAAGTTGTGCGAGTGGACATTTACATTGCATATCAGGAAAATTTCTTCACAGACAGTTTTTCAGGCATTGGAACAGGCAGTCAAGGGAAGTGGTGTAATCAGCATCCCTGGAATTGTTAAACAAATGTGTGGATATGGCACATAAGAACATAGTTTAATGGTGAACATAATGATAACCTGGCAGTTTGACCTGATGATCTTAGAGGTCTTTTCCAACCTTAACGATTCCATGATTCTGTGATTCTATGAATCCTGTGCTTGTGCCATGGTGGGTTTCATTGAAGATATTGAGTAGCCTGGGCAAAAGGACTGCAAAGGCAGTCATTAGAGATTTGGAATGTACTAGGTGATTTCAGAGGTGTCCGGGAGGAAGGATAGGCGTGTATATTCTCTGTCTTTTCAATGAATCTATTGCTTGTGCTGCTTCACTGCCCACCTCCTCATTCTCCCTATATTTGCCATTCACAAGTACCTAATAGCTGCTTACATTCACTCCATTCTCTCTCCAGCAGGTCTTCCTACTGTTTTTGGGGAATAGGAGAGACGACTGGTCTGGGACACAGCTGGAGGGAAGTCCTAGAGAACCACACATACTTATCCTACCCTTGCCTTGCAGAAGGGAGCTGCTGTCTCTTCTGGGAGCTGAAAAATGCTTCAAGTTTTGCTGTCTGGCAAAAGAGCAAGAACAGGGTCTATACATGTGGGCAGCTGGTCAGGCTGGACACCTAAACATGTGCATACAGAGTTGGGTTGTGCGTTGAAGTCTGCTGTGCGAAGAAGTCTCCAGCTCTTAGTGCCCTGATAATGAAATTGTGGTGGGATACTGGGAAAAATGAGGATACAAGCATATGACCAGATTGAAATCATGATTTTTTTGGTGGTGATTGCCGGTGTGATTTATCCAAAGAAGTTGGCTTTTGACTAATTTTAATTTTAAAAACTGTAAGTCAGTGTTAGAGGACTTCTTTCTAGGAAAAAACCCCACTACTCTGTGATATAGTTTAAAAAGCAGCGTTACAGAGGAATTGGGAAGGTTCTTCCTAAACAAGAAGAGGGATTTGAGAGAAAAAATGTATTATGTAAGAGGAAGAAATATTGAATGAAACAAATAGGAACTGGATTAAAGTGAAAAATGCTAAAATTGTCAAAATGCTAAAAAGACTTTGCTTTTTTATTGCTAGCACAGGGTAACCCAGTTTCTTTAATATTAATTAGTTGAAAAGGGGAGCCTTTCTTTTTCTAAATAGATTCATGCAGTGATTCTTGTACCATCTTCATTCTGTACAAAAACATATTTCAAGCAAAAAAACCCTGAAATGCAGAACGATGTTTATCTGGATGGATGACATGGTGCAGACAGATGTTTTTCAGGATCAGCAAGATTTTTCTGAGCACTGTTTATTTATAGAAAAATGTAGTTTTACTTCACTAAAAGTATTTACGTACTTCAATTGGTATTGGGTAGTAATTTTGCCATAGCAACCACCCTGAAGTTTCAGCATTCCTGAAATATTTTTCTTCCATTTAGGTTCTTGGTACTTGACTATTAAGAGGGTCCACAACTGCTGACAGAACTGGCAAAGAGAAAATGGTTTTCTTACCAACTTGGTGCTCTAGAATGCTTGTGTTTAACGGTGTCCTCAGTTTGGTCTCCCAGAGACCTCATTCATAGCTTCTGAATCACAGAAGGCTTGAAAATTGTATATCCTACTGCTCAGAAAGTGCTGTAACCCTTAGGCTATGTAGCATGAGCTCAATAGAGCCAATGCATCCTCCAGGGGCCCAATGCAAACTGAAATTTCACACAGAAAAATCCTGAAGTGGGACTACTTGTTTCATATAGATTCTCTTCAGTAAACCTCTTTTTTCCTCTCATAATTTTTGTCAGGAAAGAATTTTAGGTTGAACAAGAAAATTTTAGTAATGAGAGAAAATGAAAAGCAGTAAATGTTTTAAAAGGCTCACGATGGTTAGTAGTGAGAGTGAGAGATATAATCAGATTTTAAACCAGTTTTAGTTCCAGCTGTCTCTGGTTTGGTGTGCTAGAGGATGTCCCCGTGCAAAAACTTCCTCTAATACAGTCAGAGGGAATAAGTAGAACATTTCATATTAAAAAAAATATGCAGCAGTAAATTCATTGTTCATAGTGAAAATGAAATATTTAGTCAGAAAGCATTGCTTGATTCTAGCTACCCTTTGGAGAGCACTAACAGGCATTATTTTGGGCTTAGTAGTAGAAAGCTGATTAAATGAATCAGCTGATGATGGATATTATCGAGTGTCTTTGCTAGAAATCGTGACCTAACAAGGAATATGCATTATTCTCCTGGGTAGCTTCAAGGCCAAGGAAATAGATCCTTATCACATCATCAAATCTCACTGGGCATCACTTAAAAGAACAGAAAGGTAGATATACACACACTAGGTCAAATGTAATTGAAGAGCTCAATAAATATGTGTGAAATATGCTGGAAAATTTAGTAATAGAGTAGTTCAAGTCACTAGGTGGGGGAAAAACTTTAAAAAGACAAGGAAACTATTAAGTGGTCATGCTTAAAAAACTAAACTGAAAAATCTGATCAGCAGTACTAATGGGGGGAACAAGTTTGCAAGCTAATAATAGACAGAATCTTTTAAAATAGCTCTTATTTTTGCATCCTGTAAGAAGTTGAATTTTGCCTTCCTTTATAGTATTTGTTGATTTTAACTAGCATAAGAAGGAAGAGGTTTTGGCCAGGTGTTTTATACTATAAGTAAAGCTAATCGTTCAAGCTTTGAACGTCAGTTTGTAATATCTGATTATTTTGATATTCTCACACTGTTGGGTCCCACTGAAAAAAAGCAGTGCATTAAAAAACCATTTTATTTAAAAAGAAGAGGAAATGAAAAATTGAACTTGAGCAAGTCTTGAACAAGACTTCCAGAGATTGATGTGACCAACTTAGCTTTGTCTACTTTGAATTTCAGTGGACCAACAGTCATTAGCATTACATTAAGGTATATAGTTAATTCAGTGCAGGTAACTGCACAGTCTAGAGAAGTGTATCTGATTTTGCTCTGATACTTTTGGAATGTTTAATGTCGAGGTGATCTGGTTTGGGTGTTGATGCTTGGAATTTGTTTCTGCCTTTTCTTCTGATTTTGTTTCTTCCCCCAGCTCTTCTTAGTTGATGTTAACCAGGTGTGAATGATATCACTTGTCTAAACAAGTAAGTGGCCATTTCTACTGACACATCTATTAAATGTTCATTTAGTGTGCAGGTTACAACTTATATTGCCTTGTTCACCTCTTCAGGGGTTTAGGCTTGCAAATCTGTGACTGAGCTACAGCTCGTATTAATGGTGAAGCTAATCTCTTGGTTTACTGACATCATCACAGAGACAAAACAAACTAAAGCTTCATAATTTTTCAATTGTTTTTTCAAGACAGTGAATTATAGCACAATTCCAGTGCAATGGTTATATGAAGCCACCATTGAACTGAATCTGGACACTAACATGAAAGAATCAGATATCAAACCGGTAACCAAAGTGCGGAGTCTTTTCTCCAGGTAGCGAGGTGCACCAACTGAATTTGTTTTCCAAAAACACTTAATATGGAAAGCACATTTGGGTTAATAGTGCCTTTGGACAAGCTTATTTAACTTCATCAGAACTGCCATTTAAAAATACCTACTTTGTTCGCAGGTCTCAATCTTTTTTATGCAGACAATAGTAAACTGGGATATTTTATTGGAAACTGTAGCTTGGTTCTCAATAATATTAAACTAGTTTGTCTCTGGGTCTAGTGCCATGTATGATTTGATTCAGCAGAGTAGCAAATGGCTATTTTTCCTATCCATCAGGAATACTGAGAAGATGCTTAGGTGAGGAAGTTCTTACTGATGTTTCACTCGGTTTTTTGAGTTACAGTAAAGGAAGTGGTCACATCTGGGTGGGCTTTATTTGCACCGTGATGGGAACTCTGCCAGGTCACAAGATCTGTTTCTGTTAAAGATGCTGTGTTCATCTAATTCATTTCAGAGAAGTCTTTCATAATTAGCTGACTCATACACGAACATGATCCAATCCAGATGAAGGGAGGGGAGGGGAAATGGTGAAATAGTTTGCAAAGCTACAGCTTCCCCCTCTGATTTCTTTTTTAACTCTTGAAAGCCCTTTATTTGTTATCTCTCTGGGATGAATGAAGAAGCTAACTTTAATATTTTCCTTAACTTTCTAGCATTCTCATTTGTAAAGGATTATAACTATTAATTGATATTACAAGAAATGTTTTGCAACTGCTTTAAGTGTTTTAAGTAAGATGACATCAGAGCTGTAGATATTGGGAGCTCGAATGATTACTTTGTTTACTTTATGAACAAGTCATACAAACTTGTGTGATATGTGATGTGTACCTGTATTTTATCTTAAGGTTTTTACTTTAATCAAAATTCACAGGAACTAAAATTATTTGAATGAATACATCAGACTTCTAAAACTAATCTGATTCATCAGAATGTGCAATGTGATGTCTGGTGAAAAATCTGGATTACTGGGCATCTTTTATTTTCTACATGGTGTGCTCTCATTAGTATACTGATGACCTAGGTAGTTCATCTGGTATTTGTGTTTTCAAAGATACAGCTTCTGTGCAGTGAAATCTGAAAAAAAGAAGATCTGATTGATTTATTCTGCTAAAATTGGTAGAAGCATAAGGTATTAAGGAGTGCTGGAGTCCAGCTGATTCCCACTTCCTCGGGTCTACACTGATTTGGAAGATCCTGTTTCTCAAAGAGAGAGGCCGTACTGCATCGGGAGAGGTCTGCATAATGTCTTTTATGAGCAGAGGTTGTCTGTTGGATCCAGGAGTAGGGACTTCTGGAAGAATGGAGAAATATTTCATACATAACAATAAGAAAGTCCAAAACTTCTGGTTTTTCAGTTGTGGTCCACATGACATCTGAATAATATAATTCTTTTTTGGGTTCCTAACAGGATAGTCCTGATAATGAGCATCATTTAATCCATTATGCTACATGCCATACCTGCGATGCTACTAGCTAAGAATCTAGTGCACCTCTTAGTTTAAAGACTTCTTGCTTTCTAGAAAGGAAATGCAAAATGGAGATATCTAAGTAGCTGAAGTACTGCTTGGAAAGAAACTGAGGGAAGTAAGAATGTTTAGGGAGAAAGGAGTAAGAGAAACTTTATAATGTTGCTATAATTAACATACTAATAAATATTATTGTTGCGGTGACTGCACTCAACACAATTTGTGGCCTTTAGGAGAAAAGACATTAGTCTGCCTTGGGCCAAATGACTATCCCATATTTTGTTGTTTATAGCTAAAAAAGAGTCTGAGGACTTGAGAAGATGGAGCTGACTGGAATCTATCCCACAGCAGTCTTACCCTCAACCTTGATGAATTTTGCAAGGGTTCTGTTCCTTGGGCAGATCAGATTCAGCAGCTGAGAGTGAAGAAAAGAAGGAGTGAGTAACATGGTCATTGCAATAAAAAGGAAAAAGCAAAACTCAGAGTCCTCTATATCACGAGACTTGTGAAAGGAACTCAAAAAAGTAATTCCTAGAAGCTTGAATCTGGAAGGCATGCACTTTTTCTGGGGTCATATAATTTTTGTACAACTAAGATTAGCAGATGATATTCAGCATTTTCCAGCATTTTCCTGCTTTCTATCCTATCTAAAAATTAAGTGCTATTCTTCCAAACACAGAGAAGAGAGAAACTCCTCCGTTAGCTATCTCTCGTGCTGTTGGTAGCTTCTGTGTTACTTAACTTGAGGGAGACTAGGACAAAAAGCTTTAGTGTTTTTAATAAATTGTTGCAAATTTTTCTCACAAAGCCTTTTCTAACACACATTTATGTACTGTGGTGCCTGTGTAAGAGAAATATACATTTTAAAACACAATTTAGAAGTTACTTCTAAGCTGAAGTATTCTGCTTGTGAAGCATTGCAAAGCCTTGTGTCAGAATAAAGGTACAGTTTGAAGTCTCCTAGAATTAGGCAACAGTCTGTGAATGACTGTCAAACCTATATGCTTTCCAAGTAAACAGAAAAGCAGGACAGCTGTCAAACAGATGTGGAACCTCCATCCCCAAAGTACCCAAAGCAAGTGTTCCCATTGTTTGGGTCATAATAATTGGTACATGTATCCTTTTTTTTTCTTAAAAGTTAGCATTAAAAGGCTAGTGTTTACAGATTGTCCAAGGACAGACAACAGTCTAAGAGAAGAGACAACAAATGTCGTATAATCAGGCATTGTTTAAAACATCTGCTCCCATTTAGTCTTTGGAGCATCCTACATCTCTTTTATACACTTTTTAATGTAATTGTTTCCTTTATTCAGTCACAAGTAAAACTTCTGATTTTTGTCTATACTAGTTACAGAAGAATTTGGCTTGATACTAACGTAGTAAACCATAACATTCTTAGAGATCTTGAGTATAAAGCTTTGCCATCCTGGATCATAAAATACTATTTTTGGATTAATTTTCTTTTTTTCAGGTTTCTTGACTCATGAAAATTAATCTCTTTCTCAAACCATTCCATATTATTAGGGGTATGAGAATCATATTGGACAAGAAAATGAATTTTGTATAACCCCATGTAGTCAGGTGGTGAGGTTTTAAGAAAATTCAGTTAAAACAGTATTTTAAGACAATGACAAAATTATTGAAATACAAGAGGTCTTTGAAAGACTGTCTTATCCAACCCCCTCTTGCTCAAAGCAGGGTCAACTAGAGCACATTGCTCAAGTCTGTATCCTGTCAGGTTTTTAATATCTCCAAGGATACTGTAAGTAAAGTGGGAAAGCTTCAGTGTTGGAGTCAATGTTTTGTTCTGTGGGACTTACACGAGGTAGTCTGTATTTGGTACCTCTCCCCAGTTAGAGAAGACCAAGACAGTACTTTTTGCTTTGTCACTGCTTCCTCCGTCTGAGACATGACATCACATCATTCCTGTCGCTTGTTTTTTTTCTGAAGGCAAGCAGTTCAAAACTGATGTTTAATATCAGCTTAACACTCAATAAAAATGATGAATGGGTACCTTGCCACGGCCTGCATTTTTCCAGTGGTACAAAATATGAGAGGTTCTGGAATTATACTTAGTGCCAAAGGAGCTATCTAACGCAGAGAATATTTTTTGCCTGAGAATATATTTTCTGAAGGATTTGGGTGGGCATCTTTTCTAAACACTTGTGAGCAGAAAGCCTCAGTGACCAGTAAATCCCTGAATGCGTTGCTCTGATATGATTCAAGCTGTTCCCCTGAAGAAGCATTTTCAACGCTTGACCTGCTGTTATTGTGCCTTGTCATTTTTTACGCTTTCAATCTCACAGCTAGGTTCTAGTCCACATTCTGGAAAGTTGCAGTTTTTGTTGAAGATACTTTAGAAGTACAGCCATGCAGTAAATATTTTGTAAGAAAAGTACTAGGTACTTTATGTTTTTAACAAACATCTGCCGTCCTACACAGATGTTAGGGGGTAAAATACCATAGAATGTTTAAGAAAGTACTTCCACTCAACTACTTGCCCCAAAATAAGGTTAATTCATGTGAACTGGGTAAGTTTCTGCTCTCATTTTTTCAGCCAGTATTTCAAGTAAGACTGAGTCGGGCTGGTATCCCATGCTGTCATGACTCTCCTTGATGGGAACTGAATAATCCTATGATTCTATAAGCCTCCTTAGATTTGGTTTCTTTTTGTGGAAGTTGCTGCCTGTCACCCCTGCCCCTCTCATGTAACAAAGAGGGATACCCGTGGCCAAGTGTGTCATGTGTCACACACCCCCTTTTTTCCTGCCTTATCTGTGGTAAATAGAAACTGGCAGTACTGACACATCAATGTCATATTGCTGAATAATCCACCCCAAAGTCTGTGTGAATTACATTTACAGATTAAGTGAATTAAGTTAGTGCACATCATCACAGTTCATGGATTTTCCTTGCAGACAGAACCTTGCATTTTAAATGAGCTAAGGTTTTGATAAAAAGAGACAGGAGGATAAGTGGGATGCTTGTAAAGGATATTGCCAGTGCCAACCTTCTATGAATTCAGTTTGTGAGATTTAAAACGATTCATAAACATCCATAGCTGGTGTGGACTCCCAGGGATACTGTGGTTGTTGTAAGCAGCTCAACAGCTCCTGGACTCATTTAATTTTCTAGCTCTTCTGGAGGGTAATTTTTCCTAAAACAAAGAATTTTGAAAATTGTTCTTAGTGAGGCAGTATTCAGAATTATATGCTAAAAAATTTCTCCTTGCTTTTAGGAATTACACTGTATAAAGATGAGTAAATTAAATTTATTAATTAAAAATGCTAGATAAAATATTTTTTTAACAGCTATCATGCAGTAGTCCAAATACACAAATAGCCTGGGTGGAAAAGAGTTCTATTGCATTTAATTAAATTTTATTTGCTTACAAGTTTTGCTCAGTTTCTAAGTCAATAATAAGCATATTTAGCAACTGGGTAGAAAAAAATATTAGAGAGCAGGAGGACAACAGTTTATGTTGCTTGTAGATACAATATTCCTCTGCCTATAATAATCAATGTTTTCTAAGAGACAGAAGCTGTATTTCTCTTACAATCAAAATCCAGATTTCATAGGACAATGTGTGCTCCACAAGACCATGTTCTCAGTGAGGATATTTTTAACACTGGCCTAAAATGGTTTACATCATTGTTTTTCACTATGCTGCCTGTGGACTGTAGCCAGATTTCATATTGGACCATTTCTGGTTGCTGCTCTCTCCTGAAGTCTACATGGAAATTGTATGGGAAAAAGCAAACAGGCACAGGTGTAAACCATGGTCTTTGAACACATTCAGTGGGTGCAAAAGCATCAAGTGGGTGACTGAAAGCATCAAGCAGCACGGGGACCTCCACTTTCTGAGCCTCCAGAGAGCAGGAGAAACTGGCTTCTGAACTGCTGCATCAGTGAGACTCCACACAGGGGATCTGTTACCTAGAAATGCAGCCCCTAAGTCTTCACAGACATTCAGCACTTGCTGAGAGAGGAACAGCAGCAGGAACAAGGTGACATGAATTGAGACTGCAGGGCTGCTAAGGAAACAACACTGCAGCATGGATTTCTATATGTATGCTCATGAAAAACCTCTCTTTTCTTGGTAACCCTTGAAAAGGCTTTCTTGGAGTAACTATTTTGTTACTTTTGCCAGAAGAAATCTCATCTGGACCAGCTGGTGTTGCTCTATGAAATTAGATAGTCCTCCTCCAGCTGCAGTCTGTTTCTGTTTCTGTGTCTTCATTACAATTCTTTTGCTGCTTTCTTCCTGGGCCTCAGGTTTAAGTTGCTAATGAAGTGACCTTGCTTCCAAGAAGGTTTCTTAGTTGGTCTGTAAGTGTTTATAAAGAAGTCTGAAATGTAGCAAGTTATGCAAGGAAATGGGCAGAGTATTTATCAGTTCTGGGCTGAGCATTGAGAATACATCAGATTCAGCACGGAGAAAGAGAGGGGTGTGGTGCTAGATCCTCATCCATATAGGTATGTATCTATTTACCTATATGTATTGTAATAAATGAATTTACCTCCTTCCCCCTCCTGGAGGAGAAGCAGCTAAGGGTACTTAATAAGAAGAGATTTTGTCATCTCTCACATACAACTCCAGAACATTAGAAGAGGTCTGAGACAACAGTAAAACATAGATTTACAAACTCACAAAAGAAAAAAAAAAAAATTACGAAACAAGCACTTCTAAACTCATTATAGAGGCAGAAGGATTGAATAAAATTTTTTGTTATGTTTAAAAGAAAACAAACATACAGTTGGTACACATTTAAATAAATATTTTTTTCATTAATTTTGAGTTGAATAAAACACTGTCAAATAGATTTGAATAAGCTTTAATTTTACTGAAACAAACAGACAAATAACACCAACAAACAACCAACCCCAAAACCCCCAACATTCCTCCCCTACAATTTATTACCATCTTAAGTCCCTTGTTCATATCCTCATTTATAATCTTCAGAGGTAGATTACTTTTCCTTCATTGTTTACCGATATGCTCAGTCATAGTTTGGCAGCAGATGCTTGCTTTTTTTCTGAGTCAGACTTCAAAAGTTTCCCCATGAAACTAGTGCATAAATTTTCAGCTGGTTGCATGATGAGGTGAAAGCAGAGTTTGGAGGTGGTAGTCATGAACAGCTGGAATAAACAGCTAGTTCCTATTGAACATGTGTTAGTGCTTCTTGGTTTATAAGACGGTTTTTTAGCCTCGTTTTTCTCAAGAGAAAATGAAATCACAGCCATGCAGTGTTGCTGCCTGCCGTGCTCTAGGGAAAACATCCCCCATTACTCTGCTGCCATTGATGCACCGCACTTGCAGTGCTGGTTTTCTACAGCTTGTGTGACAAATGAATGTGTTATAATGGAGCTCTAAGGCTGCTGTCCCTCGAGACAGAGACAGGCTTCCTCTGGTGCTTGCACGTGCCATGTCCCTGCTTCCAGCAGGCTTGTTGGCTCCTCATCCATTGACCTCAACTTTAAGCTCTTTGTTTTGTGTTCAAGGCTTTGTCTCTACAATCTGGTTTACATCCTGGATGAGATCACTAGGGGAGGACAAGAACTATTATACTTCCCTTGACTGTAATGTGATTGTATATTTTTTCAGTGACTAAAAAGAACTGGCCTGTTATCTTCCTTTGTTCCCAAACCACCCCACATTGCCTATGAACTCAACCATGGTGTTCTCACTGACTTTCCTATTTTTATGTCGTCCTTTATGTGTTTCATGTTTTCTGTTCTTCACGGTGCTATAGTGCATTGCTACCATAGCTCACCATCTCACCTCCAAGTGTTTCACTTCTGAAAGGGCAGTTTCTTTTCCAAAACCCTGCTGTGGTACTGATGGAATGAATGCTTGCTGCACCACTGCCCTTAGTGTGCAAGTAGTTGAGAGGCTGTACCTAGTGCAGCAGAAATCATTCCACAGACAGCCTTGGAAGAATTAAGTCAGCCTTAATTTTTTTCAGACATTTTAGCAGCAGATGTATATATGCAAGAAAACATCAGAAGTATGTCATTCAACGCCTATGGCTGCAGACCAGTCTGCTTTTAATATGTCCTAGGATCAGGGTGAGAAAGAAAAATATTTTGATTCTACTAAGGACAACTTGTCATTCTCCAAGGGTGAGAGGAAAAAGCATTCTTTTCCCTTTCAAATTTGTACTCTGACTGCCAAACCTTTCAGATGATACAATTGTTCTCCATAAAAGGCTTGACTAATTGAAGTCAGTGGTTCCTACTCATTCTGCTGATCTCTGCCTGAAGATTATTGGTACACAAAGGAAGCAGATTTGGGAGAAAAGTAGCCACTGCTGAAGAGATGACATCCCCTCATCAGTAACTCTGGAAATGATGCAGTCTATTAAAGAAAAATTGCAGAAGAATAATACCATGTGGTAGTTAGAAAATGTAAACATTTGTCCAGAGAGTGGTGCTCTGATCTCAGCTAAGGAAATGTGTTCTTGTTTGATCAACCCTGCTGCCTTAGGGCTCTGGCAAATTCCTGTCTTAATCTTCAGCCTCACCTGGAGACACACCCCGGTATGTGGAGATTTGCAGGCAAGGAGTGGAATTTACTCATGAGGAAACAACTTGAAACATCCTGTTTTAAAGTGAATGCAAAGGGGGCCAAGGAGAATGGAATCTGCCTTACGATCACAGCTAAGAATCAGATGACTGAAATTAAGTCGCAAAGATAATATTACTGGTTTAGTAAGAGTGGGAGTATAGTTATGAATGAGAACTGAGTTGCTCCTGCTTTTGCTGAATATTACCTTGAGAGGCTTGACAAGTGTATAACTGTTATATATAAAATTGCCTTAATTCAGCCATTTGCAAAGGAAATCACAAATGGGTGCAATTCAGAGATCTCTGTAGTCCACCTAGAAGAAATGCACTGGTTTAAATGTAAAAGTTGAAACACTTGATTAGAAGATTACTTGACTTCGATCTATCAAGAGTTGTGTGTGCAGTGCCTGTGAACTCAGAGCCTTTAAATATTTTTGTTTATGTTATACTCTTCCTCAAAAGTTTTTTTTATTTGCAGTTTTTGCTGTCTCAGATTTGGGGCAGCGAGCTCTTTAGGAAAGGCCCATTTCTTTGCTCTCTTCTTCAAGCAGAGCTCTTGGCAAATTTATGGTGTTGTCAAAATATTCTAAAATGTTTGAAATAGCTACATTAAACTTTATGAATAATTTGATAGGACTTTTTCTCAAGTACAACAGAGCAATGGTCAGAATCCAATGTGTGCTCTTTAAAATGAAAAGGCCTAATTTCCAAGGGCAGTAAGAAAAAGAGCTCTTTTCCTGCCTTGAAGCACTCTTGGAAATAAGGCTTTGTTCAGGGCTTAATACTTGAAAAGAGTCTAATTTGTGCTTCAAAATTAGCTGTTGTTAATCATGGGGTTGTAACCCTCAATCACTGTACCTGCTGAAGTTCGCTGACCTACGTGTCAGCGACAAGATGCTGTGTACTGGTTTTCTGCTTAGAAGCTGCTATTTCCCAAGACTTATTCTGAAGTTTGCCTCAGGGTTTATTTGAGACAGGTAGTGGAAGTGTATATATTATGGTCAGAACTGTAGTTTTCTTTTTGATCCTAACTTCTGTTTGTAGGCGGGAGACAGTGTTTCATGATAGAGGGAGAGGTGTTTGACTGAGCTGTGATACAGGGATATGACACAGAGCTGGGAATCATATGGCTCTGGTATTCGTTCCTTTTCAGAAGAAATACTCATGACAGCTGTATTTGTTTCCTGGTCCAACCATTCTGCCCGATTCCTTAGCTAGTTAAGCCTACTGCATTACATGACAATGCTGGAACATGAGTTTAAGGTCTAAAACAATTGATGAACTGACTCATAACTCTAATTGTTTTAGGTCTGAAGTAATGTTCTGTTGTGCCGTAATGAAGATGAGTCAACACAATTTGTCCGTGAAGAGGGTAAACTTTTACCCTTAAGAAAGTTTTCCATTCTTCTCTCTTATTTCTTAATTTAAGGTCAATGATACAAAAGACATGGAATTTAACTGAGTGTTAGTGTTTATGGTTCTCCTTATCTGCCTATCTAGAAAAGCAGAAGAAAACAGAAAGAGCAAATCAAAACACCAGAAATGCTGGCCCTAATCCTAGGAATACCTTACATTTTCATACTGGGAAATCACATTAAGCCACTCAGATTACCAGTGTCCTCAGAGTCCTAATCAGATCTGCAGCAAAATATTATTATGTTTAATAGGTAGCCACATCCAACCCTCATTCTGTCTCCTTTCAGTGAACCAGACATCTTAACTACAGATAACTTTTTTTTTTTTTGTCATCTAGGAAGGGGGAAATGCAGCTTTAGGTTGGAGAAAGACTGGAGAGTAGCAGTTATCATACTCATAATTACTTTTATTATTGGGGGGTTTTGTATGTGCCAGCTGATATTTAGCACTGGATTTCTAAGAAGGACACCAGCTTAGAAGTCTTTGCTTCCAGAGTGCAATCCAAGCTTGCTCCCCAAGGCTCGAGGTAGAGAAACTGCACCTTATATGTGAGCAGAGATGGACAGTGAACACCTTGCTTTTCCTAAAGCACTTGCCCAGGACTCAGTCTAAGACTACAGGCCGTTCTCCCAGCTCCTTTGAAATCCATACAATCTATGACAGCAGTGTCACTGAAACTTACTTTTTGGGCTTTCTTCTGCCTTCTCACTAGTACTGTGCACTTACTACTGGTGGTTGGTGTGAGTTCTTTCCTGCCTCCAAAGGAGGATAGGACCAGTACTGAGTCTTTACACTACACTGAAGGAATCCTTTGCACTAACCTAGTTGTTCAGGTGGAAGAACTATTAAAAACCTGGAGAAATCCAGATGGACATCCCCAGAAGATTTTGTTTTCAAAAACTTTCTTCCATGATTTTACTAGAATAATTCTTTACTATATACAACAGCCTTTAACAATTTAAAACTGCTGTGTAATTTCTTTTACAGCTTGCCTGAGTTCTTGATGAGAAAATCAGTTTTCCATCTACTTTTCATTTTCATTGCTGATAAACGTATGTTGTGTAGTGTCAGGTACAGCTTTACTGCCACATTACTGTCTCAGTGTCTCCTCACCTTGGTTACCCTTAGGTGCTCCTAACACCTGCTAATGTTTCCCTGCAACTCCCAGCTAAACTTTTCCCACCTGTAGCCTTGTCAGAACAAAATACCTGTGGACTGTGCACATTAAAGGCCAAGTCTGCCTCTGACATTAACAGGTAAGCCCCCTTTTATTCAACTTTTCCCTGCCTCTGCCATCCTTTGGGGCACTGTGTCTCTCTAAGTGTTGTTTAGACTGTTCAAGCACCAGGAATAGAATTTTTTCTCTGCACAGAAGACAGCAAGCTGAGCCCCTGAGTGATTGTAAATGCCTCTGAGATGCAGTTGCAAATACACAGAATTATGTAGGCAGCTATTGTGATAAATATGTTTTAATAAATAAAGAGGGCCATGAAGATGCAACTGTCGTGTGCTTGGAAAGAAGAGAATCAGAACAAAAAGGCTGAAGCAAGGACAGCTTGGCAGAATGAGCAGGACAAGTGATATCAGGGAACACAGATGGTCTTGAAATGCATTCAAAGGGAACAACCGTATTTAATTTGGTTTCTGATGCAGACAAAACTCTGTGGCGTGAAGGTGTTGGGGCATGACTATAGTCTGTGTATTATTAACTAAAGATTGTCATAGAGCCTTGTAGTAAAAAGACTGTTTCACCTAAGAAGTAATTTTCTAGTATTGGTATTTATTTCTCATAATTTTGTCTCCCACTAGCATTAATTTCATGCACCTCTCTGCCCACATTATTTTTCAGACAGAGATACTAACAGGGATTTGTTTTAACATGAAGTTCATTGTTTTACTTGAACACAACAATTAATACGGGAACTTGGAAATTTCTGTTTTGTTTTTCTTTTCCTATAATATCTCTACCTCGTCTTTCAGTTATTTTGTATGTTTTGTGATGTTATAGCATCAATCTTACACTCTGTTGTACAGCATTTAAAATAGGTTCACTGAAGAAAGCAGGAAAAGTTGAGTTTCCTTTCATTTTAGTTGATGCAATTTCCCACAGGGTGCACTTGATTTAGCATGTCTGTTTCTGCATTGTTGGATAATTTCCTTTCACACTTAACCCACAACCCCCACTAAGTGCAATTTCATGGGAATTAGAAGAGATTTTCCTAAGATATGTATGATAGTAGTAGCTAACCTTATTCCATGGTTAGCAGGGAAGCTCAAGGCGGCAGCCTGGCTCAGAAGTACTAGCAACTGTGTTGTAATGGCTCAGCTGCTCCTCATCCTCCCTTTCTGCTACATACACACAGCTTCCAGACCTTGTAATGCAGATGACTGTCAGCAACACGTGCCCTGTTTTTCCATCTAACCCATTTGCAAAAGAACTGTGGTTATTTTCCTCAAGCTAACATGGAGTAATCCAGGAGTAAGAACAGAACACATTTATTTCAGATAAGCTCTTGAGAGTCTCCTGCCTTTTTATTTCCCTGCTTTGGACTAAAGAGAAAGTGTAACTAGTGACCGGTGTAGTTGCTTTTCATAGTATGTCTTAGTGTTTATAGAGTGCTTTGTGCTGTATAACTAGAACAGGCTTTTGCTTCAAGCAACTTATCTTAAGTCAGACAGATATGATATGGGTAATTAAAAAATAAAAAAGAGCAGGACAGCATGGAGCTGAAAGGAAAAGCCTTGTAGAGACATGCTTGACACAGTCTTCCCAGGATTGCTACACACGCTGCACTTGTGATTACTCAGTGTTCAGACCTGTTTTTCTCCAACAAAAACATTATGATTTGGTGCCAGCTGTGGTTCTGTGGTTCTGGGATGTGCATAACACAGAGAGAGCCAACTGAATTTAGACAGGCTATGAAAGAGCTCACAGATGATGAAAAATTTGGTTTGCTACAAATTCATTTTCCCCATTAAATATACTTTTAATATGTTAGCCTGGCCAGTTCCTCTTCATCATCTTTTTTATTAAGTATTACCACTTTTCCCAAGTAGATTAAAATACAGATCTAGAAAAGTTCAAAACCACCAAGTAGCTGCTTTACCACAACCACCTCCTTAAAGGTAATATCTCTGAATTAACAGAAATGAATGATACATGCATTTAGCATTCAAACCATCTGACTTGGCTCCTTGGTGCCTTTTGTATATTTTAAAAGTGAGAGTTTGTATCATACCCACAAGATTTATGAATTCTACTTCTGGTAGAATAATGTAGGAAGTGAATTTCAGAAATCAGGATACCATAAGTGTGGTAACATGTCTTTAGAAAGAAAAACATTCAGTGAAAGCTGCTGAATAATAAATTAAAAAAAAATAACAACAAAAACAACAACAACAATATTTAAAATAACTTAAATATCTTTAATAATATATTAAATAATTTAAAACATGCTTGATAAGTGTAGGTATTTCAAACCTGGAATGTATAGTCAGTATTGCAAATCTGGAATACATAATTTTACAGATATCAAAGCTGGGATTTCACTTCCTCTTGCACTGTAACATGAAAACTTATGAGTAAGTGTTATGAGTTTCTACTGCAGTGAATTCTGGAGCACGTAATCCAACAACCATATACACTTCATTATTACTCTTCACCTAGGGTGGTAAGTAGTGCATTTAGACTGATGTCTTTTCCCCCTAAAGATGAAAAATATGAAAGTAATCACATTCTCTTTAAGATGTGCATGGTGCATAACATTTAGTTCTAGTCCTGCAGGAACTAATAATTATTCTTTGGCCTCTTTCTAGTGCTTCAAATTACCTTTTTTCTGATTTTTTGCCAGTGTACGATTGTGCTCAGGCTCTGGGGAATTTTAAATACTTCACCAATCTAGAAACATCATCATTCTGATATACATAATTAACTCGCAGCTCTATAAAATTCTAATTATTGTTGTTATCCTTGAGAAAATTACTCTTTTGTCTTTGTACACTCTTGCCTAAAATATATCAGAAAACTGCTGCAGAGAGAAATGCCAGATGTCGAAATTGTGGAACTGTGCAGGAGTGAAAAACAAAGTAAGTTCGGGTCAAGCACCTGGCAGGTGTAGAGAGATCCCTAATCTATATGGTGCATTATTTAATACTGAGAATTCTTTTTTCAAGGAGAGGTATTCTGTCCATTCTGCTTTAGAAATGCATGTGAAATGGAAGGAAATAATAAGTTGAATAAGCTGAAAAATAATACTGAAAATAAAATAAGACAAGCAATAAAAGCAATACTAAAGTAGCCTGGGCTAATGCATAATTGACTGTTTGCTTTTTAGTGCATTAAAACCCCTCCAAGTTCTGGGTTTGTTTGACAGATTTCTAAAGCAGTCAACCTGACTTCTGTGTTCTATGTTACGACTAAATGAGCATAAGCTAACTTGGGAGTCACAGGAAAGTTCAGTGGCCCAGTTCTGGTTTTGTGGCGTCAGCGGTGTCAAGGGCACAACATGAAGTCAGTATGCAGGATTCCAGACAGCACAGTTTCAACATGGTAGTGCCTTGCTCTTAAGCTTTTAAACTTCCCCTTTCTCAGCATTTGCTGTCATGTCTATGCACCTATGAATGTAGTGATAGTAACATGAGCCTTTGTGGGTGTTCCTGACACAAGCAAGTGGCCTTCCTGCTGATCTGAGCTGGCATTCTTACCTATGTCTCTACGCGTGTGCCTCATGCTATTTATAACCTTTGTGTATAACTTTGCAGAGGACTGAAGCAAACCCAAGAAAACTCAGCACTGCTATGGACAGATAAATTTGTCTGGACACAGTTTTACATACAGCTTAATAAAATTTGTACTAGAAAAAGTATTCTCCGACTTCAATTCTTAAAGCATGTTTTTATACGATCAAAGTACAAGAGATGGGCCGTGTTTTTAAACATGGTTTTATGTGGAGACAAATTCATAATCAGGTGATTAAGCTACTAGAAGTAATGATTGGTTGAAATATGACAGATGTTCACAGATGTCCCACTCCTCAGGACACTTAGTGGTTTTATTTATCTTCCCAGGGGAAAGAAAAAATTCTCAAGAATGGTCTGGAGCATAGAGAGCTGCCAGGTGTGCAGTGTCTGATGAAAGATCTTTACGTTCTACAGGAGTTTATAGATGAGCATAATATGATACACATAGAAGCTGCCTTATTCCACCAGTGCCAAAGATCTTATACTGCAACCTCACCCACGCCAGTTTTGTGGCAAAGTGTTTCTGGACAGCTTTCCTGTGGACCTTCAACAGCAGATGGTGTGGTTGGGGCTGTGCAGCTGGCAGGGCACCTACTGTGAGAGACATAATGTGGGTAAGGGACATGGAGGGCGCAGTAAAATTAGCTTGGCGGGGGGATAACATCTGAAAGAAATTAAATCCTTGTGAGTACTTGTGGGTATTTAAGAAAGCCTATAAAGGTGTTTTATATTGAACCATATCTGCTTTATTGAATTGTAGCTGAAGAGAGAGTGGAGTGGTTGATGAGCTTGAAAAAACTGTTTGAGAAGTGGTTAAACATCATCTTTCTCTACTTCTTCCCTCACGACCTCACACACTTTTCCATTTTTGTAGAATGAATATGTACCGCCTTTTATTGATCACTTCCTGCCCTCTCCATGGGGTCTCCCTCCTTCCCCCGCCCCTAGTCCTGGCCACTCCTCGAGTTCTCCCTATTGGTTCCTGTATCCCAACTCCGCCCATGTACCACCCCTGTGCCCTGAAACCATTTGCCCATGTGCTCTCCCCGCCCCACTCGTACCCGGGTAAACTGAGGCTACAGGCCATGACTCTCTCTCTCGCTCGCTCTCTCTGCTTCTGGGAGCAGCCTGCCACCAGCTGCTCTCCTCTGCCTTTGGGGGCCAGCCCGTGTGCTGGCCTCAAGCTTTGGGGAGGCAGCATGGAATAAAGACCTTTGCAGTGCCATGAGGAGAGCCTTCTCCCCTCCTTTGCCATCACTGAAGTTGCAGGCTGGCAGCTGGAGCAGCGGTGCGGGGAGTCCGAGATGGACTGCAGGAGGGCAGAGAATCCCTGCCTTGTCCCAAGGAGCCCCCGCTGCGCTCCCAAGGAAAGCTGCAGCAGCTAAGCAACACCAAGCACTGCAACAAGAATAACCTGCCTCAAGACATTGAATTTAATGACAAAACCCATGCAGTTGATAACGGGACCAGGATTTTAATCCTGGGATGTTTCTTATGCTAATAGTATTTGCATTTCCAGGAAAATAAGACCTCAAATGAACCTTATAGCTACCTTGACAAATCTCACCCACTCCCTTTCTTCTGTGTTAACCTACTGTCTGAGTTCAACAGTGATGTCTTCAGCAGTCATCAGACCTTGCTGCTTACAGCAGATTGTATTACTGTCATAAGTGCAGCCTTGAAGTCACCAGTTTCTTGAATATGTCTGAATATTTTCCTCTGTTGTTTGAAGACCAGTGCAGGATTTCCTAAGCACGAATTCAAGTGTGGCCTCGTATGCATTGTTCTGTGGCAATAAGAATGCAAGAAGTAATAATATTCCATTTGTATTTCCCAAAATGTCCCCCCAGAATGCTATTACTGTGGTCTGAGTATGAAAAGGGAAAGAAAATTGATGAGAAATGCATATAACGAGAAGATAATTCTGTGACAGAAGAGAAATCTGACATCTCATGTTAAATGGAAAGGACACACTAACCTTCTAAGAGCTTTATTTAAAGTAGATTTCTTTTGAAGAATGTTTAGACGCTGACTGGGACTTTTTTGGCTGTGGTATTTGTTAATATCTGAAAGCATACATCTCTATAGCTGGGAATCACCAAGTGCCACAGCTTTATCAAATGGAAGCACTGATGATACGGTACACAGGAAAGACTCTCCATAATTGCTATCCTTAGGTGCAAGGGATAAAGCCTGTTAATGAGATTTATTCAGCATAATCTATTCAACTTTTCAAGTGACAAGGTTGATATTCTCTCAGATAAAGTAGCAGAGAGATAAATTTAGCAAAAGCTTATCAACCAACATAGCCAAATGATTCTTTACCTAAGGATATTCAGCAGTAAAAATGTTTTGGGAACATTTGCAGAAGCCTAGAACATGAGGGGTTTAATGTGTGTGTTACCTACAGCCAGATGGCTGTGGAACCAGGAAAGGATTGTTGGCAAGGACATGCTGTGAGAAAGAACAGGATATGGCAGGAGAAGAGACCATGTAGGTCTCTGTAGAGCTCAGTAGGAGGTAGGGTGCCATTTTTTGGGACGAATGTCCTTGTTCTCGCTCCTGGAGGTGAGCACAACACCACTCAGCACAGCATGAATGAGGCCAAGATGTGGCCATGGACTGTAGGGGGGATCAAGACCACCCAAGATCCCCAAAGCCTCCAACCCATTTCCAGAAAGGTCTGGAGGGATGAACTGCACATGAGAACTGATTTGCATAGAAAGAGAGAAACTTATCTCCAGAGTGGGGAAAACTTATCTATAAAAAGGCACCCCCACCAATCCCGGGTGCACTTGGGCTGCAGGACACTGGACACCCCATCAGTTGGATCAGCACTGGAGCCGGGATTGGTGATCTCTCTCTTTCTCCCATTCTTCCTTTTCTTTTCTCTCCAACTATTTAATCCATCTGTTTCTCTTCCACTCTACTCCATCTCTCTCTCCCTTCCCTTTTACCCCACCGTTTTGTTCAAAACCCACCTCTGTGTGCTTAGACAAGGAGATCAGGGACGGATTTATAGCAATGCCCATGCCCAGCGCGCAATTTACTAATAAAACTCTGTAAGCTTTGGTGGATGCTCTGACTTCTGTCATTCCTTTCTACCACCAGCATCTATGAATCTTGGGTCACTCTTCCCCTTGAGGATGGGACACCACAACATTTTAGCATATTCCACTTAAGCAGCTAATCTATTAAAGAAAACATTGTTTCAAGACCACAATAAAAGAAGAGGAAATAGTCTAGTAATTTAGATGTTGCAATGTATTTTCACGCTATTCCCAACCCTTTAATAAAAGGTTTCTAGAGCACTACACACCCTGTTGACATGATTGAATTCAACAGGAACAGCCATTGATTAAAGAAGAATTGCTTAGCATGACCAGATGGGCCAGTAATGCATCAACAAATGGCTTAATAATGCTATGCTGGGTTCATCTCTCTTTCTATGTTTTTTGCAGGAAAAGAACAAGCAGTTCAGGAGGTAAGTTATGGATTTCTTAGTGTTGCATGTGGAAGAATATGATTTAAAGTATATATATTTCCATTTGCCAGAAAGTGGATGAGTTTATTTTCCCTTAACCTGGAATACCAGGCACTTGTACATCCACTGGGTTTTAACTGCAAATATAGAAGATTTCAAAAGGAGGTGATATACTGTATAATAATCTATATAATATATATTATATACACTATATAATAAAGATATACCTCTTAATTTTTTTGCTCCTTAGGGATGTGTTGTTACTTTATGAGACAGGATGATTAATTCACAAAATCAAAAACTTGGCCGTGATTTAGCTTGCTATTTGCTATACACATCCATGTAATTCTTCAGTACAAAATCGGGGATGATAGCAAGTTTTTTAGTTAACATCTGCTAGTGAACAGTTTAAATGACTTTTGTTTAATGATCAAGGCAGGAAACTGATGTGAGAAGTCAAAAGAATTTTCATGTAAATTGCAAAAAAATATTAATCAAGTTTCTCTGGTCATTTTGTCCAAGTCAGCTAGAAGCTGTTTTCTGAAAAATAACCTAAATAACCATGTTGTAGGCCTTCAATAATGTACATTCCTATATAAATTTTTTTAGAAAGGTCAAGTGTTGACCCCGCAGATGGAGTTTTGTGTGGTTTCCTGGATATAACTGTTAGCTGCCTCCTTAAGTGAGGAATTGCTTTTTAACACACCGTATAGACATAGGAGATGGATGGTCAAATGCAGGGAAGGTTGGGAACTAGAACTGGTCTTGTCTTAAGAGGTGTGAAAGACCTGTTGCACTGAAATGCCAAAAGGAAGTAGTAGGTTATCTGTCTCATACAGCAGGTGCTGATATATTGCACCCATCGATTGCTGCTCCCAGTAATTCATGTTCATCAAAGCGTGGCCACTGGGAGTGTGTTCCGCCCTGCTCCAGACTCTGTCTGCCACACAGTAACGCCCCTGTGCCCAGGGTTTGATTTGCCTTTGCACTGACACCTGATCAGCTTGTCCACCAGAAACCCAGATCCCTTTCTGCAAAGTGCTGCCCAGCTGCACAGACCTCACGTTGGTCTGGGATCTTTTATGTCATCCCAGGAACAGGATTTAGCACACATCTTTGTTAAACTTCGTAAAATTCTAGCTCACCCACTCTTCCAGCCTGCCCAAAACTCTCCGTGTAAGACGGCTCTCCCTTCTAACATGTTCATCTCACCAACCAGTTTGGTGTTATCAACAAACTAGCTCACTTATGGAGATGCTGGATAGTGTATCCCAGTTCTGACCGCTGGGAGACCCTGCTTGTAACTGATAGGTCTGATATGCAAACAGTCCACATGTGTGGACTTGTTATACGCTAACAGTCACCTGAATATTTGTATAATTTGCAGATACATTGACAATCCCCAATAACAAGCACTTTTTAGATTTTTCTTTACAACCCTATGTGAAAAATAAAGTTTTTACAACAGTTGGTTTGTTGCTCTGTTGATCTGATAGTCTGAAGATATGAACTTGGAATGATTTTTGAGAAGATTCCTGGGGAAAATTTGATTACTCTTAATTGTTTCTGACTTTACTTTTCCATGCTAATCTATAAAATAACTTTTACTATGTTTGGAGGTGTATATTGAGACACTGATGTACAGGTATCTTTTTTTTTTTCTTTTCCCTTTTGATTTGATTATGATCAATAACTTATGACTCTGAAAATTAAGGTTCTTTATTTTGTTTTGAAACTTGCAATGAAGTGAAATCTTTTACCTACCCAGGAAGCTATTAGAATCCTTAATTACTCTGACAGTTAGCATGCTACATTTAATTGCAAAGTCCAGCTTATCAATCCTCAGTTTGTCTCTGAGTTTTGTCTTCAGTAACAAGTTTCCATGCCTCTACTTCTTATTAAGTTAATGAATCATTCATTACTTTTGATTATAACTGCAACACTGTGTTCTTTCAGAAAAAAGAGAACTGTAATACCAAGCATTGATTCTACTTTCTTGTCAATAACATGTTCAGTCTCATGCAGACTACAGTGATTACTTGAAATTCAGGTACATTACAAAACTTACTCAAAAGTCTTCAAAATCAGTCCCTTTTATCCTCAGCTGAGCTTTTCCTCTCACATGCACTGATCTAATATGTTTCTCTTCAGCAGTGCCTTCCTCTTCTTCTGTAACTTAGTGATTGTTACAAGCACCAGTTTTACACAATTTAAACTGAGTAATTGTGAAGAAAAGTGAATGAGAACAGCAGCAGAAGGGCGAGAAAACTTTTTTCAGCCTGGAGTCTCTTTCCTTACCAGTAACAGTGTGTTTTAGTGTTCCAATGGTGTAAAACCATGCAAGTCCCAACAAAGTGCTCCTTATCATTGTAAGAGTAGTCTCTTGCATTCCATATGGATTCTGTGCTGGACTGTGTTGCACGTAAGGTCCTTGCTATATCTGGAAAATCTTGTCCAAAATTCAAAACTGTTTTCTCTGCCAACTAGCTCACACACAGTCAGTGACCACAAACCCACACAGAGCCTGCTGTAATGAGTAATATGAATCTTAGGTTCCAATATTTATTACTCACGCTTCTCCAGCATCCTTGCCCATCTTCTTTGTGAGGGTTAGAAAAATCTCATACATGGAGCGAATGCTGGCAACCAGGGGGTGATAACATGATTCTGTAGGTGAACCACTGTGATCAAAGCTTTGCTGTACATTTCAATGAGCACGTTTGTTACCATAAGACAGTGTGATTATCATAATGTGGATGCAATGCTGGGAGTTGCACCATAGATGAATCACGCTATCAATGGGAGTTGCTTTCATGCAGAACAGGGCAGACTGATCATGTTAATATGTTCCATGAAAAGTGATAGCAGCAAGGTGGCTACCAAGAAAATTTCTTCCCTGTGATGACTACAACTTGCTCTGCAGCATGATAGCAAGATGCATTCCTTAAAGAAACAATACCATATATAGAAATTATCTTGTAGAGTTGGAAAAGTCAATAAAAGTGATAGATAACTTGGAGCAGGAAAAATTGTGTTTCTTTTCTCTTCCTCCCCCATGACTTGAATGTTAAATTTTTATTTTAAAATTTGTGACTATATCCAGTTAGCAAGCCAAAAGACTGCAGTGTGAAAGGGGGAGTGGTGGAGCACAGAAGAGATATTTTCTCTCTCTTACAAATGCTGCTCTCTCTCTTGTTGTTGAAAGACAGTTAAGTCGATTTTTATATCCAGGTTTCTTCCCTGAGAGGAAACAGGTTACGTAAAATCTATACTACTTGAAATTTATTTGTTATAATTGATATGACTACTTGCTGATTGAAGTGTACTGTGCTATTTGCTCTTTAAAAATGGATTTAAAAGATCTATTATTTAATGCTAGGGGGATTAGCAGAAATTAATTTTTAAAGATTGTTGTAGTTTTAGGGCATTGTGTATAAAGGAAAACAATTAGGGTCTGACTAAGAGTTCTGGCAAGCATTTCCTATCATGAAGGCCATGATTTACTTTGCCTCCATTTTCAGTTTTATTCTTTGCTAACTTTATTTCATTTAAAAGGAGCAGCAGACTCCTGAGGCAATAGCTTCTGATGCAGCTGTAAGATCCTGCCCTAGCACCCATTAGTCTGAATGATGCAGAACAGAAGTTAAAACAAACAGATAAATACTTTGTATTGTAAAATACAATTAATCTATATTCAGAATAAGGTGTGGTGATTAACTTGAAGGAAATAAAGAAATACAAATTTCTATTGAAATTGCATTTCAGTTTGTAAATAACAAGTGAGGTAAAAAGAGATCCACACACAGGCCTGTTTTTTACGAGCTATAGGACACAAACAGCAATTAGATATACTTGATAAAACAAAGCTATCATTCTCATTAGCTGATGTAAACCACTGCATTTTTAAAAGACTTTGCAATTAGGAAGTTTGGTTTTACAAATTGTTAGCCAAGATTCATGCCAAAGTCTTGTGTTTATAAAGCAAAAGCTAAACTCCTTCCTTGCAAGGAGGAGGCATGGCCTCTGGGTGAAGATGTAGTCTGACTTGTCAGGAGGAGTCAATCAGAAAACACAGCTGAGAACAAAGTCTAGAAAAGTATGTTTATCTTTACAGTTACTGACCTCTTAGGACCAAGACATGTGGCTTGTTTTTTATCTCTCATAATGGCTTTTCTCTTCCAGAACTAAAAGGCATAATCTTCCATCTCAGGAGGGTGCTTATAAAAAATTCCAGTTGTTTTAGGGTAACGATACTGTGCCCTTAAAGTCTGACAGTGCTTAATTGCAGGCGTAAAGATTGTCCTGATTATAGGATAGTTGCAGATGGAAATCTGAAAGTTCAGACTGTACCTCAAAGGATATAGACAGCTAATGTGCAGTAACTTGTTACCCTTTGAGATAATTTGTTTTTGTGTTGAACCTCTGGATTTTCAAAACAGTCTGGAATTTTAATGGAAGTGATATATAAAATTCCTTAGACTGATCTGAGGAGGGATAGTGAACTGCTGGGTATTTTTCCCCCATATGAGAGTCTGAAAAGCAGCTTTACTTACATTAGCTTCTCCTGTCCTAAAAAGTCAAGTTGCAGGAATGGAGACATATGACTTGACACATGTCCCAGTTGCTGTGAGGAATAGTATGCAGGGTGACATCCTGGTGACAGAGCAAACTTGCAGAGCTGCACAATGAATTCTTCTGACCAATAACCTGTTAATCTCATTCCAAGGCTCCTTATGCTTGTGGTTTCAGGGTGGCACAGCAGTTTGAACTTCGGCAAATAGAGAAAAGCATTATTGGGTTGCAGCTCAGTATTATTACCCATGTACCCATCTTTAGGAATACATGCTTTTATTGGCAGAAGCATTTTTTATTTACGTCCAGGTTATTAATAAAATTCTGATTATCGTTGGAGAGCCACAGTCCCTGTAGTCACCTGAAAACATCCTCATTCCATGTTTACCTGTCAATGGTGTCTACTATGATATCTATCAGTCAGCTTTCTTAAACTGCTTGTTTGGCATGTTAAGGATATTGCATAGTGTTATTTTTATCCAGAATGTTATGCAGCATCAAGTCAAACAGCTTATTGTAGCTTCAAGCACGTTGCCTCTCTGTTATGCCTCCACCAAACTTGCAGTCTGATTGGTGAAAGCAGTTTCGTTTGACAAGATCCAATTTCTGTAACATGATGTTAACAAGTATTAATTATATTCCCATCCTTTCATCTTTTATCTCTTGCATTCCATGTTAACTCATCTCCTACTTTGCTTGGATTAATTGAGTGATAAGTATTTAGGTCATTTCCCTGCTGTTGTCAATAATTGATTGGTAACTGTTGACCTGTCCCTGGTTTTCTAAGATACATATAAAACTAGTATTAATGTGATATTCTTGTCTATCTCTTTTAGAATTCTTGAGTGAAAGTCCTCATAATGTTAAAAAAAATTATCTGCAAAGATGATGCTGAATCCTCCATAATAACCCGTGAGCTGGACAAGACTTTATTTTCTTTCCTCTACACTGCTGTTTTTTTTACACACAAGACACAAAAAATATAGAGTAAATATAAGGTGTTCCGCCTTCTCCACATAATTCCTGGTCAGTGTACTGGACTGATACTACTACTACTACCACTTTTTTTTCCCCAGGAATTCTTCACCTGCTCTTTTATCCCTCTGAGTCACGGTTCCACACTCGACTTTTGAGGTTTTTGAACATTTCTCCTGCATTACCACTCCTAAATTTTCAGTGCTATGCATTCATTGTTTCAGTTCTAATTTTTGCTTTCAATTTCCTGATTTGTTTTCCCATGAGAGTCCAGTATTTTTTCTTTCCTTCTTTTTCTTTCATTTGATTTTGAAACACATGCCTTCAATTGTCATTCAGTTCTGTGTTTTTTCTTCACTGTTAGGCATTTGATTTCTGACTTCTGAGTTTTTGTTCATCTAAATAATCTACTACACTTAGGCTGAAATCCAAATAACCAAGTTTCAATCTATATTTTGTGTTTCAACTCCTTATGTGAAGACAAAGAAAGAGCTGGGATCAAGATTTGGGTTTGAAGGTCATCAATGTTTTCATGGGTCCATGTCACACATTGTACTGATCTATTTGCCATTACAGAGTAGATATACCCCAGATAGAAATACTTTTGAGCAAGCATGAACATGCAGTGACTGATTATCTCTCTCCAAATGTCAGTCTTGTAGCACCTCTGGTCAATGCTGTAACCTGAATGTTAGCTGTCCTATCTCCTCATTGGTGCTCAAAACAGTAAAAGACACCATGAAAGTTTATATCTAGATGTTTTAAGGCTCTTCTTGTCCTTGAAAAAACTTTGTTTTAAACCTTCTGCCTTACTATTTACGTTTCTTTATCTTTTTAATTGACAAATGCTATGTTGTCTCCTGTCCAGGTGTCTGAGCTTTCCTGGTGTATGGTAATGTATGTCCAAATAATGTATCTGCAAGGGTTATTATTCCTTTTCTTTTCTCTTTTGTGGTTTCCAGTTTAGGACTGGCACTATCAGGATAAAACGTAGACTTAATAGAATTTTATCTATCAAATTGCAATTGAAGTGTAAAAATAAATGAAAACAAGGATAAATGGTGAGATTTAGATTAAGTTACTAGAAGTGCTCCGATCATTGCCTTATCGCATTATGAAACCTAGGACAACTTGGTGTCAATAAAAACTGTGATTTTCCTGGAAGAATTTATCAACAAAGAGCAACACAGTGATTTGCTCAGCCTGGGTGATCAGATTTAGGAGTATTACTTTACCAAATAAAAGCTAAAATAAATAGCTTTTCTGATATAGATTGTTTTACTATCCAATTTTCCTATCAGAATAGGAGTTTAAATCTGATGATATTCTGTTTTCTTATTTAGTGAAAGAATTGTCAGCTGAGAATTTGTGCTGCCCATTTCTTTCCTGTGGAGCCATGCAATGCCACAAGTTTCCTCTTGGCGACTCGCAGTCCTTTTGCCAGCATTACAGTCCTGATCTTTTTAGAGAAGATACTCAGAATGGGAAAGGAGACCCGGACTATCCTTTCTGTTTTGCTATTACATGTAGCCCTCTGGCTCTTGGTAAGCTGCCAGTGGTGGATGTTTGGTTTTTCTTGCCTCAGCAGGTACCAGGACTTTTTAATGTAGATGGGGAGGTCTTGAAAGTCCTTCTGTCTGAGTCAGGGCCACTCAGCTAGACATAAACTTGTCAGGAGCCTCATGTTCAGGAGAGAACATTGTCCTCCCGGAATTTCAGGTTTATTCACAGAGATTTTTATTCAGCTTCAGCCAAAACAAAAATAAGCGAGAAGAGTATACCTCCTCCACTTTTTCCTCCAGAAGCTTCACATTCTGTAAACAACAGAACAAATCATCTGTCTACAGGCTGTCTTCCTCTCTCTTGGTAGTGCTTACGACCTGCTTTCTAGTTAACAAATCCCTGCCTGTTTCCTGATTTCACTGCTCTGGCCAGATGAGATAAGCCTGGATGGAGGAACAGAGCTGCCTCCTTGTGTTTTCATGGAAGTGTTTCCAAATGGGACAGAAACATCTAATTCAAATCTACATTTGAAATTCAGTTCCAAGTAAGTGTTACAGCTGCCAAATGTGCATCTACACCCAGCTTTAAGATCTGCTTCTGTGTCAGACATTCCTGCTTCTATTTTGTCTCCTGGCTGGTAGTCAGGGCCTAGTAATAGCTTAAACCCAAGCATTTTACTGTTTGAGCCCTCCAGATCCAAACACCAATCTCAGAAATTCTCAGTAATATTTAAAAATAGTTATTTGTGTAACAAAGTTTGGTTGGGCAGGTTTTTATTTATTTGATTTGTTGGTAGGTTTTTGTTTTAACTTGAAGGTACTAGTGAATCATACCTTCAAGACTTTCCCTAAACTTTTGCAAATTTGAAATCTATCCTTAGAAGCAGCATCTGAAATTACCTAAGCACCTGCTCAAAAATCTTTTAGAATTTTGCCAATATCTGCATTCTCTTTACTTCAGATCAGGAATCAGAATGGGTCTCTCAGACTTTGTTAAAAAAAAAGCAAAACTGAGGAATTTTTTTGGAGATAAGCTATCCAGTTTCTATATCAACTGCACATGGGCATGTTTATTCACTTGTGACTGACCTAGGAGATGTGAAAAATTGCCAGCCATCTATGTAGACTTGATTTCTCTTTTCTTTGTTGCCATTTAGCTTCCGCTTGTCATTGTGAATTCTTTATAGCATGTTGACATCATAAGCTAGGTCAGAGACACCCTCATATTAAAAAGAATTGCACAGACTAGAAGGTGCATCTATCTGTAGCCATAAATACTATTTTTCCACATCAGCAATAGTGTCAAGGGTCTGAAATAGCTCTCAGCATAAACCAAATTTATTTATTAAACATAGTTCATGGTATCTTAACATTTACTCAAAATTTCCACTGCTTTAGAAGGTCTTATGTATATCCTTGAAGCCTTCTCTTGCGTGTAGACCAAATCACTCACTTTTTGGCAACAATATGAAAAGAAGTTTTATATTGAATTAACCATCAATGTTCTCCACTTATGTGGATTAACATTTTTCTGTGTTTTACACCTGGTAAGTGCTGACTTAGCCAGTTGATCAGAAAGTTCAGATTCATTTTATATTTCTGTAGTTTTACTGTAAATTATTTTTATTATTTTAGATGAAAATTTACTGTTTTCTTTCTGTGAGAAATGAGATAAAAAGCTCACTTTCTTAAATAATGTAAATCCTCAACACAGTTATGAAAAAAGCCTTAACACATGAAAATGGCAGTGCAATTTTAACTGCTCTGTGATGGTCTTGAGCTCCACACCTTTCCAGTTTTAGTGCAAGCAAATAAAATCCACATTTATTAGCTTAACAACAGGCATTAATGTATTTTCTTCTGCATCTGTGTGTGAGACCCCATATGTGTCTATTTTTATTCTGGGTTATGCAAACTTTACTTTGAAGACAAGTGTCCAATTCTTCTTAAATATGATTTCTAATTGTTCCATTTGGAAATATTTTTTAATAACAGCTCTGCAAACAGAGGAACAGTAGAACTGAAAGGGAGGGATCATTTGGTGAATTCTGTTAATGACAAAAAAAGGCAGCAAAGAACTAATAGAACTAGAAGGTAAACTCCTTTTTTTGTCATCTACATATGTAAAATCAGCACTAAAGCTGAGTTTTGGGACCACGAGCAACTGTGAATCACATGGATCCCCTAGAATGGCCAGGCCTGAAATATTTTATATTATTCATACAAAAAAATCTTTGAAAACTGTAGACTTACAACAATTACCCTGTATCAAAGTCAGTACTCTAGTTTCCACAGTAAACTGAATTTCATGACATCTGAACACCTTTGGAATAAACAATCCTTCCCACTCTTCTCACCTAGCCAGGAGTGAAAGAGGTGATTATTCTGGCCTCAAAGTTATTTGTTTAAGTATGAAAGGAAGTGGAGCTTATCTGCTGTCTCTAAAATAAGTCGGAATTCCTCAACCATATAGTCTCTACAGTGGAGTTATTTAGGACAGATATAAAATTAATTTTTTAAACTAGTTTAGAAAATGGGAGTAATAAAAATACAACTTTAGTAGAGAAAAAGGTGAATTTTTATGCTTATAGCCAAAATATGGGCCATTTTAATAATAATTCTGAAACATAATTCAGTTTAGACTAGCACTATACTATCACATACCATGATTTCTGGAAGTTCTAGCATAACACAATAAAATACCTCTGGAAATTTATGTTTCCATTATATTTGAAAAAAAAATGCTAGTTACCTTTCAAGGTAAAATCTTAAGATCATACTTCTCTGAAATTCTCACTGAAAGACTGTGTTGTTAATGGAGAGCTTCATGATGGAGTTTTACTCTTCTGCAGTACCAGTTGAAAGAATAGAAATATCCTTTCTGCTTCTAGAAATCAACGCAACATGCAATGCTGGGGTAAAACCTGGAATAAGATGGAAGAGTGGACAGTAAGTTTGGAGAGCTGAGCATTGCCTAAAAAAATAGAAAACCAGACCAATTCTGTGAGTGAGGAACAGTGCAGCAACCAAGTCTCCCATCTCTCCTGAAATCAGCTTCACATGGAAATGCACAAAAATGTGGCTTCTGGTGGGTACCCTCAACATGTTTCTTTCAAGGAAGGGAAGTTTTACAAAGTCAGGGTTATGGTCTTGAGTACAGTGTGTCTCAGATGGTCAGTTTATAATCCTGTACTTCTTCGGTTTATTAGGACTAGAAAAGGTCTTGGATATCATTCCCTGTTAAAAAATGCATCCGTGAAATATTGACATGACCACAGTGTGTACAGCGATGTTTATTCTGTTCCAACAACTGCTAAAAGTCACAAGGGAATAAAGTCCCTTGAAAAAGACCTCCACTGTTGGCAAAAAGTATTTCACATTGACATAATGAAGAAACCTAAACAAAGTAAAAAGGGAAGCATTTGATACCAAATAACCAGAATATCAAGTCAGGTGAATTTACACAGCTTTGCAATTTCTTTATGATCAAAGTTGCCTTATCCCTGTGGGAAAAAAAAAAAAAAACCACTCTAGAATTTGAAATGATAGTTTTCAGGGCAGAAAATGATAATGCATATGGAAAATGCATTGTTGTCTCAGCAAGTCAAGGGTTCTTTCTCAATCTGAGAACAAAATATCTTCTCTGACTTTTCAAGAATGTATAACAGTCCAAAGAACAAGTCAAAGTTTGCTATTTTAAACAATTTACACTTTAGAACAGAAATATATTTTTCAGATGTGAATAGAGTATCATTAAAACAAAACCTTATTTTAGAGGGTTTTGAAATGCAGTTTGTATAGGAATTATATATGCTTAGACTGGAAAAGCATTAAATATCTAGTGTTGTGATTTTTCAAAAACGCTTCTTTTTTTTTTTTTTTCTTTTTTTTTCTCTTTCTCCCTGACAGTTTGGTT
>VZRR01002856.1:323729-543203 GCA_013398015.1 Oreocharis arfaki | reverse complement strand
ATTAAATATTTTATGTTGTAATTTTCCAAAAACCTTTTTTTTTTTTTTTTTTTGCTCTTTCTCTCTGACAGTTTGGTTATTATTCTGGTGTAAATTTCTTTTCTTGTACAGTTTAGTTCTGATAGCTGAAGTTACATGAGAAAATGTACTATCGTTACGAGGACACATATAGAGTTATAACTCTAGTGTGTCGAGATGAAAAAACTGGGCTCAGCTGACAGGAGGGGGAAAATTGGGCACCTATTAGAATTGAAATATCTCCTTCCTTATCTCTTCATTTTTCAAGCCATAGCCTCAGTTGATTACTTTTGTGTCTGCATATACTTGTAATTAATGAAAATCTGCTCATAACAGAGATTTCATTTAGTCTAGTTCCAAAAGGCAAAAATTCTTTGCACAAAAAATTCCCTCTTTGAGACTTCTTCATCTCCTAGTTCAGCTTCTATTTAGTAGAAATTATATTGCTGAAGATTTTGGGATGTTAATTTTTTTCTTTCTGGCTTTTATTAAATCTATATGTATACCACCCAGTAGTCCAACACCCTGAACAAAATCAGACCATCTGGCTCCAGAGCTCATTATATTGTATACAAACATAAATATCAGATGTTCCATATTTTCAGTGTGAACACACTCTTCTTCAAGTTGGCAGAGTAGTGTTTTCACCTCCATATTGTCTGATTTTTTTTTTTTTGGTTATAGCCAGACATAATTATGTTAATGAAATATCCTCAGGGAATGTATTATTTCAAACAGAACATCTAGTTAAGGTATCTTTGTATTTTATTACTATCCTGGGTCAGTGGTTTTTAGAGCTCATCTTACAGCCAGAGTACCTACAGGTTTTAACATATTCCTTAGCTCAATACCAGGAATGTTAATTGAACTAATAAAGGGATTATTACATGTTTCATAGATTATTTTTTTTAATGTTTAAAATACAAGATGCCCTAAACTCACTTCATTGTAGATCTAAATTCTTTTTCTTTGATAATCTGAAAGACCTTCTTCAGGGCTATTTTCCTCTATATTCTCTTGGTAGACTTTTTCTTAGTTTTTTTGACATATTCATATCTACAGGCTCAGTTAACAAAAATAGTGTTGATATGGGAGCACTGGATCCAAACCTATTTGAGTAGTAGAGATCTAAATCTACATCTGCCTCTCTCTAACCCCAAGCACACTCTGCAGAAGAGCTGTTCTCTTCCTCCTCAGAACTCAGCACACCAAATCCCAAGTCAGTGATGCATATCATCTGCTGTTTCCTAGAGGGCATCTCTGGGCTGCTCCCTGTAAGCACACTGAATTGCCTCATTTTTTATGTAGCCAAAAAAGTGATAGTGTCTTTAGTTTTTGCGTCAAAATGGTCTTTACCATGGAAATAAAGAGCTTAGTCTCCTAATGAAAGGCTTTCATTCAGGTCTGTAACCTCTGCTTAGACCTAGAATTTCTAAGTTTGGAGCTTAAACAAGGCTCCATTATAATGAATTCCACCACCAAAGACCTGCAAACGCCATTTAAAAGCCCTTAAAATTATATTCTGCATGGATTCAACATGATGAATCAGATATCCATTTGCTGCTAGTCCTTCAAACTGGTCAGACAGCCAGCAATGCCACCCCTAGTTACATACAGCTGGAAACAAGCTACACCAGTACTGCTGTAGCCTTGTGGCTGTGAATGGACTGCATCGCCCAGGAAACTGCTCCATGGTGCAAGAACATTTTTCTGTAACAAGTAACATTTTCCCATTACTCCACTAAAACTCTTACCATATTATTTTTATTCATTCCCAAACCCAAGAATATTTAAATGTGCCTGCTACTGTATTTACACAGTGTGAATGTTCCAATCCTATGCCATCACAAGTCAGAAAATAAGAAGTTACAATTCCTTGGGGGCAGCAATCTCTGTCATGCTGTTTGTATCACAGCCTCCTTCAGCTTTGAAGAACTAACACAGTAGAAATTGCTGCTCCCTGTAGAACTGAATGAAGATATTCTAGCTGTCTTAAGGTGATACCAGCATCAATCATCAAAGGTAGGAAGCCCCTATGGCTTGCATAAAACGCATTCAGGAAACAAAGAGAACAGAATTGCCTGTAAAGGATTAGATTACATCAGGTCACCTGTGAGCTCATTTACTGTTTAAATTGCAATCCTAGTACTCAATTCCTGATAAATGTATTCTAATAGTACAACAGCACCATTTTCTATATTGTATAAAAATACATTTTTACAAGGAAAAGGTATTTTGCCATGACAGTTTTCTGCGCATCTATTTTGTCTGTATGTACGGAGCAGTAATTTCAGTGATGGGTGTGCATGGTACTGAAGTAAAGGAAAACAAATATTACTTTTAGTATATTCCAAATGAATATCAATAAACATTTATAAATTTTTAATTATATTCTTGTGGTTTTCATTAGCTTTGCCTGCTTCAGCTGATGACCACAAAAAAAGAAAAACTACGAAAGAAAAATATGAAAGAAAAAGAATATTTTACAGAGGGAAAGAGATGTTTTTTCCTGTAAAATTCGCATTAAGGGTAGTTCATGGTTTAATTTTCATCAGTTTAAATGCAGAGGAACTTCATCACAACTAAAGAGTAATGGAGTAAATACAACATAATCTGCTTACAGTAGATGAAGATCATCTGGCACAGGTTTATTCCAGTTTTATATGATTTTGGCTTTGATCTGAACTGGGCCATTTATCTTTTGTTGTGATATTCATGCTAACTTTTATAGTGATGGAAAGGGCAGCCAAAGAAATCATACAGCTGTTAATTCTCCAGTGACATCAGAGTCCAAACCTGCATTAACATGAGTTCTTTATCCTGTTGTCCTCCTGCAGCTTCTCCCTGAACAAGATGGGAGCATGTAGGCATTGGAGGAGCTGGCTGTGTGCACACACCATTAACAGAGCCTCTTTCCTTCCAAAGCCTTCCAGCACTTTCTGGTTCCAAGTTCTTTGCATTTTACCAGGTACGTATAAATAAAAGAGAATTAGCTCAGTTCCAAGCCTCAAAGACACATTCTTCTGTGAAAACATTACAAGAATGAGGTATGTTTTTTCTTTCATCTTAAGAGTATTCACTAATTTTCTAAATAATATGTCCATAAATGATAAGTTGCTGGCCCTACTGCACAGCCAGAGGCAATGTGTCAAGCATGGACTAAGAACACAACAGTTAATAGTTGACTAAAGAAGAAAACAGGAACTTCTAAAAATAGTCAGATAACAGCAGCAATGTTTGATTTTGAAGAAAAGAGCACTTACAACCCTCAGAAGTATCCACAGCACATGTGGAGATTGTTGTGAAAGGCTGTTTTGATTTGACCTAGGCTTAGTGACTGCAGAAGAGCATTTGTGATTCAAATAGTCTGAAACAAACTTGCTATGTCCAGTAACCTGTGCCCTGAGACTGGATCAGTGCAGCCTCTTCTTCTCTTTGTGCTTGTGTAAATGGAGACCCCTCCACACTTTAAATGTATTAAGAGAACTACTATGTTGACTGATTAATGGGACTGCTCAAACTTGCCTCCAAATAAGGTAGTATTTGCCTATATTTCATTGTGTAACACCTTTCTTCTGCCACTGTGTAATTCTGTGACAGTAGGGCTGAGCACCTAGCAGCCACTTACAATAAGAAAAAGACTCCTGTTTTCTTCCTTTATTGTGGATCAGTTCCAAAACTGTTCTGGTGGACTAAGCAGGTGTAGTGTGGCATAATGTACAGGCTACTGGCTTCAGACTGAAGAGAGAAATGTCAGTTTTTGATCGAAACAGGCATTTTGGAACTTTTGGGACAAATGTGTTAATCACCATGAGTGCTATCTTCCTTAGTCAAGAAATTATTAGAGCAGATGGAATGTAGAGTTTCCTTCCTTTCTCTTCTCCAACACTAACCATTTTGGAATCTTTTTGGATCACATGGGCAGAAGGAAAACACAGTGTCAATGATTTTTCTTCATTGTCCAGTTTTGGTTATGTCTTGTCCTGTTTTCTGAACTCCTCACAGGTTTTCTCAAAGAATATGCTCCTAAGAAGTAACCCTTTTTTACTCACATGGTTGTGAGTATAGGCTTGGCTAGTTGTTAAGCAGTGGTTAGAGGTTTCCATTCTTACACAGGCACCCTCTCCTGCTGTGCACCAGCAAACACCATTCAGAGCCAGTGCACCAGCAAACACCATTGAAAGCCAGTGCGTTGCCAGAAGACACACTGGGTAAATCCGACTCGTAGATGGTGTGGAACAGAGCAGGTCAAAGCAGACCCTCCTGCCACCTGTGCTAACCAGGAAAGGTGTGTTGCTAGAGGAAGTTTGGAAGAGACATTCATGAGGTTCAAGATTAAACAATAGTAAGGAGAAAAGTATGAACTGTGGCAGTCCCATTGTTTTTCCCACTGAAAAATAAGCTGTCTTATTACTCCATGGTTTTAGGTGGCTGCCCTGCCAGAATCTGATGATAATTGTACATAATTTTAGTTCTGTTGCATTCAGCAGGACCACTGTAAGCATAATAAATGTGAGCATATGATATCTACTGCAACTTATACGCATCAAAAAAATTGAGTTGACTGCTGAATACTGAGGCGATAAGAATGTACAGGATAACAAAGAGAATATTATCTTTACTTGACAGTATATATAAGGCATAATAATACATCATGAATAATACTGCCTATGTTCCATTAATTGTTCTTCCTTATTTGGACAAAGTTGATCATGTACATCTGTTTACTTTCTCTAGAAATCCTCTTCTGGAGCCTGTCCAGTTTGATACAGCACAGCAGTTTGCAGACATTTGGTGTGTGGCAATAAGAGTGACAATGTATCTGTTTCAGTTTGGAAATACAGCGTCTGTTCTTCAGACCTGATAGCTCTACATAAGTGTGAAATGTGACTAGGAGGTTACCAGTAACCTCCTACAGTAGCTGTGACTTTGAGAACAGGACTCTGCTACCCTCATTATGAAGAATCATGGCCATGTCAGACTGTGAGAAAATGATCCCAAATTTAAAAACATTTGGAAAAAATTTATCAGGTCAAAAAGGCCATCAGCTAGCTTCTATATCTGTACTAGTTTACCAGCTGAAAATTAAATCTACAATGCCTGTGAGTTCAGTTAGTTATTACTGAAGTGTGTCATATTGGCAAAATAGATGAGTCTGTGTTTACCATCGTTTGATTTTCATCATGTTCTCATGCTTGACTCCAGAGCTGCTCTTTATCTGGAATGATATTTGATGAGATTGCACTAGGAATGAGGAGTGGCACAGAGGAGAAGCTGGGTAGTGCCTGAAATATTGGTATCTACAAAGTTTGCTTAACTTCAGACTGTGCTTCTAATGATTAACCAATCCCTCTTTTCTTTCTCAGATCCATGATTTTTCTTGCACAATTATCAGATCTTTTCTCTTGATTTAGTTGTTTCCTTTGTGTTTTCTTCCTTGTTTCATGTTATTTCTTGTCTTCTCCTTTTAATGGTCATCTATACTAGATGGTTTTTCTCACTCCCAGAAATGAACCAAGAGAAAATTATTATTAGCTGGCTGGACATGTACGTGTAGGAGGTGGCACCCTCTTAGGTCTTGTGATGCTCTGGATCATAACTGTGAATTAAGCTAAAACAAAAAGTTTGATATTAATTGAAACAGAGTTTGAATTTACGTAATATAAAATCCGTAGTACAACATTTTGTCCTCAGTATTGGACTGGAATTGATTCAAATTAAATAATTAGATTAAACAAAAATAATCCATCCTTGCCCATGCATTCTAAAAAATCTCAGGTTTGTGGGGTCTACCACCCAGCTAAAGATCTGGACCAAAACTAGTCTTATTGATGACTTGTAACTGGTATGAGGAGGATTCATTTCATATCAGGAGGGTCCCAGAATAGTGTATCTGTTTTCAGTCAGATGGGTTTGTACTCTGGCATGTTCTGGCATTTCTTTCACTACAAAATTAGCTGTTGAATTATAAACTGAAAATAACATATTATCTAAAATCTAAACCACAAGTTAGCACTAATTATAAAACTTCCTTCTTACATTGTAATTCTTGTGTTGTGGTGACTTTTCTCTTCCTTCCAAGAGTCAAAGGTGTTTCTTGTACAGATGTTTCTTGTAACAGATCTTTTCCAAATTGTTGTAGGTGGTACCAGGACTCTTAAGATTGTAAATCTGAGGCATGAATATGTTCACAAGATAGTATTTAGGCATCCTTTTCCTAGCATATTCATCAGGTACATTTCAGGAGAGTATTAACTTCACAAAGAACTGCAATTTCAGTTTCTTAATTAATGAGTGTGAAAGAGCACAGACAATCCAGGGAAGCAGATCAGAGGGCAATGTAGCATGGTGAGAAAGACAGTTACCTAGACATTTACACAGACAAGAGAATATAACTCTGAAATAGAATTCCCACGGTGCTATGCTTGCATTCTTGTAATTGCTTACCAAATCTCTAAATTTTAGGTTTAATTGGGGTAAGATCTGGATTATGTTTTCATCTCTGAAAGTGATGTCTGTGATGTATTTTCCCACCTTTCACTTGTATGAAAAATATAGAGTCTGGAGTAAGATCTTGTATGAGTAGCAGTAAGAAGGATCATGCCCTTAACGTCTCTCTCACCTTTAGCTGAAATGTTTTATGTTTTCATTTTTGTTATTATAAATAACTTTCATATGCAATTAATTCCCTTAAAATGCATGTGAAGTTCAATGGCATAGTCAGGTATCTTTCCTCTTTTCCTTTTCTACCATTTTACATCATGTATTTTACTTTTAAAAAAATCTTTTTAAAATGGATTTTGCTTATAAACTCTTGGAAAACAGTGATAATATAAAGCAAGTATAAAACAGTTATTGAAAACAAGACAAATTACCATTCTAAATGAAGGAAACATAACTTTCTTTCTAGATTTATGGGCAGTTGGCCTATACCTGATGTTAAGTATTTCCCTAAAATAAGGAAATGCAGACAGTGTAACAACCGCTGAAACTGGAGCATAATTCCCCTCATGTGATAAACTGTAGTCATTAAAAATCATGTCCTGCAGTAAATTTCATGTTGCCAACACCAGAGTATGATCCAGTCATTCTGTGCTGGGATTTGGCAGGATTTGGCTGTGTCTTTTTTGTGTCTATTTAAACCAGTATCTGTAAGAACAGTTAAAATCATGTCAAGATTAGGATGGAGTGTGACAGCTGGGTACTATATGTACGGAAATAAGTATTTTGAGCAGTTGGCATACGGAAATGAAGAACTACTTGTTTTACTTAGGCTGATGTGATCAGTGCAGGTGGTGATTGTTTCTGAAGTTGAGGAATTCTCGGGGCTTTCAGCTTTGTTTTCCTTTCAGCCTTGAAACAGTCTAACAAGTATGTTTCAGTACAGCGGGGGGATTATATGTCGCTATTGCCTTAATTTCCAAGGAACTGAACTTGATGTCCCAGCATGTCTTGTCTAGGCCTGTCTGTTCCTAGTCTGAGCAGAACAGTCTGTTTTCTTCTGAGTCTCTGTGCATCTGCCTTTCATAGTATCCCTGTCTGAGTTGAATTATGTATAGTTAGAAGTCACTGGCAAGTTCCAGAGAAGGGAATTGATGCAAGAGCTAGGATTGCATTAGCACCAATGTTAGGCTGTCATGGCTGTTTTTCTTTGGCCATAGAATCACAGAATCATAGAATCATAGAATGTTGAGATTGGGAGGGACCTTGCAGATCATCCATTTCCATCCTCCCTGCCATGGGCAGGGACATCTTTCACTAGACCTGGTTGCTCAGGGACCTATACAACTTGGCCTTATCCAAAAATTTTACATCCTTTTTCAACCAAAATATTCCATCGTATCTAACACCACAGGGAAATCTTCATGAGATCAGTAAAAGTATATTAACTAGATTTGTCTTGTATATTTAGCTGGATAAATACTTAAACAGCAGAATATTGGCAATCAGTTGTGCTGGGCTGTTATTCTGTCAATGGAGGACCCACTGGTTAAAATATGGAATGTAAATATGACAGGCAGCTTTTTTAGTAAAAAAGTAGTCTTCCTCAAAGTCAGTGTGGCTGAACAGCTTAGCTTACTGGAGACAGGAGGAAGATGGCACTCAATTTTCTTACCTATCACTTTGTGAACCTCTTAATTGGAAAAGGAGATGGAAATTACCAAAAGCAATGAACCTGTGGTAATGGTGGAAGATACTGCTCAATAAAAATAATTCTGAATACTGTAGACAAATTGAAGAGATTATCTGTTTTTCTGGAGATCCGTTTTAGCCTGGGAGAACTGACTGTGACAAGGATTAACTTAATGTAGATGTGTCCTGTTGTAGAAAGAGGGGGACAAAGAAATAATGTGCTAGTTCCTGTACTAATGTGTTTCGTTAAATGTGAGTGAAAGAGCTGAGTTCAGAAGTCAGAGAAAAAATCTGATAATGTCAACATCTCCCTCTGGGTTAGTCACCATGCACTTCCTTTATACTCAGTTGAGGGAAAGATACTGCTCTTTGAGCTTAGGTCATGCTACCCTAAAGCAGATGTCTAGAAATAGGTCAGCTGAATCACCCCACCCGGGAGCTGCGCACAGCTATCTCAGAAGTCATAATCTGTGTTGCAGACATCTCAAATCAGTGAGATGAATCCCAGCCTTAAGGTCTCTGTTCCAGCTCAGTCTTGCACAAACAGCTATCTGCTTGGGCAGTTTCTGTTGTTCATCTGATCTGGCATGACATGAAACAAGCAGCTTGAGACATGAAATGAAATGCCCTGCAAGACTGAGTGTGTTGGGAAGCTCTGCTGTGGGAACAGAGTGCAAGTGAATATACGGAGGCCTTACTTTGACTAAAAAAATCAATCTTCATCATTAAAGATGCCACCATGGACTGAAGTTAGGTTTCTGGTGAGGGACTAAGGAAATTTTGGGGACTTTATTATGGATTCGTATTTATAAGTTCTGCTGGCATTTCATTAGCTCCATGACAGGTCCAGTTATGGCTCTGGGACACTTGAGCAGGTCCTGATACAGGTATTTTAGTACAATGCCTCCACTGCAGTAGTAGTTTCAGGTCTGAGACTTGGTAAGAGATGGTATTGCCTTTCGGGACTACCTAAAAACAGAAGGTAGACAAAGTTAAGAGAATAAAAAGGGGATATATTTATTGAAGGGCCTTCAGGTACATTTAGGGCAGACGAAGCCCACCCAGGGGCTACACTCAAAAATGGACGATGGGTCACAAGTTTTCATACTTTTTAAAGTTTGGTCCATTTGCATATCAGGGGTTAATCCTCCAATTACAGATTCAGGTAATGAAGTCATTTACCCCGAGTTTGCTCCCCCCAACTAACTTTTGTTTACGTTTCTCGGGGCCTGAGACAGTCAAGGACTAAGATGTCCTTGATTTCCAGGCCTATCAAGGAATAGTTTTGTCCGACCAAAATGGAAGAACAGTCGCTAACAGTCTGTATGGAGTTTAGACTTATACACTAATGAATTGCAGAATTACAAATATATGAAAAATGTAAAAGCTAAAATCCTAAAGTGTCATCGGACAGGAGTGTTCCAATTTTTTTTTTCTGCACAGGCCTTTTGATTTAGAAACTTCTGCTTCAATGTGCCCGAGTCCAAACCATGTATGTCTGTCCAATGATTATGATGTCACAAACATGGAAACCTCTCTGAACTTGGTGGTTGCTTACTTACTGCAATGCCAACTTACTCTTCTAAATAAGCCAAAATGGTCTAAAGCAGTGGTTGGTTTTCTGAAATAATTCCCACGTACCTGCAGCAGTAAACCAACCTGATGTTGCTGGATGCATGCAACTAGAACACCAGAAATTGTGGCCCTGTTGTGTCACTTGCCGCTGAAAGAAACCTATTGACACCAAGTTAATACAGGAAGGACTGCTTTGAGGCATACGGATGGAGGAGACAGACGGTTCTGGTTCTCAAAGCTTAAAGTTGCCATAACCCATGTGGAATTAGTACTGCTGAATGTGTGACAGTGAGGATGAAAAATCTGTTTATCTAAACTAGGAAATAGGAATAGTGGAAACCCTCACACTGGGATAGCTGAGCAAGCATTGTCTGCTTACATAAGCACAGATGGTGGGGGCAAGTGAACTTCAGGAAGGTAAATATTTGATGAGTTGGAAAAGAGTATTTCAGCACACTAATTCCCAGCTTGAGCAATAGCTGATGAGCATCACACCTGGAAAACTTCTTCCAATAATTTCAGGGGCTTTAATCAGCATGTTCTGTGAGCCATGACAAGTCACTGAATCAGTCTGTTTATTCCCTGATATGCTGACTCTTCTTTGCTCCAACAGAGGTGTCATACCTGCCCCCGAACAGTGTTCCAGTTTTTCTCTTCCTTTTTCCTTTTTTTAAAAGCCATCTGAGTTGTAAGCTTTGGTTCAGGTAGATTACGTGGCTTTTCGTTTCATTAAGTAATGTCTGAGTTATAATGTTTTCCCTTTCTCCAGGTACTTCCTATTATTTTTAAATCCACTTACCACTTACTCATTTGCCCATTAACTTAGAGGTCATATTGTTTTGTCTAGGAGCTAAGAAACAACAGAAATAAGAAAACAGACAGTATCTAACAAGGCTGAAATAAGTAATGTTTAATCTCTGCTTAAGATTCATTTTGATAAATGCCTGTCTAAAAGTATAGATCTGGATGGTTGGTTAGTGTTTGCATTGCAAGTGGAGTACAAAGTGAATGTATTTCCAGACCATTAGGCACATAATGTGATGTTATTTTAGTCAGTGTAATAGCAAAACTGGTGTTTTGCTGGTGTGAGAGGGGACTATTTGTCCTTATGTGATGACATAAATCCCCTTGAAAAAAGGTTCAGAAAAGACGTTTCAGATCTTTGAAGAGTCATGCTGAAATGTGCATGAAGCATAAAGCAGGAGTGTTCTATTTTAAACAGGACAGATTTTTCCATGCAGGAGAAGCAGCCTGAACCAAGACTTAAGCTGACAGAAACATGCCACTCCACCTTAGTGCAGCTGAATACAAAGGGAAAAACATGATCAAAATGGTGTTGTCTTTACTGGTTCAGGGCATATTGATGCTTTATTCAAATATGTGCATACACATATCCAGACCCATTTGGTATCCAGGATTCAATTTGGAAAGGATTAAAAAGAAATTTCTTGTCATTATGTACAGCCACAGCTTGGTCTCGCCAGCATCCCGAGTCAGTAGTGTTTTGTGTTTCTACAGAATTTCAAGCTCTGTGACAGTGCCATGGTGTCTTAATTGCTGGTGTTACAGAAGTCTGGATGATCACAACCCAGTTCTGACTGTGATTTTTGTAAGTTTGGTGAATCAGTATAGTACTGGGATAAGAGTGTGAAAGAAGCCAAAACATCACTCAGGTTCATTTCTTTGGCATAGCTGTCAGTGTTTCACTGGTATTCGTAAGAGAATATCCACAGAGTCAGCAACTGAGAAGAAGATAAAAATCTTTAAATCATAACTTTTGGGCCAGAATTTCTGTCAAAAGTATAACATTTCTGTGCCCATTTCCAATGGAATTCAAATTGACACTTTAAGTTCTCAAACTCTACTTATTGTCAGTCTTTGACTACTGCATTTTAAATCCAAAACTCATAGGCCTGAATCTTTGCCTTTGAAATGATATCTTTATCAAAAAATAAATTGATTTAAGCAGTTATGCTTGCAAAGTAAAAGTTTGACGATAAGAGTAGAGTAAGAGTAAGACACGTTGAAAAAGGGTAAACTTCACATTTAAAATAATATATAGATCTTTATTTTAGGATGTCTGGCTTGAAATTTTGAGGTATGTGCAACAGATGATACAGTCAGAAAGAAGTATTTTATCCAACGTTGGAGTTTATATTGCTGATCGTTGCATTACAGATTTTAATAAAGTTATCAGCTCACCAAACCCAGTATTTATAATTTTAGGAGAAAGTCTGAGGTCTCCTTAGTAAGGGTAAGATTTAACATGGTAACTTTCAAAAACACTTTATTTTTCTTTTCTGCAAAATGCTGTATTGTAATAATAACTCTCTTAGTCCTCTTCAGCTAGGGCTCATGAGCCTACTGACTCTTAAAGCCTCAAAATTATTTCTACAGGATATTAGTAATGCCAAATGAGTTTGAAAAAGGTTGTGATAATCCCTAGTATACAAAGAAATGTTCATTTAGTCAAACAAATGCTTGTAATTTAATTCTGTGTAGTGCCCCACTCTTGTTGGAAAAAGAATAATTTTAGGTTTAATGAATGTATGTCTTTCATTTGATTGCACTTTACGCAGTTCTGCAGTATTGCTGGAGTTAAATGCAGTTTCCTCTCTGTGACAGAACACTTCTTTCCAGTCAGATACATATCTGATTATGTCCCTTGAAAGTAAGGGTTCCTCTTTTAGTGTATTTTGGTATCTTTTGTTCTATTCAGTATAAGAAAGGGAAGGATGAGGTTTTTCCTTTTGTATGAACAAGCTTTCTAGCTTCTCAATCATTCTCTCTGCAGTGTAATTTCTTTCATATGATGCCAATAGGAAAAATGCAGACCATACATGTTTATTTACAATTTTCTTATCAGTATTTCTTACAATTTTTAATTGCCATGGATCTTCAAGAGATTACACACTGAAGTACAACTTGGGAATGAATAGGACTACTCCCATTCTGAATAAAACAAGCAGATCGAGAGTGAGTTATGTGAGTATAAGCAAAAGAAACCAACAGTATTTCTGATGCTTCCTACAAGATGTGTTTTACACTACCCTGGCATTTAATCATGACAGTGATAACTGAGAAGCATGGGTGCAGGTGTGGCTGTTTGTATAGAAGCAATTTATAAGATGATCAGCGGAGAGAGAAAATGTCCAATATGTTTTTAGCCTGTGCTTTCTAAGCAGATGGTGAAATAAAGGCTAGATTGCTTTGGAGTAAGAAACAATACAAACATGACTATGTTAACATACTGTTGTCATCGTAATAATCCTAAAATCATCACTTTGCATGCAACTAAAATATCACCCTGAGTTCTGAATGCACAAATCATAATTATTTTAAAAGAATATTTGTTGCAGATGCCCTATGTCTCTATGGTCTCTTTCAAGTAGTTACTGAACTAAAAAGAAAACGTGACTGTAAAGTGTGCCAGTAAGAACACTTTGGTTTGCTGGCTATTTGTGTCTTTTCAGAAGCGTGACCTACAATTAAAGCAAGATGGAACATAGAACTGAGTCCTTGGCAGCAATTCCCATCGAATCGAGTTTAACAAGATCTCTTCTATTGCAGCTACTCTTTCAAACCCCTGTACTTCTGATGAAAGAAACCTTAGTGACTCCACTGGTTCCAGTTTTATTCATGTTCCACCAATGTTTGGCAATCATTCAGCTTTGAAAATTCTTATTTAAAATGACTTTTGAAAAGTACGAAATTAGCATAAAAATGCACAAAACAGGGAGGTGATATTCACCTTCTATATTCATGGTTTTTATCTAACACGATATACAGCATCCCAGCAAGTAGCCGTGGTAACACCAACATGGTGGGAAGCTTCCCATTGTTTTCACCTTTTTATAAGGAAGTATTACATCCATAATTCCTATTTCCAGTTGTACAAATTATATTTGTGATTATTATTTCTGGTCAGGTCAATAACTTCTCATTGCTCTTGGAGATGGTATTTCAGATAATGCATTACATGTTTTGCCTCCAAAACTTGGGAATACTTGCAATGTTTTTTAACAATTTTTTTTTAACATTTTGTTTTTTCAAGTAAAAAATCTTTCACTCAGTAACTTTTGTTAAAAGCTGAGAAATCAGAAAACTGTACTTAAATCTTCTCTAATTATTACTATAATAAAAAATAGTAAGAATTCTATCTTTTCTAAATTACTAAAACTGAGAAAATTTGTTTTTCTCAAGTGTTATACAAACAGCTTCACATTTTTAGGGGACAAATTTCTAATAAAGACTAGCACCGTTTTGCTCTGTTTTATATAGGTAAAATAACATGATAAATAAGAATATTCCAAAATTTCCACAGAAAACACACTCAGTAATTAATTTTATAATTTTAAATGTGATGTAGTTTAAATGTGGCTTCAGTGATATCAGGAATTTTTAAGGGGGGAGATAACACAGGGAAATGCCAGGAAAAATATCTTCTCATTTTTGAATGATGATTTTTGTATTATCAAGTCAGTGTGATTTGATAGCCTGTGATGTAACTTGGAATGGAAATCCAGAGTATTATTGCCCGAAGTGCACTGGTAGTTCATACCATAGTCTAGGCTGTGAAAGTGAACCTTGGAATGCCTGTACTTAATTTTCTTTGGGCATTTCATGGAACTGGATATTGACTGCTCTAACAGGTCATGAAACAGATAAATGGTTATTTTACAATTAATTCCTACAAATACTCTTCTGAAAATCACTCTAGAGTGATGATAGAACCCAAATTTTTGTAAACAGTGAATGAGTGGGAACCAAAAATAAACACAGTATGGCTAAACCATGTGGTATTGCTTGGGTCCATGCAGTATGGCTCTTGCCAGGTTGCATATCCATGTTGCAGATTTGGAAATGAGAACTTCACTAAATAGTTAAACACACTTTTGATACTGCCTTAGAGAATAATTGAAGCATTTCAGGTGTCTGAAAGGTGCATTTCAAGTCCATTCATAATCACATCTGCTTATTTAGCAGCATCCTCTGTCCTCGGACTTGATTTTTTTTTTATTTTTACCTCTATTAAATTCACACCTTTAATCACTATATCTGTCATTTGGTATCCTTCCTAGCAAAGCTTTATTTACTAAGTTGAGCAAGTAGAGAAGGCCCAGCAGTTGTGGTCCCATCAGCCCTGTTCTGAATTGCTGGAGGTCTCTAAACCAAGCCTCAGAACTACAAAAGGCTGTTCTTAAACTTCCTTCTGACCTCCTGACTGCCCGCTCCTTATTTTATATCTCTCCACTTGCTGTTCTTCAGGGGTTCCAGCAGCTCCTTCACCTCTTCTGTCTTTCAGTAGCTTACCTGGCCCTTCCTGAATCCCAAGATACACTTCCTTTTTAAATAACACTTCCTTTTTCTTCATCTCTTTAGTCTTTAGAATGTTATTGGTGTTCTATCTGATGATGGTCTACAGAAAAAGAAGAGAAAATTTCTCAGGGTAGATGAGAAAACCTTGGTTTTCCCTCGCTTTTCTTAATCCAAAGTCTTCGTAAGGTTGGTTGAGGGTATTTAAAGTGTATTTTGGCCCGTGCTATTTCTGAAACACCTTCCAGGATTTTTCCAGTCAGACAGTTACATGCATGGCAGACCAAGAAAATGCTTCATTATGGGTTTGTAGCAGTAAAAACCAGGGATTTCTTTTGTCAGCTATAAATTAAACTTAACAAACATTGCATAGCCTGCCTACCAATGTCAAGACTGACAATAACATGCACTTGTCAGAATAATCATAATCTTAAAAGAGTGATAAAAATCTGTATTTTTTCTTCTGTGCTTATTGAGAAACCAATAAAAGAAAAAGGCAAAGGCAGGATTTTAGGGGATTCTCTCTCTGTTGAAAGGGAATGAACGATCATAACTTCCCTATTTTTGCTTAATATGGCATGGCAAACTATAATAATAATAACAATGAAGAATTACTTGGAAATTATGAAGAAATAAGAGAAAAAGCCAGAATTAATATTTTTCCAATGGAACCTCTAATTTGCTTTTGATGTGGATGCAGAGCTATTGAATGTATTGTAATTTTACAGTTTTTAAAAGTCCTGGTGAGTATTAATCAAGCACACAATAAATTGATTAACAATTGACAAAATGACCATCTCCAGGAATGTGTGGATATGTCACCTGATCAAAGACCTTTATTTGTGCAAGGACTCAGTGTGGTATGATGTGAATTCAGTCATGTCCAACATTTTCACCAAAAATTTGAATGCAACCATAAAATCATAATTCAAAAATCTTTCCAAAATCTTTATAAGTTTAGGCAAATAGCATATAAAAACGACTACCTGATGATAAAGCTCTATTAAGAACGCCTCTTCTCATAAAGCTAAATGCTGTGTTAGTTGTTTGTGCTTTTCTGAGTTTCACTCAAGTCTCTCATCCTCTCTCTCCTTGCCTCCATGTAAAACCCCAAGAATTTTGTAGTTTTTTATGCTTTAGCACCTTTAAATGTTGCTTAGGCATTCGAATTGGAGTCTTCATCCAGTTTTCCAGAGAAGAGAACTGAAGAAGGCAGCTTTTTCTGTGCACAAAATAAGAAACTCCTTATTCTTTGCCCAAAGAAGCCAGGAGGAGCCTCGTATTCCTGACGTTTGGCATTGGTGAATGGATGTTCTGGCAGGACATGACTGTAAGGCCAGGTAAGAAACCTTATCGTAACTACTGGGTTTATGTGAATTGAGATTCTTCAGTGGCTTACAATTTCTCAATTATCCACGTATTTTCACAGAAACAAGCAAATCTCTCTTATATAACATCTAGCAATTATCTAGAATAACATCTAGCAATTTCCTTAGCAATCCTTTTACAGTTCCAGGGCTTTTTCACAGAAGAGATGCCCATCTCTTTAGCAAGGGCAAAACATATCCTTTCTTGTCTCATTCTATGTTTCATGAGAGAAATTTTGCCAAAATATTTATCATAGATATGGGAAAATTTGGTCCCCAGGGATGAAGATTTGCAAGCGTGGAAGGACCTAAAACCAATATTTTATTAGAAAAGGAAGCCTCAGACAGTCATAATCTCATACGAGATTAGCAAAAACAACTTTCTAAAGCTCTTGAGCCAGTAAGCGATCCGGATGTTAGACAGACAAAATCACCATTAACATCTTGCGATAGACAGCCCTTTTTCCTTTCTTTGTCTTAGTGAAAAAGTATTTCGATTTGCTGCATACTGTCTCATGTTCAATTTTTTAACCTTTTCGTTTTCTCGTCCTGGTTAACCTTGTACAGTGTGTGAAACCACCAGTGCTCAGGCATCCTCAGAACACAAAGGTGCTCTTCCCAGCCAGGCATTACCACAGGCATGTCAGGCATCCCTTACTCTACATTCCAGTTCCCTGCTGAATTCTGAATAAGGTTTAAGGTCTGTGTGTTCTCATTCAAAGCCTTCCCAAGCCTGAGACAAAGAAGTTTAGGAGCAAAACCCATATCAGTCTGTGCGCCTGTTGCACAAAGAAAGAGGCAAGGGCTTACCTGTCAGCCTGAGGGGTTACTCTGGTTTCTGAGGGCCTCTATGCACATTCCTCCTCCCACTCTGATTCCATGAGCCATTACTCGTGTTTTCCGTTGTAAACACATAGCAACATGCATGCTAAAAAAACAAATAAACAGATGAAAACCACTTTGCCAGTGTCAGACCCTCCCCTCCTTCTTCCCCTGGGGAAAGAGAAGAAAACAAGCAATATGTGACAGATGTTAGTCATGGTGCTTAGTGCATGTGCAAAGACACTCAGATGACATGGAAGTGACCACGACAAAAAATAAATAAAATCATGGAATAATTGAGCTGGTGGGAGATCTCAGATCTTTTGAATGTATTGGAATCCCCTTTAAAAGGTCTACTTAAATGCTGAAAATTGTTATGTGAAAAGAAGTCTGAGATCCCCACATGAAAAAAAAAGTAGTATAGTAAGTTTACCATAAATAAACCAAAAGACAGAAAAACTAACACTTCAGAGAAAAGTACCATTTAAAGGAAGCACAGTGATTTGGATGTCAGGAAACATAAATCCTAGGTTGTAGATGACAATGAGTCAAATATGTTAGGGACAAATATCAGCTGTAAGCTTTGCTTACTTCAAACAAACTGTGTGTTGGCTTTCTAAAATGCTTTATTAGTGTTCTGATTCATCTGTGGAGATGCCTTGAAGAGACTGGTGAAATTATATCCTAAAAGTGTCAGCTCAGCCTTAATGTATGGGCAGCTGAGTAGTGAGCTTTCGTTTGCAAATTGCAGGGAGGTATTTTGAGGCAAGCCAAAATTGGTGATAGGGTTTCCTCTAAGAGACCTCATGGTAAATTAAATTGGTTCAGATGCTGTTCTGTGAAGGGCAGGAAAGCAATGGGCTGCTTCATGCTGTGCACTCAGACCATGGTCAGAGTCTCAGGCTCTTAGGAGTGCTTTTAGCACATGCTCTTAGACTACCTAGAGCCAGGTAGTGACTACCAGTGATAGTGTGCAAGGGGGGTGTGGGTAAAGACAATGCTGTAATGAATTAACTCCTTGGTCTTTGAGAGCACCGAAGCAAGTTGGAACAGATTTTGAATAACTGGTGGGCTCAGGGGTTTGCAGCTTGCTGAAGCCATGTAAATCTGATTGTCTTCCAGTATCACCTAGGTTAGTGATGAAACTGGTGGAACATGTGGTCTGTGCTTAAAACTTTGCTTCTTGGGAACATTGTTCTGATGGCAAATAATACAGAGAGCTATGCCTATCCTGGGAATTGGTTTAAGTAACCCTTTTGCCAGTGTAAACCACATCTCTGCTGGAAACAGTGTGGGAGAAATAGCATGCTCTGTCTGCAGCCAAAGCCGGGACAGCAAACCAGTGTCAGTGATGGCTTGCTGTTATTTATTGAATAATTTTGTAATTTTGTTTGTTTTCTTAATTATTTTAATTGGAAACACTCTGTTTTGAGAGGTTTAATTGATCAATTAATCACTTGCTGCTGTAGACACCAAAAAAATCTGGTCATATTGTAGAGAGAGATGTGTCAGTGTTACTTAAGGCTGGTTGATTTAATGCATTGCTGATTATACAAAATCATAGTACATTTTGGTTTGCAAGGGATATTGTAATGGTCAGCAGGTCCAACAACCCTGGAGTCAGCTGGGACATCTTCAACAACCGGGTTGCTCAGAACCCTGTCCACACTGATCTTGGATGTTTCCAAGGATGGGGCATTCAGCTTCTCTGTGCAACCTGTTCCAGTTTCTTTACTCTCACAGTAAAGAATTTCTTCTTGATATCTAATATAAAAGAAAGATCATGTTGGTAGGTAGTGGAGCTGGTCTGCTATGTTTAACTTAGCTAGGGATGGAAGATGATGCCTTGCTAGTCAGAAGAGGGATACTTTAGTAATTTTTGTCTTCAGTTTGGACAAGGGCACATGGTGGGGCAAACCAGAAAGACTGTCTTGGTTTGTTCCTGCAGGATCCTGGTCAGGAATAGAAGAGCAGCTGGTGTGTCAGATTAAGGTGTGAGGCTGGGGCTGCAGATAGGGCTCTGGAGCTCTGCTGCTGCGGTACAGCTTCTCTTGGGAGGAAGGTGAGCTGTGGTCAGCACAGGAATGCCTGGTCTGTGACCAGCTCTGTTTCAACCCTTTTTCTTGCCATTGCTGAATGGACAACATAGGAAAGATTTTGGCATGGAGTGTGACTGTAGCGTTTGTTCTGCCTCGGGTTTGTTGTGACTCGGTGACTGTCTGTCAGAGAAGGCAGGAGCTGAGCAGCCCTCAATGTCTGTTTTTCATAATACGAAGGCAGGGGGTATTAGAAATATCTTCCATGCCATGAAGTCAGGCTGCAGAAAGAGGATTGTGTCTCCCAAGAGAGTGACAGTGCTGCAGGGCCAGTGACTCCTTCTGAGAAGAGACATCTGCTCTTCAGATCTGAAACACAGTGGCTTCTGGTTGATGATCTCTATCCTATACTAACCATATGGATGACTAAATTTTAAAAAGGTGGGAAACTTGATAACACATGAAAAGTACAGAAATGGGATGAGATTTTTATCTGTTGTATTTTACACATTTACATATTCTTTCAATATGGGAATGTCACACCTTGTAGATTAATTGCTCTCCTATTTTGACAGCTCCAAGCTTTGTGTAGTTGTAATGTCTATGGTTTCAAAATTGATTTATTTTCTGAGAGCCCTGACCTCTCATATTCAAAAGAACACACATTCCAGCTTTTTGAGAGGCACCAAACTTTTCATTCCAGCAAAAGCTTGTCCCTTCTCTTGAGAAAACTTGAATTAACTTCTGGAGCTTGGCATATTCTGGGGTGACCGAGAGTGCAGGCTGACCTCCAAATCTTGCAAATGGGTTGCAAACAGATTCAATATTTTAGGCTTTCAGCTGCTGTGTTCAATGCAGAGATATCAGGTGGTCTCTGGGTCAGCACTCCTGTTTTTCAATGAGCATGGTTTTCACAGCAACTGATAAAGATCTGGTTAGTCAAAAAATCTCAGGAACCCTTATGAAGACCCATGCAAAGGATTAACTCTATACTACCATGTGCTTTAACAACAGCAAATGACCAAAAAAAAAAAAAAAGCCCAAAAACCCAAAATGTTTTTGAAGTGCTTCACTTTACTATCACAGAACCTATGCTAAAAATCTGTATAATAGTAGCAAAATTCAAAGTCCTAAAACACTGTTCCAGTTTCATTTTTTAGCTAACAAGTGTGAGCACACATATGTATGACTGTCTGTCTCCTTGTTGGTTCAGAGTATGCCCTGCCAAATACTGAATTGTTTAGTTAAGCCCTAATGTTCCAATAATTGTTCTTTACTTCTTAATGCTGAACCCTGTGGTTAGGAGTTGCAACATCATAATAGACAGTAATTTGTTCCCCTTAATTCCCTGGGAATGGATTTCCGTGCTAGAAGGGGAAAATAGTTATTGAAGAGATACCTCTGTGAAGGAAAGAGAAAAATGAAAATATGTGAATTATGTCTGAAATAGTTAACTAATTGCCTGTAATGATATATTTTGGCACAAATCCCTGTCTGTGGAAATCAGCTTTGTTGACACACCTCTAAGACTGGGAAGAGGGTTCTGAGTTCCCCATCCCTTGAAATGTGTCTGTAATATAAGAGAATCCTTTCTGTGTTTTCCATCTCTTTGTGAGAGCATGTGTACCAGGAATTTAGACAGATTGGGCTGGAAACCTGTGGATTTTCATGCGCAGGAAAGGGAGTGACTCAGTCACGTGCATCTGTAGCGGTACCTTTCTGTTCAGCTCTATATCCGTTCTGTCCGGTCTTCATGGTTTAATCAACTTCCTGTACTATGACTTTGATCGAGAACGTTGAAGTCAGTGATGGTGATGTAAAGCATTAGATCAGAGAGTCATGTGGAATTGTATATCTTGAGTTTCGTGCAATAGGGTTAATGTTGGCCGGAAGAGAACTGGGAAATACCCTGAAAGAACAAATCATGTGGGAAATTCTTTCTTTTCTAAATTAGACTGCTTACAAATATTATAAAAAACTGCAAGCTCCTTCTCTCTCCAGTATGAGAAAGGAAGGAAATTCTGATCTCCTGATCTCTGGATGAACTTACCTGTGTCACCTGCTTCAGCTTAGATTCTTCAACATTTCCAGTTGAATTCATTGGTAGAACACAAAAGGTGTTCCCACATGAGCAATGAATATCCCACCAGTAGAAAATGTCCTTAAAAGCCAATATTATCAGCAATGTGGTCTTTTTCTGTCAAAAACATTTTCTCCTGTGCTCATTTGGAGAAAGAGAAGAAGGCACAGGGCATGGAGAGCCTTTTAACCATGATCCCGTTAGGCTGAGGCTGCAAAAGTTTGAGAAGTATGTGTTTTAGCCTGTTATTACCTCCACTGTGAACTTCCAAAAAACAGTTTTCTCACTCCTCACAGTTTGGCACATCTGGCAGGACCTACTTGGGAAGACAAGTGGAGAGATAAGGGAGTTAGGTGCCTAGGTAATGATGCTCTGCAGAAAGCCTTGTCTGGTTCCATTTGTTGCTGCAGCTACTCTTTGTATAAACATTCAACCTCCAAGTTTTTCACAAAAGGTAGTGACACCCTACAGTGTTTTTTCAGCACAATTGATGGGATAGGCTTTAAAAGAAAAGGGGAGAGGGGAAAGGATGAGATTTTTTTTCTCATAATAGAATTGAGATGCAAACTTTTTCATGCATTCAAATAAGCCTGGTTTACAGAAAGGAAATAATTGTAGACAAGTGAGGCAAGTGTGCATCTAGGCCACGTTCACAAGTAGTAGTAGTTGGTTTCTTTGTACAGAATGCTTGAAAAACTGCCTCAAAGGCAATGCATACAAAATGCAAAATACAGTTGGAACCACTGGATATAATTCAGTATGAATCAGTGAGTCAGCAGGCTTTAGAACTGGGAATGATTTCTAGTGTGAAACAGCAGACCTCAAGTCACTGGTCCAAAAGAATTTAATGAGAATAAACTGCAAGAACTTCTGTAGTTTGAAGTTCCTGTAGTTAGCTGTCCAGCAAATGTGAAATAGCCAAGAGAGAATTTCAACATGGGGCATAGGGACTGCCTTTGGTAACCAGATTGTAATCCATGTTGCTCACTTGCATTGTTAGAAGATTACAGGAAAAATCATATGTGCTTCTAGCAACCTAGGCTAGAAAGAAAATAATTAATGTCAGCTACAAGGGTTTGTCACAGAAAATATCAGTAAATTTCTATTTGGACACAATATGCTTTTAGCATTTCACCCAAAGTCATAGTCGAGATGATAATTGCTTTCAAAAGTTTTTTGAATTTAAAATTTTCTGCTAAATTCAGTTCTTTACATGGTCCATTGGAGTTTAGGTTAAAAAAGAAAAATTAAGACAGTTAATAATCTTAATTATAAAAAAGTATTTTATTTAGACTCTTTAACATGTTTATCAGCTTCTATATTAGAATGCTATCAAAAGAGAACACAGTTACCAGAAAACAGCAAATATTCAAGCACTTTCTGCTTCTGAAATTGATTTTGTGAAAAAAACCTCAGTGATTCTAAAGGCAGGTCTTGCTCTTTGGTGTACAGCTGCAACCTGGGTGGTTACTTAATGGTCAGCTCTGCAGATCTGACTCAGTAGAATATGTTTGGAAGAGTTCCTGAGAGATCTTGCTACATTGCATGCCTTCAAAGGGCAGTGAGAAATGATGAAATGTCTTCAGCAGATCTCACAGTAGCGAGGTGATTAAATCAGCATGGCAAGTTTCACAGCAGTCTGAGCTGATAGCAGTGCATCTTGAAATGCTAGAATCCAGTGAGGATAAACTATTTAAGTCATACTACTAAAGTATTACAGACAGGAGTTCCCAAGAGTTGCTGTTTCTCTCAGGTCCATTTTCTCTCTAGGTCAGCGTTTAGTTTTTACTTAACGGATGAATTACAAGGTGTGCTGCTAGCTGCCAAGTAAGTAATGGACTCTGATATTGTGAAGGCTGGCCCTGAAGATAACACCTCCCATTGCAGTGGGATTTTAATCAGAGGACTGAGAGCAAGATTTTTTTTGCTACAAGTTTGCTACTGCGTATTCTCTGGTTTCTGTTGGTGCACAAAATAACGAAACAGGCACCCGTCCAATCAGTTTGCTGATTGCAAACTTTAAAAAAAAAATACATATTTTGTTATTTTACTGGGGAAGTTGTGGGAGTCCTTTTGTTTGTTTGTTTGTTTGTTGAGGGGTTTTGCGTGTTTGGTTGTTTGTTTGTTTTTTTTTTTAATACAGCACTTTCCTAGGGAGATTAATAAGCAGCATGCTTCATTTGGCAGTGTTAACTGTGGATAGAGAATTTTGCTATTGAGTGACATGGCCCTGTCATGGATAATATGTATGGTACTTCACAGTGGAATAGTTTATGTAGTTAAAAATCAGATGAGTACAATCTAACTAGGAACAGGGTAGGGTGGGAGCGGCAAAGTGCCGGTGTCAGGGTAATTTATGTGCTTGAAAGCAAGCAGTTGGGCAGGACCCCTCTACTCTGTCCATCACTGGTGTCAGCAGTAAGTTTGATATGGCTCTTTGTAAAAGCAAAAGTCAAAATGTTTGACTGCCATGTAATCTGACCTCCTGTGTAAACTCGATGGAGAACAACATTGCTCGGTGTCTATTTAAGTAAAGATTTCTTAAATTAAAAAAAAATAAATCCACTCCTGGCTTTGTTTTGATAGGTTTGTGCTTTAAAGCAGTAATAATAAAAACACCTTGTTGTTAACTGTTTTAAGCAGAAACACTTTATCTTCTGCTTGTTAGGACACAAAGAGAGAAAGAGCTCTCTTAGGAAAGCTTGGGAAAGTTGGCCTGGCAATATGCCCTGGTGCTCAAGTAATAACGGGATTTGCTGGGCTAGTGGGGTGGGGAGCAAATTCCAGTAAGAAATAACAAAAATACTTCTTATGGCGAAACTGGTTGTCTCAATGGCTAAATGCCACTGTGCTTGTCTGGCTGGTGCTAGGTTCAGACCTCATGTGCCACGTGTTTGTTATAATTTCCCCTTCAAATACCTCTTGTGTGAAACATCCAATATTCGTTGTCTTGTCAAGGGCAATTTTGTTCTTTTAAACATTTTGGGGTCCTACGGTTCTTCTTGGAGGTCTATGAGATAATTAAAAGCAAATAAATAAAAAAACCCCCTAGTCCTAAATCAGTAGCATCTAAAGAAACATTCAGAGAAACCTCACTAGTATTTCAGACTCTTGTTTGCTTCATCGTACCCCATTACATTTCTACAGACGATATTTGCCTCTGGCTGCTACTAAAGTTGAAGTGCCTTCATAACTTTTCCCTCTTCTTGCCATGTATTGTACTACCAAAGTGCATTGGAAGATTTTTTTTTTTTTGGTCATTATGTCCAGATTGATATATGTTCCTACTTTGAGCTTAAATTCTGCTTCTCAAGTGGGAAACTTCAACAGGCTCTGTTCCATATGCCAGTCTCAAAGATTTTGTGCTGAACATACTCACCTTGTTAAGTCTGAGCTGAGGGAATCATCCCTGTTACTCTGTAAGAACAGGGTTGAAAGTGATCATAGTTGCCCCTTTCTGTTCTTTTTTCTTTAAAGTTGAACTCTTTTCTGCTTAGCATTCAATGAAAGCCAGACTGGAAATTGATTTCTCGATATTTATGCTTCCCACAAATGTAACTTTTAGTCAATAGTCTCCTCCTGTGCGTCACATAAGGAGGCTGATATTTGTTGGGTTGAAATTAAAGTGAGATGCTTCCTCTAAAAGAAATGTTTCCATTACCTTTGTGTAAGATTTAATCCTTATGCTGCAGAGGGCTGAGTTGCTTTCCATCAAATCATAAAATGAGAAACTGCCAGAAAAATAGTTATTGCTGAATGGATGTGTTAGCTCCTCCACTCAGTGTGTGGATGTGAGTTCACATGAGCAGAGGGTGGGAGCTCATGGTGTGGACAGGCTGCATGAAGGCCTATTGGTGAAGTTGCAAGGGCGAAGAACTTGGCCAGTACTATCACCCTTTTTACCGTAGCTGGTTGTGTGACTGGAGTAAGAGAAACGAGCTTGGAAAAAACCAGCCTTCCACTGCCAGAATTTGCAGTTTATCTGCTGTAAAATGACTTTTTCCTTAAAAATGTTCTGTATGAGTAAACATGCACAAACTGCTTTCAATCTCTTGGCCTTTTTGAACTCCCTTGGGTTTGTGTAATTGACCTTCTTCTTTCCATCTTTGTGGTCACATCCTTCTGCAGTCATCAGCAACCTCTGCATCTTCATCATATCAGCCATCACACTGCTGACAGGGCTTTCATTGCGGAATAAAGACATGCTTCTCCCTAGGCAGATCAGCACAAAAGTCATCAACTTTCCTATGACCTTGTCAAACATTCTCGTTCAGCCTTTCTTTTTTCTGACATCTGCAAACAGCAATTACTCTAATTGACTCCAAAGACTTGACACCAGACAAAATAAACCGCACCATATCTCCGCTTTGGCAGTGGGTGGGAGGGCTGCACTTTGATCTCTGTTGTATCAATATAAATAACACTGGTCCTTGTTTACAGTGAATAGTGTTTGTCCTGGTATGCTCATGAGCAGAACCTGTCAGTGGGGACAGAAATGTCAAGGAAGTGGCATTTGACAGGAGATGTGCCTGACACCTCCTATCAAATGCCATGCCAAGTGCAAGGTTTGGGTTTATCTAAAGCTGAGCTGGTGAAAGATTTGCTCAAATCTGTGTCTGCTTGTCAATGGGTGGCTGGCACTGAGTGTGCTGCAGCTGCAGTTACGTTTTGGCTGCTGGTTGGCAGTGACAGACATTGCTGCAGGAGCAGAGGGCAGGGCAGCACACAGCAGGGTTTTGTTTCTTCAGGCTCTGCAGGAGTGAACCTCCAAGAAGCCTTCTAGAAATAAGCATCTGAGGTGTGATTAACAAAACTGCTGAGCTGAGGTCTGTGCTGTGGAGACTGTAGTGGTTTTTTTTTTGGTCTAGGCTTCTCATTTAGGGCAGATAATGTTGAAGAAGAGGAGTGAAAGAGCACCTCGCAACTGACCTAGTAATTTGATTGCACTCTAATTGGTAAATTTAGGTATACTAAATGTTTAATAAGTACACGGTTTTTGGCAGTAAATACTCTACTATTTGTTACATTTTAAATTTGGGATACAAATATTATCGTGCATGCTTTCTCTTCTTTCTCACATTTTAAATGTGATACACATACAGAAGAACGTCACTTACCAACCCATTGATGTCTGGTGTCATGTAAGGGATCTCAGCCTTAGGGCATAATCATAAGTGGTGTCCCTGCTCACGAGGAGATCACTGCCATGCAGCCAGGTCAACAAGCCCTTGGGTGCAGGAATTTATGGCATAAAGTGCTTGATTTTTAGTCAGATTTAAAAATCTAATTTTTAGATTTTTAAATTTAAATTTATGGCATAAAGTGCTTGATTTTTAGTCATCCACTGTGTTAATGCTGTTTCATCCACTTGTCAGTCCAGTCTCCAATGAAACAATTTTTTAAAAGTTTTATTTGGTGCAACATTGTTGATGATAATCTCACACAATAAGATTGATTTTGATCTAGCCTATTTGCTGAGCATCGGCCTGGACCAAGGTGCAGTTAGTTCAAACAGGAGTGTATCCATCATGGCTAATGAAAAAGATAGTGGAGATAGGGAAGCCAATTCACCTTTCTCATGCTACTTCTTCCTGCATCTCACAGTTCAAAAATAGCCTTCACATATGGCAGCAAGCTCGCAACAAAGAAATGCACTTTACATCACACATGTCAGTACATTGCAGTGCTTCACAAGACAGGATGTTTTGAAAGCAAAAAAAAGTCAGGCTTTAAAAGCAATTAGTTAGATTAAATGTAGCCTCATTCCATAAAGTCATAGATACAGATTTCTCTTGGTCATAAATTGCTGGAAAACTGAAGGATATATAAAGGAGAGGAGCACTTCTCCTTTTTTTCTTCAAGTACTTACTCCTACCCACTCTTTCACCAGATGAAATGGAACAGCTCTGCCCTCTTTCATAGTTTCACAATGTGGAAGTCCCCAGGCCTAGCTCTCCAAAGACGAGTAACTGGTGATGATGAACTAGCAAAGTGATAAACATTGGAGAATGAGAAGTGTGCCCTTGAGCTAAGGGAGACTTTCTGTTTGCACTTTCTACAGCTGAAAGATCTGACCACCGTCCTGCAGTTCTCCTCTCCATGTATTCTGACAGATTACGTGGTCTACGCCTAGGATCAGAAAAAGTTTTTAGGATATTACCTCTTCTGATTCCTCATTCTCACAGGGATCTGGTAGGAATATTATTCCTAGATGCTGTTTGAGGATCTGGACTGAACACAGTAATAGATGCTCAGTCCTGTTCACCTTACCAATGCCCAAAAGCCTAGTTCAGTATTTGCTGAGCCCTGAAAGAAACCTTTTTATTGAGCTCTGTGAGCTCCCTGTCAGGTTCTGTGTTCATGGATATACTGGTAGACAATAAAAATGAGATAATATTACTTGGTTTCTAGTCTTGGAAGTTTATTGTGCATCAGACTTTTGTTCCTTTAATTGCTTCACGATTCTCAAAACCCATAATTTTTTCCTCCGTGGTGTATGTAACTATCGAATTGATTAAGGATATTGTCTTTCTTTGTTCTAGTAATGTCACTCCCTCGTGTTGTAGAGAGCTTTGCAAACATAGGTCAAAAGGAGGGGTACGGCAAAAATAAAGATCCTGCTTTTAGCAACCTGTGTAAAAAGGGTAGAACAAGTAAATCAACACCAAGTATTGAAGAAAAGCTTTTAAGTGTGTAGCTATAGGGAGTGTTAAACACTTGTTATAATTGCTTCAGTTAAAGATAGATCATGAAATAATTCTGTATGTCAATCGGGATGTCTTTTCCCACCTTTTAGACCCTTGAATGTAGTTTAGAAAACACCTGCATTTTTCCCTTGCTCTGTTGCATGAGCTTATCTTTAATAGTGCATCCAGTTGCTGGAAAAGTTATTGTTTTTCCTCATACCAGAGATTAGTAATGTAGTCTGAGAGATCAGAGGGATCAGATGAGCACATTAAATAAAAATCTTGTTCTCATTCTGATATCCTGCTAAGTAGAAAATAGATGAGTGAAAGAAAGCATCAGGGAAATTAAAAATCACTTAAAAGCACATTTCTCTTAACTAGGAGAGTTTCCTCAGATTCCTTGGAGATATTGGCTCCTCTCTCTGGCTCTGATTCAGAAAAGCATTCCTGCTGAAGTGCTTGAGGACACACTTATCTCCTCTTGAATATGATGGTGCTGGAGTCTGGGAAGGTCTCTGTCTGCACTTGCAGTGGAGGGTAGAGCACGGGACTACACGAAAGTGTTCTGCCTGCTGGATCTCTGCAGGTTTTGTTAAACACGGAAAAAAGCTTTGTGCAAGTTGACCCACAGAGCTCTTATTGCCTACACCACTTATCTTTCACTGCTGCATGCCTTAAGTGTGTTACTAACATGCATTCTCAAGTGAAGATGCAAAGCTGGAATGATTCATCTTTGAGCAGAACGATTAGGATGATTTATCTGAAGGATGACTTTTGTTAGGAATATTGTTTCCTTAATCAAGCAGCTTGCTGATTTTTGATGCCAAATAAATAAATTCCAGAGGAGGTACTATGACAGTGATTTCCCTTCCAGTATGTCTGTACTTTGTAAACCTCCTCAGCTACATCCAGGTTCACACCAGGTTCAAGTGTCATCAGTGTAGTTTGTATATGGTCAGCGGGAGGACATTGGTCATCATCTGTCCCTCTCAGAGTAATGCTCTCACCGACAGTTTTAAATCAATATTCACAGCAGTCCACTTCACAAGGAAGGCATTCATACAAATAGTGCTGTGCAGATCATGGATTTCTTTGGCGTGTCTGTTGAGTTAAAATATCAACAGGAAAGATGTCTGTGTTTCTGCTATGCTCCTAACTGACACTTGCCAGGATACTTGTAGATCTAAACAAACAGGTTTGGGCAGAACTGGCTGTAACATTTTGTTTTGAATAGCTGTCAGTATTTTCTGAAGGAATAGGTGGTATTCATAAAGCTGCTCCTCTGGTTTTGTACTCCTGACTCACATCTCAAAAAGCTTCAGCCTGTCTCAACAGACATCTAATAATTCTGTTTTAACTTTCCGTATTTCTTTTAAAAGTGACACACACTATAACACAACTTTCTAGAAAAGAAAAATATTTCCAAAATGAAAGCGGTAAATCTTTAAATTTTAATTTGTTTTTGTGCTTCTATTTTATCAGTTCCTTCAAGCTTCCTACTTAATAATGTAAACCCTTCAATCTCATCTATGGGAAGTGAGTAAACAGGACGTCCATTTCATATCCTCTGGAAGGTCATTTTGGCATAATGGAGCATTTCACACCGCATGCTTTCCACTTTTCTTTGTTTAGCTGAACTTGCTGACTACATGTGAGCAGTTGACAGGATTTAAGTGGGAAATCTTTAATTGCTGCCTTGAAACTCACAGCATATTGCTAGACTCAAACGCCAAACAAAAACTTCTAAAACCCTATGTTAAAAATAATAGTGTTCCAGATGCTTTTATAAATAATAGCCAATTTTTTTTTGCTCAGCTTGTGTTTCTCAGAAAGTTTTACACCAGCTCTCATACTTCAGATAGATATGTTGTACTGTTTATTGAGTAACAGTGTCCCATACAAACCTCAGTGGCTATTGCCAGTTTCAAGGCAAACCAATACTAGACTTGAATAAATGAGGTAGCATTTTATTTTGTGTATTGAGGGAGAACAAGAGCAAAATGATTGCAAGATAAAGCAGATATCAGTTCCTCAAAAAACACCAGGAAAGAAGCAGTAAAATTTCTTATGAAAATAAAAGCTAAAGCAGTAAAATCCAGTAAAGGCTTAGCAAAAATAATAAATATAATGACTTTTTTAAGGAAATCAGCAACTCCATCCCTGCGTTCCACTGTGGGGAGTAAGACTAACACTGTAACGGAAGTTGGAATAGCTGCAGGAATAATTTTGCGTTTTCTTTACCTCCACTGCTACAAGGTATTAGTAGGGAAACTTGTTAGTCAAAGGATTACCAAGGATAAATAATAAAATTATTGTAAACCCAGAAACTTTGAAATTGAAAAATTACCAAAAAGGAAACTTGAAAAGAGGATTCACTTTGTCATTTTATGCAGTATATTGCCCCTAAAAATTCTAAGAACAATATTTTCAGGTGATTTATCATCTCCACCATGCAGTAGTCATCATGGGTTTCCATTCAACATACTCCTGAAATAGAACAAGCACAGAGTCACCTGGCAAAGGACTTGAACAGCACAGCTTCTCCTTGTCCCAAATAGTTTAGCTGTACTCAGGCATGAACTGCCTGCTCAAAACTGTACAATAAACTGTGCTCAAGAGCTGCGATTCCTAACCAGAGAGCAAACAATGGAGGGAATGTGATGCTCTGTGCTAGTCTGATGTGTTCAGAAGTTAGAATTATTTTAAGCAAGACAGAAAGGTCTATCCAGTGAGATATTCTGCAACTGGAGGAAAAAAGAAGAAATAATATTCATTTACTACATGATTGAAGTTATAATTTTTATTTAGAACAAGAATTATTTGTAATGCTGAAGTACAGCTACTGCAAAGTTTTCTCTCTGCTATTTAAAAAAATGTAAAAAAGAAGTTAAAAAAAAGAGAAAAAAAGCCAGTAAAGATAAAAAAAAAAAAGTAAACAGAAGGTATTTCTGTGGGAAATACAACTGTGTAGAAAGAATTTGTACAAGCTTCCTGGAAAACTCTCTGGGATTGAAACTCTCTCAATTTCTCAATTTTTAGTGAACCTTAGATCAGCACAGAATTTCCAAAGAAGAGGAATGGAGAAAGTTAGTGTTGCACCAAATTCTCAGACAGTTTAACAGGCCAGCCAGGATAATTAGAGCCTACACGATAAGAAGTAGAGTAATGGTGTCTTAGACAAAAAAAAAAGAATGCTGTCATTCCACCAATCAATGCACGGTTGTGGAGAAAAGATATTGCAAAACAAATGTCATTTCTTCTGCTTTAATGGAGGCTTTGATCATAACAAAGCTCTGACAATAAACTTCTGAAAAGTATCTGATGCAGTAGGCTGCAACATTTATTTATGTTTGCTGTTTTCTGGTTTCTTTGTGTAGGTAGATTAAGAATTGGATTTTAATTGACCTTAACACTTGACTGTGACTCAGTGAGGAGTCACAATTTAACTTTGTATTTTAACCCCGTGGTTTATTATTATCCTATCAAGGAAAAAAAGATATTGCTACGGTTGCTACTGACAAAAGTGGCTGATGACATCAAGATGAGGATATGGGGAAAAAGATGGATGGTGGACCATGTTGTAGTCTGATATATAACTGACTGAAAAATAAAAGTTACTGAAGCTCTCAGGGAAAATGTCTTCTGGTGAAAGGAAGAGGGAAAAAAAAAAGAAGAAGGGGGGGAAAAAAAAGTGTGGGTCTACCTTTGGACAGTACCTACCGAGCTACAAAGACCACAAATAATGTTATATGCACCTCATAAATAATTTCAGATATCTTTGGTATTTTCTTGAGCTTTTAAGGTTTCAGTGTTGCAATATCCAGAAAAAAGATTCCTCTCTAAATTTACAGATGTGTGGCAGTCAGTGGGTGTTTTTACTAGGCAAGACAAGATTACTGATCACTTCTCAGAAAAGACCTGAGGGAAAAATGTGAAACCTAACTTCTATGATACTCTAAAGCATTGAGAATTATGGATCGTATAAAAATGTAAAAGGATAACTAATGTCAAACACACTTTCCACTGAAATAATTCTTGTGTAACGAAGAGTTCTAGCACGGATTTATTTTAGCCAATGGATGTCACTGTTGTTCCATTGCATGTCAGATACAGTAAATATCTGCCAGAAATGAAAAAGACCATCTGTGCTGAAATAAAACAGAGGTGAACAGAAGCTGCAGGTAGGAAAAGATTCTGGTAGGGATGAGGAATGTTTTCCTCATATTTTAAGATATGGCTTAGAAGAATCTATATCATCAACCCTAAAATTTATACCATTTCTTCAGGAAAGGTTTTGTACTACTATCCAAGCATTGACTGCATACAAAAGTTGCAAGACAGATGTCAGAGAACAGGATTGACAGGGGAGGAAAGAAGTCCTTGCATTACATTCCAGGGAAGTGTGTATTTTCTCAGAAGTAAGAGAATGTTGACAGTCTTACACTGACAGGCTCACAGGAAAGAAGATCATGATAACCCAGCTGCTGATGAATTTAGTCCTACCAAATAAACATAATAGGGTGGTGAGGATAATGATGTTAGAAACTAATTACATAATAGAGAGGATCAGGTGCCTTCAGATCAAGCAGTCAGTCTAAAGACAAAACTCAGAAGGAAATGGACTTTTTTATTTTGCTTTTATGAGGAGCATTAATGTTTTTTTTAATGTTAAAACCTACTAGGTAGAGAAATCTGAAAACAGAAGAAAATTTTAGGAGGAGGAAGAGAAAAATATGGAGTTATAGGAGCTGAGGAGAGGGAAAATCAGAGCAAAGGCAAATCATTCATTCTACATGTTACTATCAGAAACCTCACCAATAAATTGCAGTGGGCTAGGACTCCATCTTGGGTATGAGTATTAGTACATGCAGTTCCTGTCCATGCACACTGCACCAGAAAACCTCAGTGTCCTTGTCTGTATTGCCTGTCAGCACAAGAAAACTTCTCCCATTCCCTGAAGTACTGGGACAATGCTGGCTGGCATAGGCCAAAATTGTGTCAAGAGCTCTGTTAACAATTACAGTAGTTACATGTCAGGGCCTGACTCTTTAACCCTGGCCAGGAATAGGTTCTTTGGTTAAATGGATACATTAAGGCAAATGAGGTCAGCAGCCTATTAAAGTCATGCCAGGCCTGGCCCAGAATATGCTTTGGTCATGTCCAAAACAAGACTTAAACTTGTGCTTGTACAAGCTTCTGTGAACATGGCTACTCTGCCCTTCAACTGCAGAGGAAAACCCCAGGAAACCTAGGCACCTGGTTACTGCTGGAAAAATCTCCTGGAAAAAATTCTGGAGGAAAGCTATGGTGTTACAAATAAACCCTGAAAGGGGCTAGGTTAATGACTGCACAACATGGTGTTTCTGCAAAGGTCTCCAAAGAAGAGGCTGTTGTTTCCTAGATCCTGGCTGGACTCTGAATGGTATGCCACAGGGTGCAATCCCAGATGAAGATATAGGAGCAATGCTTCAGTTTTTCTCAGACAGGTGTGGGGAAACTTCCTTGGACCATCTCTCTCCTTCCTCTTGCTGATGACAGGCTCTCTGCAAGACCCTGTACATTAGTTCTCCTTCAGCACCGTGATGGCCACGTCCATGGGGACTTGCTGTGTGAAGCGCTAGATGTGAGGATGGAATCCACACTTCTCTGAATTCAGGTTTCAGTGATGCACCATTTGCCTACAGCACTGGTCAGCAGGGCCTTGCTGTGGTCCCAGGAGTTGTGGGCTGGGAAGTGATAGCAGTCTCCTGGCTATGTACATTCAGCACAGAGGAAAACAGAGAGGCTGTGATGCTGTTCTGCAGAGTGTGAGGGATACAGGTCTGGCTTCAGAACGACACTGAGAAAACCTGCAGAGGCCTTTTTTGGATCTCATGCTCATGACGGTCTGTGATCCTCCTGCTGGCTATGACCCCTCCATTCTGGCTTCGTTCTGGTTCGTCTCCTGGGCAGCATGAGCAGAGACAGTAATACTGTTCCTGTTAGATAGTGTAGCATATCTGCTCATCAGTGAGTTGTTGGTGGTATTTTCTGTTTTCAGGTACCAGTCTCTCAGGCTTAGGTTTGACACAGATTGTTGAAGATTGCTGTTTTGCTACTGTGCTGCAGGACATATAGACTACCCTCAAGGAGAGATTTGTGTGTGTGCCTACACACGTATAAGCTTCAAGAAAATAGAAGTTTTAGAAATTAAATGCTGCTTGACTTCTGGAAACAATCCACTTTGCTGTGCTGAATGGGAGACTGCAGGGAAGGGGGAGACTCACAGGGTTTTTCGTGTTCTCTTGTGATGAAAGTGTGCTTTTTATTTCCTACCTGAGCACCTGAATTAGCACAGCACCTTTTTGTGCTGTCCTGTGGAAGGAAGCCAGCACTAAATCTGAGTGAAGGAAGCAACCAAATTACCACAGTGTCTTACAGAGGCCCCATTTTCCCCAGAGACCCACTGCCAAGTGCTGTTTTGACCAGACCTGCTGAGCTGAGGTAAAGTCTAATGGCTGAGCTGTGGCTTGAAGTGGTTATGTGCTGTGCTGAGAAGTCATAAACAGCTCTTATGCAAATGGTTTATGAGGGAGTGGGGAACCTTTAGCCATGTTAGAAGCAGATCTGAGCCGATAACTTCATACCACACTGTTCTCACAGATTATTTTGTTTCATAGAGCAACAACAAAACAAACCTTCTCCTCACTTTCCCCAGATGAGTGCAGGAGTGGTAGGTTCTGTTGGCCTCTAGGGACAAAGGAGATGTGGGAGATATTCACACACAGCTGAAGGTTTGACTTCAACAGGCTGACCTGGTGTCACAAAACAAATCAATGCAATCCCTGGTATATAATCTGCATTTGATGATGAAATGATGGCTAAAGCTGTCTCATCTTATTCAAGAGGCTTAAATTAGTTGCTAGTAGTTTCTAACACTTTTCCTAGATTCTAACTGATAGAAAAAGCAGAAAGATGTCTTATTAAAAAAATACAAATAATGCAATTACTTTCTTGTTTAGCTTGTGCTGTATGCAGTTTTATGAAGAAAAATAAAGGATTCTGCTCTTGCCCAACATATTGGGCAGGTTAAAAGGTTAGGATAGAATTGAAGGATGATACAGCACAGAAATGTGAAACCCCCAGTCTTCCCAGGAATTATTTTATAAATCTTATTTTTTGCTCTTCTAGTTTAATTTCTAGCATGGCTTATTGGCATGAATTGCATTCCTTTGCTTGTGATACAAGACTCAGTTTTCATGGTGACATAGCTGTGGGGACTAAAATAGCTTCTTAAAAGTTAATTTTAGAAAACTTGAATTGTTTATTTGTGAAAAGTCCTTCGGCAAACTGGTCAGGGAGGTAAGGAACTCAATGACTTCCCATGCTGGAGTCCCGATTTGAGGGGTATTCTCGTAAGTTTGAAATTAACCTGTTATGATTCTATTTTTTTCCTGTAGTCCCAAAAATCTGCATTTTGTTAGGAGAGACAGAATGATCACAAAATTCTAATTATTTTCTTGGTATAGTGGTAGGAATGAATGAAAATCTCCTCAAATGCAGTGGTTATTCCAGACTTCCTCCCTCCCCTTCTCCATCTTTTTGTTCAAAAGCGCACGTAGGTGCAGGAGGCAGAATCCTGTAAGAACTTGAATAGCAAAATATTCCTTTTCAAAATACTATCCCAGCTAAAGAACTGCAAATGCTTCTGCTGAACACAGGCACACCGAACAAACTAAAAACTGTAGTTAGAAATCATGTTGAGGGATAAAGTTAAGCATGAAGTCTCAGACATGTGTTGCTAACAACGAAAATTTTATATAACTAATTCAGCCTCTCAGTTATTTCAGAAATCATCATTTTCAATATGCTTATACACTCCTGGTTTTGTACCTGCCAGTGTTTTGCTTCTTCTCTGTTTTCTGTTTCCAGGGTCTTTTTATTTTTCTCTTTTGACACAGTTTACTTTGTTTTCTGCCAAATAATTTTTGTTGTCTCTTCTTTTTCCTCCTTTCAGTTTCCTGCAGAACTGCAGATGACAACTAGTGCTGTTTATTGAACAGAACAATTAGGAATCTGAACTGACCACTTATTCTTATAAATGGTGTCTTCAGACCAGGTAAACTACTACATTAGCTGATGTTGTCACCTTGGCCTGGCAAAGCAATTCAGATGATCCCTGAGCTGCCTGCACACACAGAAATCCTAAAATATTCCTCCAAAACTCCCAAGTACATCAGCTTTTGATATCTGTCGTTTGACTACCGCAACCAAATACATCTGCAACTTCAATTTATTCAACTCAGATTAATTTAATCAACAGTGTCTGGCCTTCTAGAAAATGCTGTTTGCTCAGGGTGAAAATGGCATTCTAAAAAAAAACCAACTCTGAAGCATGACAAATTCTGAGACATGCTTTACTGATGTGACTGTATTTCATTGCAAAAGCTTGAAAACCTGCTAATGAGCTATTGAAAACTCAGGCAGAAGACCTTCTTCCAAAGGTCTGGAACAATTTTTTCCTAAAAATACTGTTTCTAGATGAGCACATTCAGCATGTCAGACATATTCCAGGCATGGAAATGTGTCTGCCTTCAAGTCAAACCATAAATTGTGATGTCCGTAGGCCCAGACACAAAAGCCTAGAAGATATCTTAGTGACTTATTTTGAGATCACAGACACAGGGAGCTATGGATTTGTCCAAGGCTTTAGCTGCCTCCCCATAGCAACAGCCATCACGTTGCGCAGCAGGATGCATTGGCACTTACAGCTGTGTGACACAGTACCCTTTTCACACTGACATCAGAGCTCTGCCATCTACCCCCTATCTGAAGATTGATGTATCCAATCAATTTATTTTGTGCCAATTGCTGCAGGAACTGAGAGTATGATGAATGCATAATGCTAGTGCAACTCACCAACGTTTTCTTTGCGTACATAGTGACTTCTCATTCCCCCCCCCTTCTCTGCATATTTTGTTAGTGTAGATCGTTCTTTTTCCATGTCTTTCATCATGTCACAGAGTCTGCCAAACTCACTGTTGATTGCCTCTTAGTGGGAGATTTTCTGTTTACCAGGCCAAATGCAGAGATGATCCTGTCTTATGAGACCACTAGTGCCCTTGACAGTTTTACAGTTCATGATAAGCAGAGCTGCCATTGGCAGCTTTTTGTCCCAAGTAGAGAGCTGGAGAGGACACACAAAAAAGTACTTGGTTTGGCTCTCACATGTCCTGCTACCTAAGGAGCCCTCAGGGTGAACTTTGTTCTGTTAATCCTCAGCACATGGAAAGGGCTTAACTCTTTAGGATCCATTTGTTGAGTAAGTAGCCATCTAAATGAGCTAGTGACAATGCTGAATTACCTTGGTGCTTACCTCCTGTGTGCGGGAAGTATCTTAACCACTTCACAGCCAGCACCCCCTTTCCTTCATTAGACAAGGAGCTGGAATATCTCCCTGAAGGTGGAAGCTGCCTTCTGTCTGTGTCTCCTACTGAGGGGCTCTGAGCATCGGCCTGCTGGATATACTGGCATTTTCTTGTATGTTCTCACTGAAGCACTATCCTTTTTATGCATAGAATAATTGTTATTATCCTGGATGACTGAGTCCATTAGTCTACAGCCAAATATTTAGGCAAAGGGCTGGAAGAGTTGTTTACATTGAAATCTCCTGAAACCTCTCTGAGTTCTCTAAACATGGCACTGGTAGCAAACCACTGGGAAGATGGGGGAAATATTTCAATTTTTATGCAATGCAAGTCAAGCGCAGCGTGGTTTTTTCACTAAGCAGAAAATCCATGAATGAGCTATAAGAACATCGGTGGCCTCTTGGAGCTTTTCATAGCTCCTTATTTAGGATTACCATAGAGAAGTGATAATACTTTTCACATCAATTGCATACTGTTGTTACCACTAGTACTAATAGGAGTAGTAATTCAGATACACTGTAGAGACCATCTCTACAGCTATTTCGAAAGCTTACACAGCAATATGCACAGCACTCAACTGGAAATTGATATCCAAATATCTCTTGGTGTTATTTTGCCTATTGTAAATTTTGCATGCTAAGAGTGGCAGTTCATATGGTTTGGAGAGCGTCTCCTCCCTACAGGTAACTAGGATTAGCTAGGGTTAGACGAAGAGCACCTCTGCAAGGTGCTGCTGACTTCAGCTGGGGCTGCAGGTGCTCAGGGGATGTTGGAGCCCTGCTCTGCCACTGTCAATTATCTCTGGAGCCAGCCTTCATGTCAAGGGGCATGTGCTGCCAAGATAAATATCTGTTTTCTTCACTAGTTTGGACTAGATTCCATAGAATGAACTCGTACAGAGCTGACATTTTCGGAGTAATCTACGTGAAGTTAAACACTTTTGATAAAAGCTCCCTTCTGCTATTCCTTGCTGCCCTTGCCCTTCCTGTATTCTAATCTATACTGCAATTCTTTTCTTTAGTTCCTCTCTGTTTGCTTACTTTAAACTTTTCTTGGAAATTTTCCACCAAGATGAATTGAAAAATTAGCAGAATATACGAAAGACTTTTCCTCTGCTTCTTTGAAGAGAGCCTTTTTCTCAAGTCCCTCTTGTTTTGATCATGCTGTAGTCAAAAGTAGTGTCAGTCTCTGGTCCGAATTTTAAAAGAAATTAAGTGAAGGGATTTGGGAGTATTTTGCAACTAGTTTCCCACTTAATTAATAAGCTTTTCTTACACATTTGATGAATAAAAAAGAAGTAGTTCAAAGAACTAACATTTATTTCGCTTTCTTGATTTTCTCAAATAATAAATTTCTTTTCAAAGTGGGTATTTGATTTTCTTCAAATTCACAATGAATTACCTGTATCCTCTAAAAGTTCAAAAGATAAAGTCATCTCCTGGAGCTTTCCTTTTCATGCACTTTCTTATCTATGAACTAAAGCAATTTTGGGGGTTTTGGGGTTTTATTTACTCACCATCACTATCCCCCACAGCCACACCAAGTCAAGATTGGGTACGGAACCCTTAAATTGATGACAAGTGTAATCACTTTTAGCATGGAACACTTATGTTTTATACTTTCAGGCTAGAGCATGGAGAGGTGGAAAGCTTGTAACTTCTCTTACTTCTATTCAAGTTTTGTGTGTATTTCTCACTGCTCAATCATATTTGAATTTGAGAGAGAAAATGGGTGCAACTGTAGAGAGGAGGGATCAGAGATTACCCAGTATTAGACCTTTTTTTCACTTCCCATTTCTTCAAAAATCTTGTTTAAGGCAAAATATCTAGTGCATGTCACTGTCTTAAGGTCTTAGCCTGAAGGAGGGAAGAGGTGATGTGCTCCTCTTTTCAAGGTGCACAAGTTCAAAATCCCTGATATGCATGAGAGCCATGAACCTGGGTCTCCAAAGCACGTGAATCACTTAACCACTGAGCCATTTGTCTGCATAAGGAAGGAATTCCTCCTTAACCTGTTGGTTTACATCGTGTTGCATCAAACAAGTTTGCCAGATCAACTCTCCCAGAGCAAAAGAAGCAGATTAATTCTTAATTTCTCTAACTGTATCAAAATCTGTGACTAAGCTAGAGACCTATCTGTTTAGAATTTATTTATATTTCATTGTGTGTGCACCAGACGGCAGCAGAAAGTAGGGGAATGTGGCTCACCAACATTCCTTTTCAGCTGTGAAGGCTAATTATATATTTGACTGCGTTAGTAAGAGTGTAGCCAGCGCATTGTGAGGTGGTTATTCCCAGTCATTCAGCACTCCCAAGGCCACATATGGAGTATTAAGCATAGTTTTGGGCCATGAGTAAAAGGACATTTGTTGACAATCTGGAGAAAGTCTAGTAGGTAGTCACCAGGGTTTGGAGCATGATGTACAAGGAGAAGCTCAGGGACTAAGGTTTAGTCCCTTTTAGCCTGGAAGACAGAGGGCTTGGTCAGAGCTGTAGCGATCTTCTTTGTTTGACTCTCTGATTGACTACATAAAAAAGATGGAGCCAAACTCTCAACGTACAAAGCTATAGGCGAAGAAGTAATAGTCATAAATTGTAACAAAGGAATCCCATACGGATATAGAGGAAAAACTCTTCCCTTGCAGATGTCTACCAGGTTCCCACAAAGGCTATGAGAAGTTCACTTTCAGAGACTTTTAAAATGCAACAGGACTTAGAGCATCTTCATCTACCTTTGAAGTTGAACTTAGTTCAATGTGAAGGGTTCAATGAGATGGCCCCAAGCCTCCAATTTTACCTGAATTATTCCAGGACTTTTACCAAGAAAATTTGTGTTTGTGAAGTTAGGTGGGTTTTGAGACTGCCATTGCTTAATAAATGCTTATCATAGGCATTCAAACATGTATTTGGCCACCAAAATTCAGCTGTATGCCTAGCCTCCCCAGACTAGAGTTTTTTGACGATTTGACATTTATAAATGAAGGCCTGTTATGAACTTTACTGCTTGCCTTCCAGTACCATCAGTTCTGCTTTTGATTAAGAGGCTGTGAGGTCCTGGCAACAGCGCCCAACAGTCTACAGGTCCAGCAAACTGGATTTACTGCTTCGACATGGGTTACTCTGCACAGCGTCTCTGCTCTTTCTGCACTTCGGATGCAGAGCCTGTCCTGATAGACGCACATCCGTGGTGGGTGCTGCACACAGTCTTGAGTCATGAATGCACTGAATGCACCTGGCTGTCCGAGAGTGTTACACATATGCAGCAGCACTGGTCAGTCATGGAACAGTGTGGGCCTCTCTGCTGGTAGTCTAAAGAGAGGCAGCTGCATAATCAAAACCTTGTAGTTAACGTAATTCTGAGGCAGTTCCTGAATGAGGATTAGTTAATATTTCTCATGTGCAGCAGGCACAGTATTTCTGGCATTTACCTTCCCTGTGGGCACTTTCAAGCGCTTTGAAGTCCAGAAACATAATATACCTTTGTAAAGTGTGCTCCATCCCTGTTAGACGTCTAATGGATTAAATCCAGTGGTTAGAAAAGATGATTTGGCCAAGTACTCTGGCATCTTGCATATTAGAAGCATACTCTTCCATCAATTCATTCTCTTATACACAAAGCTGTGAAATGTAAGTGTAGACTTTGGGGGTGAGGAGGGGGTAAAACGTGCTCAGATGTTGATGGCTCAGACACTAAAGTATACATAAACTTACTTATGACTTCCATGAAAAAAATTACTGAAAACTGTTGATTAATTCTTGATTTATTATATTAAATTGGTTATAATTAAGTTCATGTAAATAGTCTTGTTCAGTATGAGTTGATGAGTTCAGATGAGGTATGACTGCCTGAGAAGCTTATACCACAGTAACCCATAAAATTCTTTACTCCAGGTTTTTGTAGTTTAATATTCCCCAGAAAGTATTTTGTGGTTTTATTCTTAAAATAAAACACATGCTTTTCTTCATTGCAATTTCACTCTTAACTATGCGGAATTAATGACCTGATATGACAAACCATACACTTGCTGCTTTTTTTGTTCATTTGGTCCTTTTCAAATAATTTATCAGCTGAGTAAGGAATTATTTGTTGGCTTAGTGCCATATGATTTTGTGAAAAGTTTTAAATGTATTGGTATTAAATAAACCTCTATAATTGCAAAAGCAAACACCAGCAACTTTTCTGCTGTGTTGACTCACATCCCTTGATTGCTGAATCTGGATTTTTTTTCTTAATTGAGCTCAGTATGTTGATTGATGCATCAGGACTGAAGTAACTGCATCTGCTGGAAAGAGGTGTCAGCTGACACCTCTTAATGTGTCTATCTATATGTACATATAGTAGAGCACATAAAGCATTACATAGGCTACTGCAGTGACATAAAAGAGGTTTAAAACTGACCAGCACTCTGTCCTGTTTCAGATTTAAGGGTTTATGTCCATTTCCATTACCGCTCAACTTGGCATCTTGGCTGGACTTCCTCAGTGTTATTCATGATTATTTTTTCTCTGGCTTTCACATAGGACTGCGCTTTGCTGATGTTGCCAGCATTGACTAGTATTGAGACCTGTCAAAACTTTGTTACAATACCTTCGTCTTAGCTTACTTGCAACTTGGCAAAATATTACTTAACCTTTACTTATGCTTTTAGGCCACAACTTACCATGAGATGATATTGGGCTCACTTAATTTCTTTTTCCAAAAAGTTTCAGCCAGAACAGTTTAGCCATTTCCAAGAAAATGCTGGAAAAAATACATTGTGTTGCAATGTTAAAACAACCCTGGCAACTTTTACTTTGAGTAGATGTGTACTGTCCATACTTTGGAGCAAGGAGTTGAAATTTGTTCAGAGTACTGTGGCCTTTCTGTCAGGAAAGTGCGCCTTCCTGTCCTCATGAAAATTTTTGACATAATGTTTTGGAAACTCTGAATTTAGATGTGCAGAAGTTTTACTTTTTGGCACTAGACAGCGAAAATCAACTTAAATGACAGTCTGTCACAGTTTTGACAGCTCTGGGCATGCAGGGTTTCACTAAACTACTTTGTATGCCTAGAAATTACGTGCATACACAGCAATATTTCAAATCTGCTGGTTTTTGTGTGTACAAGGTGAGCAAAAGGGAAGATAATTATTTGAGAGAGGAGGTGGTCACAAAGATTTAAGAGAAGTTGTTGAAACAAGATGGACAATATCAAGATGGAAACAGGTTAAAAAAACCTAATCTTTGGAAGTGATTTGTAGAAGTGTAATAGATACACTTAGCATATGCAAATAAAAACTGCACTGAAAGCCCAGGAGAGAAAGCAAAGGAAGAATGCTTCTAAGACACTCCAAGAAACTGTTCTCTTCCTGAGTTGCAAGCCTAAGTGCAGGAGGGATTAATTTAAAACATTTTGCAGTCAACCTTTTGCTTTTGCCACTTTCAAGTTTTCATCTCAAAATTTATTTCTGATTCTCTGTACCATTTCTGAGAGCACCACTGAGTTACAAAGCTCTCTTATTTGCTCCACTACTCAACTGGTTTCAGTAGGTGTTGTAATGATGGAATGACTGAGGTTGGAAGAGAACTCTGGAGTTCATCTCAGGTGAGTACCCCTGCTCAAGCAGGTTGCCCGGAACAGTACTGAGAAGAACTAAAAGGGAGATTCCACCATTCCTATAAACAAATAAGCGCTTCCCCATGTTCAGAAAGAGATTCCTGAATATTACCCAGGTTTCCTGACCCTGCCTTCCTCTAGGGTCTTACCCTATGTGACCCATGCAAGCAGATCTTTGAAGCAGCTAAAATCTACTCTCCTGAATTCTCGGATTGTGGTCTTGTTCCTTCCTGTTCACTATCTCATGGTCACTTCAGCCTTCACATAAGCTAATGAGCCTTTTCTTTTATGAATTCCAGTGGAACCTCTCTCCTCGTTGGTTTTTCCACCAATCGGGTCAGGAATTGGTCATAGATGATCTTCAGGAGCTTCTGGAATTGCTCACGCCCTGCTGTGTTGTCCCTCCAGCTGATGATGGTATGGTTGAAGTTCCCCATGAGGACAAGGTCTTGTGAATGCGAGGCTACTTCCAGCTTTCTGTAGAAGGTTTCATCCACGTTTGTCCTGAGCAGGCAGCCTATAGCAGATACCCAGTGCCACGTTCTCATATATGTCTGTTCTTTAACACTTACCCATCAACTCTCAGTTGAGTCAGGCATGCCCACCCAGTGCTCTACGCACTCCTGCTGTTGTCTCACATAAACTCCCCTGCCTCACCTTCCCAAGCTGTCCACCCAAGAGCCTGTACCTCACCATAGCAGCGCTTGTCATGGGAGAGTCGTGCCACCTGTCTCAGTATCACACAGGTCTCCAATTCCTTCTGTTCATCCTCCAGACTGCGTTCATTAGTGTTCAAGCACTTGAGAGAGATGCTCCAGCTAATGACATTCTTAAAAGTTTCTGAGGCTTCCCCGTGATGGTGCCTTGCAGGCACTTCCTTGCTTACATGCAGGAGTTTGAGGTGACTCCACTTAAGCCTTGTTTTCATTATGTGTTCTCTCTCTCTTGCACCATCCTAGGGTTTGTGCTTGTAAATTCTGTTCATCACTGCCTCCCAGGACTGCTGGTAGTTCCTTCCCTGTCTTTTCTAGTTTAAAGTGCTTACTGGCCCAGTAAAACAAATGTTTTGATCATTTACAAGGGCATTTACTTATGTCACTTTAAATTTTGAGTGCTGAGCTCTACAACCTTAATGGGTTTTTCTTGTTATATGAAATTAATTTTCAGAAGACTTAGAAATGGAATGTTCTGTACACAATTAAGTAAAAAGGAAGAAGCATTAATGTTTGTTTACATGACAGACTGAGTGCCAGGAAGGGAGTAGAAAACTTTATCCTGGTGTAGCACAGACATTATTATGTGTCAGGGGTTGTTGTCCAAAACTTCTTAAAATTGCATTTTTAAAACTCTGTTCGTGTTTGGGAGAACCTCAGGAAAGTGACTGTTTTATCAGATATAGTAATATCTCATTGCCGTGGTGATTCTGAAGTATTTCTACAAGGTCTAAGGAGTAGGACTTCTGAAACTCTCTTAGACCCAAGACAGGCTTTGGAATACCTTCCATTCTTCTTCCTGTTGACACTGATAAACATGGTCAGTTGCAAGTATCTGGCCCAAATATTTTTTCTCCCCCCCTTCTTTTTTATATTACATCTATTGTCAAGCTATAGCTATAATCTGACTTTCTGCTATACCAGCCTTCATCCGCCTAAACAGTTGCTTAGTATAAATACAATTTGAACACTGAAAATGCATGTTCATGTTGCATCAACAGATGCAACTGTTTATTGTGCTTATACAAATTGTCTGAAAATAAAAATAACAAATGCAATCCTAAAGTTCTTGATTTGAAGAAATGGTTCTTTTATGCAGATTCTAATTCAGATGAAAAGTATTGGAAGAATGCATAGAGTATTTTCTTGAGTGGCCTAAAACACCACCAATGAGGGCAGTCTAAGGGAGCTGGGCTTAGTTTTCATTTGTCAGGTGGGAGGCTAAGGAACAATATTATGGCAGCCAGCTTGAGGAAGTGCTATAAAGATGATGGAGCTGGACTCTTCTGAGAAGGGGCAGGCAGAATAAAAGAGGACAGTGACCACACATTCCTTGTTGGGAGGTTGGCTGTTAGGAAAAAGGGAGGTGGTGCATCTCTGGAGGGAGTTGTGCACAGGGCCATGGAAATTCCACTCTTGAGTCTGTCATGGCTTTGTGCAGCCAAGTTTCAAAAACCTCCAGTCTGCTTTTTTGCACGGACTGACTTCAAGCAGCTTGTCCTGGATGGGTTCCAGGGGTCCCTTCCCGCCAACACTTCTGTGATTCTTGTGTATATCTGTGAGCTTCTGCTTTACATCTTCTTGATTTTTGACATGTGTAAGGCCAGAATGTCAAAGTTATTTAGATGCTTAACTTCTGCTGAGCTCAATGGGTGGTAAAGAGAATTCTACCTCCAAGGGAAGAAAGAAGAATAAGTTTGTAAGCTATTCTTTTCTTCATCTTAATTCAGTTAAATTAAATTCTGCATACTTACTGCTCAGGATCCAACTAGTAAGGAAGGGGAGAACGTGGTGTTGTCCCTCGTTAGGAAATGGCTATAAAAATGTATCACAGAGTCAGACCTGGGAAGGGGGCTATGGACTTGTAAAATGTGTGAAAGGTCCACATGAAGTTAGTTGTGACTATTTCTAGTTAAATTAAGTGGAAGGTAGTAATGAGAGATTACTGAGGTGACAGCTCAATTTTCAGCAATTTTCCTTGGATGAGGTTTGGAGGTGAATAATTCCTTATTTTTCTTTGAAACATGGAAACAACTGCTCACCTTCCCTTGGTTTACCTTCCCCTGGGAAAGAAGAGAATTATGCAATAGCAGAGAAAGGAAGAGTTCTTTAAGAGAACTGACTTTCTTCTATCAGTGTCCCAAAACTCATACGTTGTTAGGGAGTTTGTCTGTTGAAGTGTGTATGTCTCTAAATGGGAATACAGAAAGCAGGCCAAGGTTGGTAACTTCCAGCAGCCTAAACATTCACTGGAGAGGATTAGGTTTGCAAATAACTGAACAGCCAAAGCCAGATAACTTCTGGTAAATCACTTGTGGTGTGGGAACAGAACGACCCAAAAGTGGCCAGAGATCCAGATACAAAAATTTGTGGACTGCACAGAGTATTCTCAGATTTTAAACAATGAAAGTGTTGTCTTGATTGGGAACCTTCCAATCTTTTAAGATGAAGACTCTGAAAGTTTATTTCTGAGTGTTTGCACACTTGTTAGTGTTTCACGAGCACATCCTTTTTATATATTTACAAGGTGTTCCTTTGAGGGACACTTTTAGATTACTCATCTTTTTTAGTTTGAAATGTCTTCTCTCTATTGTAGAATCGAACATCTTGTCTTGAGGTTTGAAATTTCATTGAGGTCTTCAGTGATGGCCAACTAACATCAACAGAGAAACTTGCTTACCTTAAATGTTAAGGTAGTAGATTTTTTTGAAAATATTTCTCATGGCACAAAATTTATTCTTAGTCAAGTTGCAATGAGATTCCAGGCCAGGGTAGCACAACTAAAAGTGAAATCAAGTTATTTAAAATGTTTTTGTTTGCTAAGCCATAATTCATTTTTAAAGGCAATGAGTCCTTTCCTATTTTTAATATTGGGAAAATAGGTTTGTTTTTAAGCAATGATAATAGGCGTGCAACTAAAGCATCATAAATGTGGATGGGAACAACACACTTTTTGAAGCATATCCCAAGGTCATATTTATGTTCCTTCTGAGAAAAAAAAATACAAGTTGGGATGGAATAAAGAAACCAATAAGTGCATGGCAGTTTTTCATTTCTTGGCAGAAAATCCAACTGCTAGTTGCTCAAAAGCTGAGGTCAAACCAGGAACCTCTATCCCTAGAGAACACATTGCTTGCACTTGGTTCCCAGGATAGTTTTGCCAGGTTTCCCAATCTCCAAAACTGGCACGAAACATTAACAACATCCTCAAAATTGCTAAATTTGAAGCAGATAGTTTGTTGTATAGAAATCATATGTGTTAACTTATACACATACTCACTTGAAATCTGGGGAGAAAAGCAAGTATTAGGCAAGAATTAGTTCATAACAAATTATTTTCCCCTGCTCTTTTCCTAATCATGATCAGGTTTGAGAATTTTCTTAGGATTAACTTTTGGAAACTGTTAGTTTATTAGCAGAATGTCTGAAAGAGCTTAATAATTTGTGATTGCTATTGGTCCCATTCTACTTGAATTACGAAATTACTGCCATGGCATTTATTTAAACCAATTTCTACTGTCCTTTTATTTTAATGTTTCCGAGGAATCACAATAACGTTATGGTCAAAGGGGAGAGGTAAAAAGGTGGCCTGCTATGCGTGTTCTGAAGTGAAAGATTTCCTCAAAACTGATGTTTAGTAAAACTATAGGTCTGGCAAGTAACAGACTAAATTATAAACCTTAAGAAAAAGATCTTTTTGAGATCAAGAATAATCTTTAGTTTTATTAAAGATGTCTTAATTGCAATTCAAATACAAAATAGCAAAAGACCTCTCTTATAAAATTTTAAGTTTATGGGAAGAGTTGAGAGCAAATTGCGTCAAAAAGACTGACGTCTTTTTTCTATTGTCAACTCTTCATCAATTGCCTTCAGAATTCTTATATTTCCCAGTGTGAGAAAGAAAAATACATACTTCAGTTTGAATTTAGGTTTTGTTACCGATATTTTATAAACTAGATTATTTACAAAGGACTTTTTGCAAAATCCATATGAAAGGGGCACGCTACAAAAATTATTCGCTGGATGGAGTTCCACAATATGATGTAGTCCTTAAAACAGGAGTATGCAGGGAAAATCTGCTAATCACAAAAATCAGGGCTAGAGGGGACTTCAAGACTTCATTAAATTATCTCTCTGCCACAAGGCAGGATCAACTGTACAAAAATTATTACTGAGAGATGTCCTTAAAGACCTCCAAAGACAGACTCAATAAACTTTGACACAACCCGTTCCAAAGCTTCAGTCTCCTCACTGTTAGAAACTTTCCCAGACTATCATGGCTTTTTTTTTGTTTTGTTGTTTTATTTTTTAAAATTTATTTCACTCAGTTTTTTCTATCATGGTGAGTATAGGAAATACCAATTTTTTCCCCTTCATTTTTAAAGTTAATCAAAGTACACTCAGTTCCATATGACTATACTGTAACTGTTTAAAGATAGGAACAAGAATTCTGAGGCAAGTATACCTCTGCTACACCGATTCATAAGAAAGTAGAGGTTACAGATTGATCTGCAAACTGAGAAAATGTGATCTAAAGTCAGTGGGAGAGGCTTTTTCTTCCATTTTTTTCCCCACGCACACCACTTTCAGGCATCCTACTGGGTTTAGCTTTGCTCTTGTAAAAGTTGAGAAAGCTCCTACCACTGAATTTTGGGAAACAAGTTCTAAGTACAAAGGCTTTTTTTTTTTTTTTTTTTCAGTTGGGTTTGGGAAGGCTATATGGCAGACCCCTGTAGCAGGGTTAAATTGTCAAATGCTGCACAAACCAACAATGCAGGGTTTTATTTATAGATAATGTATGGCATTTGGACATTATATAATTGCTGAATTTGCTAAGACAAGCAGCCTAGCACATCTACCATGCAACATTAGTGTGCCTGCCTAAATAAGACGATAACAAAATCAACAGGTTATTTAGGTGTGAGCATAATAATGTGATTTGGAAAGCTTTAAGTGCGTCCTTCCAGGTCAGCTGCAATTTAAGTGAAGGATGTGAAAATTTTATTTTATGTCCAAGGTTACTCAATTGTTTATGTAATTTTTTAATAACCTTGACTTCTTTTCCTTCACTTTTTTAGCAGAAAGACAGGACTTTCCTGTACTATGATAATGTAATTATGGATTTAATTTTTTTAACTTCATTGTTAATATTCAAGTATATAATCTCCAACAAAAAATCTCTTCCTGGAGGAAGTGGGAAGTGGTTTCTGTAGCATTCCTTAGCGGAATGAGAGCTCAGAGGATAAAGAAATAAAGGTATCACGTGATACATAATGTAAACTCAAACCAAGGCCCCTCAGCTAAATGTAAATAGCCAGCAGGTTGTCTTTTACAACAAACAGTTTTGTCAAAATAAGGCTAATACCTTCCTTAATGTTTTTCTTGCTCTTTTTGTTGGTTTTGGGAAATCATGGGTTCAGCTGAAGGAGCTTTAGAGTGTCTAAACTTGCTACAAGTGTACTGTACTGCAAAGAGCTGCATTCCAAGTTTCCAGTCACGCAAAAAAAGAAAAAGTTCCAGTAAGTATCTCTTCCAAGGTCAGATTGCGTTCATCACTGAGACCAGATAGTCAGACACACTTAATACTAATGCAATTTGGTGGGACTAAAAGACTCAGACACTTAATATATGAGACCTGTGGGTACCAAATCCCAGATTCCAGATCTTCTGAACTACTTGCAACATGAATCTAACCCGGAAGGCATCTGGAGTCCTGAGATTCTTGTGCTTTTTCCATGATAAATTTTCCAAGGGATTGATGGTGTGCTTCTGGGCAGGCCAGAATGATTCAAATATTGACAGGTCTTTACTAGCTGTCAAGTGCCTAACACACGTCTAGTTTCCCTGCATTTAATATGGAAGGATTTCTGCCCTTTACCTCCCCTTTGAATGCATCAGAACCCAATAACTCAGCTTGACATGATTGCTGGGTGTCACTGATACTCCATTGCCCTCAGTTCCCACTTTTCACACTCCCATCTGTTGGTTACAGCATTCACCCAAAGGCCCAGGAAGGGAACATGTCCCAGTGGTCCAGAGCTAGGAGTCAACAAGAAGGCCATGAAACTACAGATGAAATATAAATAGGAATCTGTAGCTTTTTTTGACTCCTTTTAATATGAAGTATGCTGATTAGTGATCTCGAAGCAGGACCTTTGAATCTGTGAAAATATCTTTAGCTGCTAGTACAGATATGCTAGCAGTTTTGGAAATCCTGGAGTTGTCTGTAAGTACATTGCCCAACCATGAAAAGTACAGTGGCTCTTGGGAGGGAGTTACTGAGTAGCCACTGGTTTTCCTAATGGAACTATTTGAGTACAAAAACTGTAAACTTGTCTCTGGAGTGCAGTTATTCTCAGAAACCTACTTAATCTTAAAGCAGACCTTTTGGGAAATAAAAAAATAGTCGTCCTCTGTGTAGAAAGTGATAAATACTAGGAAAAGTATGGGGCTTCCTAAAGACTTGCTTCTTGTATGAGGCATGGGCAGCATGTGGGAGAGCAGGTTGAAGTAACCCAAAGAACTCCTGTGGGAGATTACTGTGTTTTGGGCTGTCAAGGCTATCACTGCTATGATAAATGGGTCAAATTCTTACTTTATCTGTATCCAGAAAGACATATCCAACCAAACGTTATTACCTCAGGTCATCTTTCTAGTGATTAATATTTTCTCTAAGTTCTCAAGTGAACAGTGAAGTTTCTTGTGTGTTCTTTTTTTAAACTATATCTGTCATGTCAAGGTTAAAGAGTTGTGGGTAAATAAACACGATGTTGATTTAGGCAGAACAACTTATCTAGGGTGAAGCTGATTTATGTGTTCTGAGTTGTTAAACACTGTAAATTCTCAAACAGAGATCAAGGCTGTGATAGCACAGTTATACTACTTTGCATGAAAGAAAAATCTTCAAGCTAATGTAAAGAATTTTGTTGTTGGTTTGTTAACAATCAGCATTTCAACAGCTCTCCTGAAAGTCAAGCTCATCCTTAATGTAGTGCAGTCATAAATTATGGAATTTCAGGACACATGAACCAGGCCCAACATATTTATCTCTGATGGTTCACTGTATTCTTTCTCTAACAAAAGGTAAAGGGAAAGTAGTTGTCACATTTGCAGCTAGATTTATCCTTTGCTGAAAGCAGTGGGAACTCCTTTCCAGAGTCTATTTGGAATTTGGATAATTCTTTTTTACTTTTAAGTGAACAGTTCAGCAAAAACTCATGACTTCAATCACATCCTTTCATATCAGAGAAGGAAGGCAAACTAACATCATAGTCATTAATATTTCTATTTCATGGAATCATAGAATGTTAAGGATTGGAAGGGACTTTAAAGGTCATCTCGTACCAACCTCCCTTTCCATGTGCAGGAACACCTCCCACTAGACCATGTTGCTGAAGGCCTTATCCAGCCTGGCCTTAAATACTCTCAAGGCTAGTAACCCACAGCCTCCCTGGGCAACCTGTTCCACCGCCCTGCATTTATTCCTTATATCTAATCTAAACTTCCCTTGCTTTCAGTGTGTTCCCATTACTCCTTGTGCTATTACTACAGTTCTTGATGAAGACATCTTCTTCTATAGTCTCCCTTCAGATACTGGCAGGTTGCTGTGAGGTCTCCACACAACCTCCTCTTCTCCAGGCTGAACAGCCCCAGCTTGCTCAGCCCGTGTTTGTAGAGGAGGTGCTTCAGTCCTCCTGTCAGCTTTGTGGCCTCCTTTGGACTTGTTCCAACAGCTTTATGTCTCTCTTATGCTGAGGACACGAGTGTTCACTGCAGTGCTCCCAGTGGGGTCTCACAGGAGTAGAACAGAGGAGCAGAATTCCCTCCTGGCCTGCTGGCCACACTGCTTTGGATGCAGCCCAGGATTCCCTTGGCTCTATGGGCTGTGAGCCCTCACTGATGGCTCATGGTGAGTTTTCCATCAGCCATCAACCCCAAGTCCTTCCCCTCAGTGCTGTCCTCAGTCTGTTCTCCACCCAACCTGTGGCTGTGTCTGGGATTGTCATGACCCAGCAATAGGATCTCGCACTGAGCCTTACTGAACTACATGAGGTTTGCATGGTGGCACCTCTCAAGCCTGTCAAGGTCCCTCTGGATCCCTGTTATCCTTGATATTTCTGATCAGACTCAATTCTATCTGGGCCTTGGCTTAGATTTATCCCTAACTTCCCATGCAATTTCCCTGTATTCTTCGCAGGCTGCCTGTCATCCTTTCCAGCTTCTGATTCAATTTTTTGCTCTGAGTTTACTCTGTAGTTTCTTATCCATCCATGGAGGCCTCCTGGCATTTTTGCCCCATTTTCTCCTTATTGGGATGCATTTCTCCCAAGGGGTGATCCTTCCAATTCAGCCAGCATTCTTGGGCCTCTCTGCCTTCTAGGGCTCTGTCCTATGGGGCTCTATAAAGCAGGTTCTCAAAAAGGACAAAGTCTGCTGTCCTGCAGTCCAGGGCAGTGAGTTTGCTGTGTGCTCTGTTCACTGCCCTGGGGAACTCCAGTTCTGCCACCTCTGCCACAGCCAAGGCTGCCTCGGAGTGCTACATTCCCCACCAGCTCCTCCTGTTGGTGAGTACAGGGTCCAGCATTGCACCTCTCCTTGATGGCTCCATCACTTCTCTGAGGAAGTTGTTGTTGACGCATTCAAGGAAACCCCAGGATTTTTTGTGCTCTTCTGTGTTGTCCCTCCAACAGATATTGGGGTGTTTGAAATCCCCTTTGAGGATCAGGATGTGTGAGGCAGCTCCTCTCTGAGAGCAGAGGGCTTCATCCACTGGACTGGGTGGAGCAGACCTCTAATCCAACATACCGTGTCCCTGCCCTCCCCTTAATCTTGACTCACATGCTGTGGACCAGCTCTTCACCCTTCCCCAGGCAGAGTTCTGTACTCTGCAGATGGTCATTGACACAGAGGGCTATACCCGCTCCTTGTCTCCCTACCCTGTCTTTCCTAAAAAGCCTAAAACCTTCCATTCCAGTGCTCCACTCATAGGAGCCATCCCACCACATCTCCGTGATGCCAACGTTACCATACCTGTGCAGGTGTGTGCATGTCTCTAGTTCCTCCTGTTTGTTCCCCTTACTAGGTGCAGCCCCCAGACTGCTGCTGCCTGTATCACTGACACCCACATGGAACACTAACCGTGGGTAGTAATCAATGGGATTCACTAGGCTTGGCTTCTTCTCAATAACATCTCCGCTCTGGACTCCCAGAAGGCAACACACCTCCCTCAAAATGCACATCCTGACAAATGACTGCTTCTGTACCTCTTAAAGTAGAGTTACTCACTGAGTTTGTTGTTAATTTCTTTATTCATGGAATAAATGGTTGGGCTGCTTCAATTAGTTACGGCTGTTCTCCCAGTGTGCAGCCTGCCATTCTGGGTGGGCATGTCCAGCTAGGTGTGAATATCTGGTTTTGAAGGAAGCCCCTTCCTTTTATCAATTCCTTTCCTCCTCCTTTCCAGCAGAGTGCTGGCTCGCGTTCACCTTGCTATCCACCAGGACTCCCAGCTATTTTCCTGCAGACTTGCATTCCAGAATATTAGTTCCTATTTCCCATCCAGGCCATGATTCCTGGTGCAGGGCTGTGCATTTCCTCTTCTTGAACTCTGTGAGGCTTCCATCAGCCCGTTTCTCCAGCCCCTCGAGTTCCCTCTGGATGGCAGCAGGACATTCTGGTGTAGAAGCCACTCCACTCAGTCTTATAGAAGTAAAACATGAAAACCTACTGTCGTGGATGTTTTCAAGTTCATCTCATGCAGCTGCCCAGAGTTGTGTCACTCTCTCCTTAGCATTTCTTTAACTGATCCCTTCTTATAGAAGGTGATAAATAGACCTTGGATTTCCATGTATATGAATTTGAAGACTACTAGATTGTGCTCTGCTGTATTTAAACTGGATGAAGATAAGAATAGGGTATTTTTTTGTTGCTTTTTTTCTATAATTTTTTTCCTGGACAAGAATAAATTATAAATAAACACAGTTTTAAAATAGTTGTAAAACATCCCTGGAACAGACTAAGTAAAGAAGTTCTCTGTTCACTATCCTCTTCTCTCACACAAGGGACGCAAATGTAACAATCACATATGCTTGTTCTTTTGTCTATCTGGAAGAGGAAATAATTTGTGTCATGTCAAAATGACAAAGGACATCTGGAGCAATGCAGCTTTAAGATACAAGAGCCAGGGATAAAGCATCTGGCTGTTTTCTGGAAGATTTGTTTGTTCATTTTATAAACAAATAGAGGCTTTATTAAGATTTTTGTAACTGCTAAATATTTTAGAGACATAGTGGCCGAATTGAATTGCAATGGTTTTCTGTGATGAAACATCAGGCATAAACTTGATAAAGAGATGTATGACATCAATTACTGTAAGAGCTTTCTTTTTCTCTATCCAAAATAACAACCTCATCTTGATGATTTGTTTACACTATTTTATTATCAGTCTGATATTTTTGGTTGAGAGTATTGTCACTACTTGTATGTGAAATTTAATGTGTTCATATCTCCAAATCTCAATTGCTGATGAGTTTACCTTTGAACAAATAATTTTGGGGCCAACAATTTCAGAAATAAATGCTAACACAAAGTTTCCACAAAATTGCTAAGGTGGGACCAGATGGTGAGTGGTTTCTAAGCTGGCTTCTTATCCTTGCATTCCAGAGCAATTCAGTCCTGCTGCATTCTCACCTGACTTCAGCAGAATTGTCTTCCTGCTCAGACCATCTTACCACCTAGCATACCATTTTGGTGTGCTCTGCTTGTTCTCAGTTATCTAGAAAGCTAAGTTATATTCATCTCCTTCTTTCAACTTTAAAACATCATAGCCTTTTCTGGCTAATCATGCATTTCTCTATATCCTCTCATCAGAATAATGAATAATTTAGGTAACAGCTGTTTTGAAATCACTGAAATGTAGCATTACAGTCCTGCTGCAGCTGTCCTGTGCTATTAAAGGCAGCTGTAAGTAAGTTAGTCTGCTGTCTTCCATGGCAACCAGAAAAATTAATTCACTGTAAATGAAGTCACTGTTGTTTCTTCAAACCTAAATATAAATATTTATAACTAAAGATATCTAGGCATCATCTGCAGTTATGTATATAGAAATGAAGGACAAAGCAGAGAAATGAAAATGAAAGCAGAGAATCTCTCCAACATTTTGAGAATAGATAATCCATAAAGAAAGATGAAATTTCATTGGATCAGAGAAATTTCGATAACTATATAGTATGTCACATTGTATTTCAGATTTTTAAAAAATTGTTGAAATAAATTAAAGTTTATCATACTCTTTGGGTTTTTTTGGAGCAAGAAAAAATTTCTTCTCATAATAAAATATGTTGAGTTTATTTTGTGATAGTTTGACAGATTTTTTTTTGTTAGTTTTTTTCCAAATCTGTATTATCATGCAGATTTAAAAACTCCTCAATAGTTCTGTGGCAGCCTGAAATTCTGAAACCAAAATATGTTTGTTTGCAGGTTTTTTCAAAAATTTCTGTTTCATTTCAAAGAAAGTATTGTTACATGTCTAAAACTCAAATGCGTACGGAGTATTTCCTTCAATATAATCCTACAAAAAACCCTACCAGCAATATTTTAAGGAGGTGTTGTTGCGTGGGTTTGCAGCAGCTTCTTTCTTATGAGGCAATGTGTTTTGGAACCATGTCACAGAAGATGCAGTGTTGTGCAGCTGTAGTAGTAGCAGTGTTGTGTGCAGTACTGCGTTGTGTGTGTAGTGTCTCATGAAAGTCATCGATTTTCATCATACTGTCGCTTACTTCTTGGATCCTTCTTGTCATAATGTAGTTATGACTTTCATTGAAAATGTACAAATGTTTTTATATTTAATTTTTCATTGCTGTATTCATAGAATGTTAGCCTTATCCAACAATGACAAACTGCAGGGTTTTTTGTGGACCTTGTGTTCTATAAGAAAGAGAAAGTTGACATCGACTCCTTGTGCTGTGGTTTAGAAACATGGTTTTTGTCAATTCCCAACAAGTAAACAAAAAATTCGTTTTATAAATGGTATTTACTTTGCAATTATTGTGCCTGTCACTCAATTAATTCAGAGAAAATTACATGTTTTCAATATGATTTGAGAATACTTAGTTCCAAAAGACTTATTTTTAACATATTCTAGCCTGTGAATTTCTAATGTATTTGGGAAGATCTTCCTTCTACAAACAGCCCATTGGAATTAAGCCTAAGGTTCATCCAGGGTTCAGATGTTTCATTACCACCAGGCAGGAAATGAGCAGGTTAGACTTTAGACCAATATTGCTGTGCAAATAGCAGGGAAATTTGCTGACTAATATCTGATCTCTGATTCATCACTTACAATTAACATCGTTGTCATTTGAGACAGCTGGAAGCTCTGTAAACACCAGCAGTAAACATTTCATTTATTTGCTAGGTAGCCAAGACAGGGTACTGAGGCATGGGGACAGTACGGTTGAAAGACTGGGCAGATGAGATAAAAGAGGGGTGGGGGTGGGAGGACAGAAAGAAGATTATAGAAATCACATAATAGCCATGCCACTGCAATGTTAATGTATTTTTAATTAGCATGCAACCGTTCTGTGATATCTGATTGGGATTGAGACATCTTTCTCCCTCAATATGAGTATTCCCATGATTTCTTCTTTAGACTTGCACTTTCAGCAGCACTTGCCCAGGTATGCTGCTTGCAAATAAAAATTAGTTACTGAATCAGTATTGTCCCTTTTTTGCTAGGTTCTAGGCAAGATGAGTTCATAGGTCCTGATCCTAGAACAGTTGACTGGGAAGCAGAAGCATAAATCTCAAGGAATATGTAATAAGCGATATATTCATGGCAGAAAAAACTTCATATGAGATCAAGATAAATTTGACCCGAATGTTGTTCTCTTCCGTGTTGTGTAAAATATTTCGTCAGACTTGCTCATTAAAATATATTTACACATTTCTGCACAAGAATAATTTTATTTAGGACATCACTTTTTTTCTGTAAGAATCCAAATTAATTCATGATCATCACTTGTTTGAGTAGGAAGTATGACAATTTAGCAAATAAAGACAAGAGAAACTGTATTGACTTCTTATTTCTGTGATGCTTTGATAACTACTGCTAGCTTGATAGAATGGTGCACTTATTAGTCTAAAATTAGGCCTAGAGTGGCATCAAAAAAGTTTCCATCTCTTAAAGTTGACTTGCTTTTATTCTTGTTGTACCCCAGTCTGTTTCTGACTGTTCTGGTGTTCAGAATGAATTCAATGTCCAATACAGACTTCTAAAGGTGTTTGAGTGACTGGACATCGGTGGGTTGATGTTTAAGTAGAAGGAGCCACTACAATCCTTCCACTTATCCATGGAGTGAGTCTTACTCTTGTTTTTATTGTCTGGAGTGCCTACAGTACTAGAATAAAACATTAAATTAATGCCCATAAAGATTTATCTGGACAAGGTGACTGATTAGGACAGCTAAGACACTATCTAACAAGGAATGTGGATAAAGCTAGTTTTCTAGCTCTATATATCTTATATTTCAAATTTTAAAATTATCAGGCAGTACAAAATAAGAAGGGTCTGATTTTGGAAAGCTGTGATATATGAGAGGAACCTGTGACTATTCAGCTGAATGTGACCTATTCCCACACAAAATTGTAGTAAATTGGAAGAATATGGTCCTGAAATGTGTGAACAGGAATCTTGAATGCTGTAAATATTTCTTCTGTATTTGGCTGTGGTAGTACATAATTTGTGAATGTTGTGTCCAGTTTTAGCATCAGCGTAAGAGACTATCAATCAACAAAGAAAAGCCACCATAATAATGATGGAAATGTGAAACACATTTCCTATGGCAATGGTGAAGGTGTTCTGTCCCTTATCTCTTAAAAAAGGTTGAACAATGAATAATGGACTAATATATGTTAACAAGTATTTGATTCTGGAACACGAATTCAGTAAAAGACAGCTCTTCATTCCATTAGACACAAAATCCAAAAGGTAGAAATTGTATCTTGGCATTTATAGAGGAAAAAACATGTTTTGACTGAAAGGCTAAGTAACCATTGGAAGACCCTGCTGGTGGTGTCGGTGTACTTCTGGCGATTAAGATTAGATATCCTCAGAGGAGGGGGAACAAGAAAGTCTAAAAATTTTATTAAATATAAGAAATGCACTGCACAAGAGATCAGATTTAGATAGTGTTCACTTCTGGTGTTGTTTTTCTGTGATTGTTGTATATCATAAAATAATAATTTACATAATTATTTGTACTATGTACAATACGAAGTCAGGTTTAATTTTCCTTTCCATTGTAGATTATCTGTATTACTATAAAATTGTGCTCCAAATTGACTGGTCTTTCCAAGTGTTTATTCCACTCAAAACACCACTTCCCATGGTGAACACTGCAACTGAAGGGAAGCCACCCCAAAGTCATTAAATATGTCTATGAACATTGATCATTATGAGGTAACCAAGAGAAGTAGGGTCCAAAGGAAGAAGTGGAAAAGATCATTTCCTAAATTACTATAAATAGCACATTCTAAATTAATTTTTAAGGCATAGTTTAAAACATATGACAAAGGTGTATTTCTAATGCTGGCTATTTACCATATACATGATTTCCTTAGTCAAACAGTAGAGTTTGCATGTTGCTATTTGAAAGACAGGATACAGTAGGAACATTCTTTTCTATGCAAACTCTAGGAAATATTTTAGTCACTAGGGTATTTTTAATAACTGTAAAAAATCTCAACAGTCATACATGAAAGTGATGAAAATAAGCAACACTGAACAAGAAATATTTGTTATTTTACTTCTGTTCCACACAGCATAAGACATAAACTCTTGTTGGGAAATAAGAAAGATTATCAAAATTCTCCCCAAATTTATTTTGCCAGAAGCCTTACGTTTCAGTCACTGGTAATGACTGACAGTAACACTTTATTTCTTTTCTCACCAGTGTTTCAGCACTCCAGGAACAAGAGTGCATGCTGGGAAGAATCTAACAAAAGCAAACAGACCAACAAACAAATAGATCTGACTACTCAAACCTTATACAAAATGAAGTAAGCACTCACTGGTTGTGAGAGTTTAGAAAGATGATTTATTCCCAAAACAAGCAGAATTAATAGGAGTAGTTGTGCTTAACATGGTAATTTGGAAAAGGAATGGAAGTATAGGTTTTATATGACAGGAAATCTATCATGAAGATCCATATTCTCTCCTCCATTTATTTCAAGATCTGCATTGCCTATCAAATCCTTTGTATGAAAGCTGTGGCAAGTCTTAGAGTGAAAACATGTCCTAGACATGTGAATCAGGCAGCTCAAGGCAGTGGCTTTAAGATACTTTATTTTTTTGTGGAGATTAATCTCATTGATGCTGCCCTCTTAAAAATACAAACACCAGTCTCAGAAGGAAAGCTGCCATGTCTTTGAAATCTGTCTGCACTGGTATTCCAATGCTTGTGTCACTGCTCAAGTATCTGATATCTGGTACATCCTGTTTTTGAATGTCTGTGTGATACGTGGCTATCCATGTGCCTCTGGGTTTAGTTCTGGCACAGTTGGAACTACTTAGCTGGGCACCTTCAAAATCACATCTGGCCCAGTGATGAGGCTTGTTTTGTCGCCATCACAGTGTACCTTATCTGACTTTGCTATTCCAGGAGCTTTTTTGCCTCCTTGCTATTGCTCTTTACTGAGAGAGGAAGCAGTCCTTAGGAGTTCTGGAAGAGAAGGTGATTTTGGACAATAAGAACCTGTAGAGTCATGTTTCGGCTGAGCAGACCCTTGTAATCTTGAGGAGAGGTTGCTGCAGGCCTGAGGTGTTTCAGGTGACAGCTTAAGGAGAAAAAACACTAAGAAATTTATGTTCTGTGCTTAGTTCCTAAAAGATGATATCATGGTAATTTTATTCACTGAAGAAAGCAAGGCTGAAAGAATAGTTTTTTATTAGTAAGTTATTAAAGGAGGCCAAGGGATAAACAAACAAAGATGGAATACATACTCCCTCAAAATTCCTGTGAGTGAATATGAGAGAAAAATTAATGAGGGGGAAAAGATGTCTGCCACTAGGGCAGACTTATCTCAACACCTGGTGAGGTTTTCGCAGAGGAAGAAACTATCTACATGTAGCCATTGCACTCAGGGAAGATATTACCAATGTTTATAAATACATTAAAGGAAAGTGCAAAGGCAACAGAGCCAGGATCTTTCCAGTGGGCACCAGAGATAGAAAAAGGGGCAACATTCAGAAGTCATCTGGACATGGTCCTGGGCAACCTGCAATGGCTGGCCTTCCTGAACATGGGGTTGGATAAAACGACCTCCATGCATCCCTACCAGCCTCAAACATTCTGTGATTCTCTGAAAAGGCCACAGATGCCTCTTCTCCCTGGCAGCAGTAACAGCAATGGTGGTGAAATAAAGGAGTCACAGACCCTGTTTCTCTGAATTGGAATGTGTCTGTAGGCCCCAAAGTCTCCACAGGGGCCGAGTTATAGGGCAGTGGCAAGGAAGGGTTTCTTGTTATTTTACGCTCATTCCTGAATCCTAGAGGGTAAATTCAAACCCATAGCAGTTTAGAGTTTCCCCCTAGTATGTCTGTCAAGTCTGCAGCAAGGCAAGTTGTTATAGGCATCTTCTCGTGTGTGAGAACAGCACAAAAGAACTGAAAAAATGGGCATTTTCCCTGAGACACACCAGCCATCAGAAGAGATGGTGATGGGTGAGGTGATACTGGTTTCTGTCATGAATGTCCCCTGTCTGAGAGAGACAGACAGACCTGCTTTCTTGGCAATTCTTGGGGTAGAAAAATCTGTCTCAAGCTATGAGCATAAATTGTTGCAATATGAGCATAAATCATGAAATAGGTTTCATGAACTGCCCATTTTGCTGCTGAAAAATACTTCATTGTGTGACAATTATACAGGAAACAAAAATGTTGGCAGTGTTATTTCTCTTTTACTTAAGTTAGTGGGAAGAGGCCAGACCTTTTAGGTGAGCTATTCCAGTGTGAGAAAACTGTTGACTGTTCCAAGAGCTGGCAGACGTGTTTCAGCCTAGCCTGTCTGCCTCATGTCTTCTCCAAGCTGCTACCCATAGGCTCTTTTTTGGTCTTTATTCTTCTGAGAATAAATCGGATTATTTGGTCTTTACTGATTACCCTCACTATCTGCACTGCAGCTGTCTGCTTGCTGTTCATCCTCCTTAAATACTGTCCTACCTTGGGATTGCATTTTCCTCATGGCAATTTCTTGTTTATCTCTGTAGGGGAGGAGGAAATGCCTCTGTGAAGCTTAGAGGGCTTTGCTTCAAGTGTTTGAATTCCTGCAGCTGTCTGCTCATGTTGCTGAAGTACCACAGGAAAAGCTGTGCCTGTCTTTGGCAGGTCTGTGATGGCCACAAGGGCTTGTTTCCAGCGTCTGCTCTGACTTTGGGTTCAGGCTAACACAGAGACAGATGTGCAGCAAAGCTCTGAATCAGGGCATGCAAATATGAGTGGGTATATTTTGTAAACAACCACCATTTCATGCTTGAACAACTCAGAAGGCAAATGGGACAATACGAGGCAGGTTCAAAGAGTAAAACACAATCAAGATATTTGTTCATAATTTGACAGTTATATCATTAGTGGTTTAATAATTATGGCAGAAAACCAGAGAAGGATCTAGAATTAGCAGAAAATATTTCACAGCACACAGCAGGCATGGAAACCTCAGGAGGCCAAAAGCAAAACTCATGTGCATGCTGCAGAAAAGAGAGGAGATTTCAACTCCTCTAAAACTGGGAAGTTTAGCTGCAGAGGGAAAAGGTTTACCACACCACTTGAGTGGAAAACATTCATTACTATAGAAACCAAGATGAAGTAATGGACAGATAAGTTCAAAGAATTGATGAAAGCCCTTAGCAAGATTGAATGACCCTCTCCAAAAGCTGGGCAGATTTTTTCTGAACTGATGGGTATTTCTTTAACCAGTTCCCCCTTCAGAGTTTGCAGATGATTTTACTGCCCCAGAAGTCACCATATTTTTTTAAAGTATTATTGCACTCAAGAACCAACATCTCAAGTAGTTTGATTCTAAGAATAAAGATTTGCTTTTTAAGACGGGACAACATAATAAAACCTGCATTTGGGTGCTGAGACAAGGTAAAGTTGCTGAGAGTTTCCGACACTGTCACTAAAATTACTGAAATATTATCAAAAGACAGGGAGTAACTGGACAAGATGAACCCACTTGATTTTATGGCTCTTGGTTATAGAATGACCCCTACAGATGTTATTGAAAATAATAACCAATGTAAAGTTCTAGGTGCCAACCCCAGCAAGTCAGTGAGACTCATACCTCTGTGTTATACAGAATAAGTGGTCAACACTGCAAAGCAGCTATGTCGGAACTTCTGCTTCAAGTGCCTGAAAGCCAAGCTTTTTAAAGGGTGCATAGATAGTTTGTGTTATTCAGAAAGTTACTGGCCAATGAGTAGTACATGCAAAAACACCAAGACTAGAGCCTAACCTCTTTCTACCGCAAACGCCATGTGGAAAACTTTCCTCACAAAACAACCAACAAAAATGTTCTGCAGTTATGTTTAGATAACAAATGCCCTTGTTTTTCCCATGACTTTCTACCCTTCAGAATCCCATCTTCTCCCTGATATCATTAATTACTGAGTTCAGACTTGTCTTGCTTTTCCTGGACTATTTTCAAGATGTAATTTTGTTTTATATTATTCCTTCCTGACCTCTTTCTTCTTGCATTGTAAACTCTTCTGTTAGTTTAATTAAACTTGCTTGGGGGTAATGATTTTTGTTTTTAAATATGAGCATGCTGAATCTGTGGTTTTCCTAGGCTGCTGCTAATTTATTTAAAAAAAAAAAGAAGAAAAAAAAGAAAGAGCAAGACAGTGGGGTTTTCAGGGAGTTTCTGTTTTTCAGAAGGTTTCAAAAATGAGTCATTGTGGGCACCTGAAATCCAAATACATATATCTGACTTGCAAAAAAACATTTCTGAATGCCTCTGCCACAAATTATGTCTCCATTAACTAATTTAAATCATAAAAAACCCTAAAAAAATCCAAAGTCCTCTCTCCCTCCAGACCCTCAAACCCCATCATCTTAATCTCTTTCCCTCACGAAACAAGAACATGATCGAAAAGCTGAGTTGATGTATGTGGAAGAGTTATGAGGTTTATTTTTCTGAAATATGCCAGTGTAGTGCACAATGAGGGCAACGCATGGGCCACCAGGCCTCAGGGGGCTCCTGGATTATATTTTTCTTTCATAATATAGAGGTGAAACATGATAGGGTATAAGATGGAGCTGAGAGAGGCAGCATGGTAAACAATCCAGGTGATCATACTACCCACGATATTTTTTCTTTTGCCAAACTGCAGTTTGAAACAGCCATTGCTTTGCGGATTCAGGAGCTCTTGCTTCTACCAGACACCTCTCTTGGAATGCTGCTGCTTCCAGTCTTGCCTTGTGGCAACCAGGAGCTGATGTACGGTAGTGAGTGTCCTGTGTTTGAACTGAGTACACTTGTGGTCCAGGTCTCTGGATGGTCTTCCCGCTTTCAGACAGACAAAAGAGCATTAAAGGAAGAGCAGCAGTTGCAGAATGTAAGCATTATTGTAGAGTGGAAAGTAAACAAAGTTTATGCAGCTGCTCCCAGCTATAAATGTCATTTCAGGAAAGCACACAAAGGTTTAAATATTTTACTTGTATAGCAGTTATAAAACCTAAACTAACTCAGAAAAGAGGACCATTGTGGAGAAGAGGGTTTCTGAAATGTTAGCAGAGGAAAGAATTCAATCACTGGCTGACACGTTCAACGAGCCTGGATAGTGCTGTTTTCAGCTCTTACCTTTGGGCTCACCTCCAAACTCCTGAGACTGGCATCAAAGTGGGAATCTTGAATGTCAGTGCTCTCTGGTAGCTGGTGTGAAGCAGCATGTCCGAACAGTTCCTCCACTGGAACCTGCTACCTTCCCACCAGAGGGTTCGTCTCCAGCTCTGTGACTGAGCCACCCTGTGTCTCTCTGGGTGCTTCTGGGCCCAGCTCACTGCTACAGTGTGAGAAGGATTATTAAGATGAAGTTAGCAGGTACCTGGCCTGGTCCACAGCTGGGAAAACAACCGTGCAAACCAGTGCTTCCTTTTTCCCCCCCATGAACCACCTCCTTTAAAGGTTCTGTCTCCATTTAAATCCCCAGCAGTCCTCTGGCAAGGCTACACCCACTGTTTGTGCTGTGATGCTGGAAACTGGCAAATGCCAAAGCATGTATGGATATGCTAAATGTGCCACCACTGAACAGAAGCTCTTTTGTGAGCCAGTGGCCATATTGCTAAAACAGCTTTAACTTCAGTATTTGGATTGGTTGTTGAAGATACTGTATTAAAGGACACCCTCCCCTAAGAAATCACATCATGTGAACATGGACTCTATTAAAATGCCTTTTGGGGGTTTATGCAAAGCCATACACAAGGTAAGAAAATATGACATGCCAACAAATTCAAACCCCAGAAAGCTGTGTGGGTAATGTTCCTCAAACTCATATGGCCAGGGCTCAAACTCCCATGTAAGTGTAAGACTGATCAATAAGTCTATTACGTAGGAGCGATGGCCAGACTCAGATGCATGAAGTTGTATAAACTTCAAGATATTTTAAGGGAAAAAAAAGTTAAGGTAGCTTCTAACTCTACATACCTGATCTGTCATTTGTCTTGGACTCTATCTTGGTACTAAGTTATTAAGTGGGTATTTCAGTGTAGGACAGGTAATGTTACCAAAGTGCTCTGAAGATCAAAGGGAGATCTGTGCCTGGATGTAAATTGATAATACATTTTACTGAATTGTTACTGGATTTGTAGTTGTAACTGTAGTTCTTCTGTAGTTCTTCCTGTATTTCTGATTGCATGCTTACTAGACGTGGACTGTATGTACAACATCACTTTTTCAAGTTCATCTTGGCTAGAAAGAAGTAATGGAAAGAGCAAGAGGAAAGAAGTAATGGAAAGACAAGACAACCATTTAATTCTTTGTTACACACTGGAGATCATAAACTCTCAACAGACACTGTCTTAAATGTGTATCAAGGATTAGTTATATTTCAGTCTCAATACCCCTTTTATTTAAAGATTAAGAAAGTACTATTAAAGCATATTCCTCTCAAGGAATACAATCACTGAATTGGGACAACAAAAACAGGACAAAAATAAATGTATACCATAAGATAGTTGCAATGGGACCTAAGTTCTGTTTTATTTTTTTGCAGTTTTGCAGAGCAATAAAAGTTAATTGTCTGCACCATCTGTATCACTGAGTATCAACAGTAATAAGCAAACAGTGTAATCACATGAACCTGACCTTCTGCCACAGTTATGTGCATATCATCCAAAGATAAAATGCAAACACAGATAAAATGCAGTGTTGTACATTAAAAATAGCTTATGCAATAACTTACACTCTATCATTTAAATAAATTTAACTTTTAAATTTCCAAGGATTTTTTTAAATTTGTACTTAATCACACTCATTGTCAGGTAAAAATTAAGAAAGAATTTCACGATTTGGTTTGCAGTAATGAAAATTTGCTTTATTTTCTGTCATGATAGAAATACTTCAGACTAACAGAAACTTCAGACTAATAGCAAAAATTTCAAATACAAAGATAATATCAGTCAAGCTAGATATTTGTCCAAGACAAAAATTTTCATTGAGTCAGAAGTGCTTACCAAAAATGAAATGTTTTCTAAGCACTGCCATTTTTAATGGTACCTGATTAGAATATTAATATGTGTGGAAGATACGGATGAACCAGAAAAATAAGTAGAATACATTTAACAGAAGGAAGTTTGAGAGCCCTGACGAAGCTGACACTCTATCATGGCACCTTTCATTAGTCTCAATAATGAAGGGAAAAAATACTTGGTTCAGCCTTTTTGCCATAGAGATTGATATTGAAGCTCATGAACCCTGAGCAGAAGGACCCTATAAAACACAGACATTCCACATAATTGCTGTGAGAGGTGAAACTGTGAAGAAGCCTTTGTGTAGACACTTATTGTTCAATCATCTGCACAAAAAGTGCAGAGACCTCACTGATGTGACACAGCCAGCATGGATTTTATTTTCTTTTCTTTAGAAAAGTCACCGTCTGGTTAGGGCTTTGCTCAGGCCCCATCTTGTTTTGAGTGGTGTTGATACTTCCCAGCCTGCATCAACACACAGGGTTATCCTGCCCCACTGGCAGAGCTATGCACTTTTTAACTTCACAAGGATTTCTTCAACCTAAAAATTTTGTGGTCTGCCTATATGAGTGCTTTGTTGTATTGAGCCAATTTATTTTGAGGGAGAAGGGAAAACTCATCAGTGCTCTACATCTACTTGATTTAGGGTGACACATCAACAGAAAATAGAAGAAACACAAATCTGTGATTACAACTACTCTTTGCAGTGCTGCTATTGTGTCCATATGAATAATACTCCTTTACGAAAGAGGACTTAATCCCAGTGAGTTCAATTAAACAGAGCATGCTTAAAAAGAGGAAAGATTTCCATTGATGGTTTTATCTGAATTTCTCTGAGTATAAAATCATAGCAATAAAAGTGAAAATTTTTTTTTTTTTTTTAAATAATGCCACATTGCCTTGCTCTGAAAGTATGGATGCTGGACACTGGATACCTGATATGATAGATACAAAAAGTTTAAAAGAATGAAAATATCATACCAGTTTGCCCATTTTGAGCAGGTTTTTCTTGGCAATCATATCTTTGTAGTGGTTCTTCTCAGCCAAAGAGATGTGTTCTATACAGTGTAAACAACAAATGGATTTCCCCACTGTGACATGTTTGTCTGGGTAAATTTGAAAACTGGGATGATCCTGAAATACCTAGTCACCTTTCAGCCACAATGTGAATTCTGCTGTTAGTGATCTGAGCTGCACATTCGTTGTCTCTGGGCAAGGCACTACATTGTGAAAAATGTTTAAGGGAGACATGTTTGAAATCCTGATGTATAACTGTGAGGAAAAAATATCATGTGCTCTATCTAGTCTGCATCTGGCACTCATGGGGTGCTTAAGTGTACCTTTGGCATATCTTTTAAACCCCTGGTTGACAAAGATGGACTTGGAATGGGTTCAGTTTCCAGATATAGTTTTCCGGATATATTCAAAATATATCTGCTCATATATTAATTACTTAAACAGGCTCAGTGACAAAGCCCCTAAGATCGGCTCTAGTAGTCAGGAAGAATAACAGTGTTGGTGAGAAGGCTTGTCAACCCCCTGACCACACCACAGTGAGTCCCCTTCTTCACTGAGCAGGCTCCCGGAGGTGACTCCCCTCCACAATCACTCAGGAGCTGTCCCGGGCAGTTCCTTTTACGTGAGAACTGCAGCGAGCTCTGCCTGCTCCCCGCACTCAGTGTGCGGACCAGAGTACTTGTGCGCTGAGGAAACACAAGAGAAGGTGAATCATGATTGTACAGACAGAGGGTGATTTAGTTGTTCCACAGAGAGGGTCCGCGACTTCCGTTGTGTGGAGTATTTCGCTAGGAATGTGGAATGGCTGGGAAATCATCTCTCATCGGTATTGTGAGGTTATTCAGAACGTGAGCTAAAAACTAAGCACGCACTCAACTCTGGTAGATAGTCCAAAATAATAGAAAGAAAGAAAAAACGCAAATAGTTCCCACTGTACTTATGTAGTGATGCTGACAGGAAAGTCTGTTCATCGTTGAAATGTAATTATTTTCCTTCTAATCAATGAAAGAGAAATTGTCATGTTGTGTAGATCCACATTGTCTTTAACAGGGATACGTTTACAGCCTTTTCCCTTCCACACAGAGTACATTACCATTCAGTTCTGTAACTCCACACTTGTTTTATTCCAGTTAACCAGAATTCCTCTAGGAGTTCCTGTTCTCAGGCAAAACTCCTGGCATACGGTAAAAAATTAAGGAGTCGGTGAAGAATGCTGCCCAGAAACCAGTCATCCTGGACTGAGTCTGGCACAGAAAATGAGAGTTGTGAAAGAAATGGTGGAAGCAGGCAGACTGCTTCCATAAACTTCACTCATGGCAATAAATACACGAAAGAGAATATTGAGTAAAGGAGGATTTGTCATGAGATGGAGGGATGTTGAAGAGCAGCTGAATGCCCAGTGAAGAAAACGAAGTGCTAATACCCCATGTATTAGCAATGGGGTATTAGGAAATGCTGCAATTAAGAAAAAGACATGTATATCGGTTTGGGCTAGAAGTTTAGATTTAGTCAAAACAAAACATTTAGTAATTCAGGGAGATGAAAGGAGAAAGCAAAGCATTTGAAACAACTGAAAAATTATACATCAACTCTGAAAAGGCACCAAAGACAGTATAATCTGGTGAAACTGCTGGAAAATCAGCCCTGAATAATGCCAACTAGGAAAATCAGAAAGATAGAAACAGTGGCACAGTTTTGGAGAGAAGAAAATTCTGCTACATATCAGAGGTGTTCCCCAGAAAGTCTATTGGCAGCTATGTTCCTACTTTCACTGATAACCTCATCATTAAAGCAATACCTTGTATGTGCTTCAGGTGAATAGTGGTGGGCTAGAGCAGCAGTTAAGGGGCTAATATCTTTACTGACCATGGTCAATATGGAACATGAGTAGATTTAAGGAAAGGAATGAAAATAAATCTGCAATAGATTACCATGTTTTCAGGATCTAGTTTGAATTGATTATACTGAAGACTTGAAAGATGTGAATGCAAAGCTAACTGTAATTTCTCAAAGTCAAAGGCACAACTTTTCAGAGCATGTATACCAAGCAAGAGGAACACTTGAAAGTGATGCTTTCAATCGAGATGAGTGAAGATGTGCCTCAGATCTACCTCTTTATAGTAAGCAATGATCTTTGAAGTGACGTGCAAATGAGTGGGCTTTGTTATTTGGAGAAGGGCTGGTAGTAATGTGGCTGTACGTCATTTGGGCCAGACTGGCAGAACAGAACAGACCTGGACCACAGCTATCCAATTTAGAACACAGGAAAATAAACTTGCATCTGTCTCCATCTGCCTGGTTGCATATTCCCTGCAATGCAAACAACTAATATTCTAATATTAGATCATCCTAATTCTTTACAAAACGGCGTTTGACTGCTGTCCTGGTATAATGCTTTAAAACAGAAGATCACGCTGGTGGAAACTGCTGTGACTTCCCAAGCGACAGCCTCCATTACACATGGCTTTGCCTGCTATTCCAGTGCTGTTCCTATTAATAATGCATTTTGCTAACTAGATGTGCTTTTCTGTTTGGAGTTTGTTTTGTGTTCTCTGGTAACTACAGCCTGTGCCTTGGCAAACTTGCGTATAAAAAATTATCCGCCTCATCGGCAGGCTCGGCACTTTTCAAAATATTGCAAATTTTTCTCTTTTAAGTAGTCTTATCCTGATAAAATGTGACTTGAGAAAGCATATAAGGAGTAAACTAGTTTATCTCTTCACTTTTGAAAAACAAGCTGCATGCTTGTGTAACAACATATCCAGAAAAGAACTTTGCTGTGATTTTTAACTTTTCTTTTTATTGATGGAAAAGACCATTCATTATGTAACAGCTAGACATGCTTGTCAGCAACATTAAAAAAAACAATTTGGATGGAAAGAGTGACAGATGTATCCCTGATCTTAGCTGACTGTAAACAATTTAGGAAGAATTTGACCCTTGGTGGCTCATGGGATAATTCCCTGTCTTCTCAGTTTGCTTTCCCCACCAGAACAGCACGGAGAGCCTCTCCATAACTCAGCAGAGATATATGAGGTAGTGGAAATAGCCCAAGCTGGAAATGGAAAGCAGTTTGGAGACAGAGCATGACACCACTGCTGAGCTGATTAGGCCAGCAGAGAGATGGAGATGAGTGTGTCAGCTGCAATATCATTTTGACACAGGTTTTGTGTTTGCTCCTGCGTGGATCCTTTAGTGCCCTGTCACAGCCTCAGAGTTTGCTCTTAGTGCCACTTAATACTATTGTTCTGCCTAAGCCTGCCTGGTGACATCTGTAGTTCTCAGCGGCATGGTGATCACCCTTATGATTTTGTAAAAGTAGATTTTTTTGAAGGTATAAACTTGACATTTTAAAAGTGGATGCTTACACTGGTGTGATGCCAGGTCATGCCTGCCCAGAAGAAAAAGCCCCAGCACAAAAACTAAGGAAAGAGATACATATTTCCCCTTCCTGCCTTTCTACGGAGTGTTAGAAGGTGATTTTGAGTCTCTACTGCTTGCAGATTTCCAATTTTGCTGTATCTAGTCACTTACAGTCAGCTCTCTTAATGTCTTTGTATGCAGCAATTGCAATCACGCAGGTTTTTGGCAGGCTTTCGATCACTTGATTTAGTTTCTTTGCTTGTTTGGTTGGTTGGGGTTTTTTTGGTGTGATTTTTAGGAAACAGAAGGTATTTTAAAAATCATCAGTGGTATGAAACCTTGTAGGTCAAGCTGGCTGTATATCTCTTTCTGGATCCAAGAAAGAGTCCTCGCTGGGTCTGTTCATACTGCTGAGACTTTCTTTGAAGCAATATTTTTTGCATTTTCCACACTCTGTATTGACTCTAAAAAGAAAAATAAGAAGCATATCAGTGCCGATATTAACACTCATGTAATTCATGCTGTGACAATGAGGAAGATTAAAGTTGTGTGGTGATCTAGGGAATGACATCTCCTTACACAAGATTGTAATAAAACTTTGAAGGCGATTTTCCTCCAGGAATGGCATTTATGATCTTATTGCCTGGTGTGACCTGAACAGGTAAGAAACTCCGAAATACGTCTGTAAATGTTGCTGTAGCCCCATGTCCAGGCATAAAAGCCTGTTAGGGATTTATCTGGGGAGGATGTTAACAGCTGACTGAGAGCCTTGTTAAAGATTTTTGCCAGAAGCTGAGACAGAGCTATTTTTCTATTTTTGACGGAGTGGGTTGTATGATGGGCAGTATTTGGGGAACCTTTATTCTGTTTGCTCTAACAGATACGTAATTACCAAATATGCTACAATATGGTGGTTTTAGTGGTATCTCTTTTCCCCTTTGAGAAATTATGCTGAGAACTCATGGAAGTCCTTTTCTGAAAATCACCTCCTTTGGGCAGATGAAAGCATTCAGAATGTGCATGGATGTAAAGGAAGAGGGATGGATTGTGCATACCTACTCTGTAAAATTTATCATCTCTTATTTTAAATCTATTCCCAGCTTTACTTAACAGTCTGGCTGTGCAAGATATTCCCATTATGTCAGTCCTAAAGCAAGAATGTCCTCTTGGTAGCCAATAGTATGACATCAGAGTAAATACAGTTTAAGAGAAAAGTTTGATTACCTCAGTGAGAATGGTCTTTGTTGCAGTTCTTGAAAAGAAAGAAGAATTGAGTTTGCCCTGTAGATGCCAATGAAATTTAAATTTGTCTCTTTTGGATGGGGAGACTGCCTTCCTATTTCTCTACCGCTGGGAGCAGGAATTCTAGCTAAGCTGAGTTACTTGCTAATTTTGTGATAAAATATGTTGGTTTTCAAAGGACGACAAGGCATCAAAATGGTGCTTAAACTTCTCTGAAAACTCTCTGGCGGCGTCTCTGGTCAAAGAGAGACTGCAAACTGCCATGCCTGGTACCCATTGCTAGGTGGTGCTTTCAACATTAATTTAAGTTGGCAGTGATAGAAGCTCAGCCTGCTCTTTTTATCTGACATGGACAGTGCAGACATGATATTTCCAGGAGCTATGGGATTGTAAGATCATTTTCTTTGTTCTTTTCAGCATTTGAATTAGCAAGTATTTCTTATCACAGAGATCTCGCTACCCAGTGTTACAGGAAAATTGACCTTTGGCATATTGAAACGTTCTATCTCTTAGTGAATAGTTAATGAACAGCTCTGGTAGGCATAGCTGACCTGCTGTGGCCTACTTTATGTGGTTTTTCAGAAATCTGGCACATGGCTTAGAGGCAGAGCCATGCCTTCATTCTTTGTGGGCCAGGTGAGGGCACTCATGGCAAGGTTGTTGCCCAAAGGAGCAGGTGTCTTGTTCATCTGGACATCCTGGGATGACCATGAAAATCTTCTGGAGATCTTCTTTTTACCATGCAGAAGGAAAAATGGCACAGGAGATACAGGATGGAAATGTTTTCCAGGACAGGAGAATTAATTTACATCTACCTCAAAGTAAAGTAGGCTCTTGCACTACAGAAATGAAATTTTTTTTCTAGAAATAGTATCACTTATTGCAAAACAGGTGGCTATTTCCATAAAAAAAAATGTCTTGCTGGAAACTTCTCTCTGTATTCCCAGTTTTTAAATTTTTTTTTCTTTTTCTTTTTTTTCTGCCTTTGGCTTTAGTTTAAAATTGGTTAGCTTATTAAAAGCCATAAGAAAATTTTGATCCTTTTCTAAAGTAGCCTAAATTATATGACCCTTGATTTTGACATTTTATGTCAGACAGCATCACAGGTTAGGAACAAAACCATTTTAAGGATAAGAAGCCTTGCCAGTAATTAGGCACAGAAATTTATTATTAATAAAGGGTAATTTTTTTTTTTTTTTAAGTCTCATAACTTGTTCCTCCAAAAAGTTCCCTTTTACCACAGGCGGAGGAGCAACAAGTAACTCCCTGTAGGTGCCACATGGAACACCAAGCAACAGGTACAATTTACAAAAAGAGCAAAGGATCAGAGAACATTGAGATTAGGAGACATGTGAGACCTTTGATACAGAACACACAAGATGGCCAGTAGACCGGGAAATATCTAGGCTAACAGAAATTGTTTAAACCAAACTTCCCGTTGGTAGAGGAGTAATTGCATGATCTATTTCATTGACTTTACTGAAGGGTTAATATCTTTTCTCTGCTAAGGCAAATACTGTCACCTTTTTTTTTTTTTAGTACAACCACATTGATGAAGCCTCTTCTGATCCTTTTTTTTCGTCTGATAGTCGCCATGTTTTTGTGTGTGTTACCATGCATTTTGAGAGGACCTAAACTCTTCTGCTTGCTCATCTCTGCTCTTTTTAATGAAGTGTATGTGGGTGAATAAAACATCTATGGAAGGCTTGATTCTATTAGCCACTTAAAGTACCCCATTTGCAGTAAATTAGGATAATGAAGATCTGTAGAAATTGTTCAGTAGTGCATGCTTATGAAATTGCAAAGAGAAAGACATGCAGAAAACACACATGGAAATAATAAACACAGCAAGGAAATTCAACTGGAGTCAACAGATCCAGTCAACAGATCAACAGATAATCAAACACAGATGACATATTTTTGAGTATTAAATTCAGTCCTGATGTAGAAGGATGCGAATAAGGCTAATGAGAGATGCTGCCATAAAAAGGTGGAATCTGCTCATTTGCTATCAAGATAAGAAAGACAAATAAGCTAATCAGTAGCTCAATTGTTTGGACATATTCACTGTTCTACATGTGCACAGTCTATTAGTCTAAGAGTCTCAAGTCCAGCTGATGAAAGACATGTAGAAAAGTGGTAGAAAGGAAGTGCTGAAGCATTGCCACTAATTGCATTTAGTAAAACAGATGCCCTGGAGAGAAAAATAATTCCCCATGGATAACTTTGTCACTTCAAGTGGATTATTTCTAAAGGTTATTCAGTATTCAATTAAGTTTGCCTGCATCAGAGCCAAAGGAGCCCAGATTGCCGTGTACCTTTATCACAGTCCAAGGCAAGGCAGATCAATGGGGAAACCTGACGTCCCTTGATTCATCACAGTGCCCCTCTCCATGCTGGGGGGCCTATCTTATAGAAGCAACCACCTGCCTCAGTCTTGTCCATATCATCTACTGGAAATGTTCCCTTGTGCATGAGGCACTCCAAACGTTTCCAGAGCTTTCTCTTGGTGAGTGCTAGTTGGCACGGGCCAAAATTCTGTTACTATGGTGAGCAGGTGGATGGACCATACAGCAGTTTAGCTTTTTCTTGGTCCTCTCTTGTTTGGCAGTATAGTGTTTGGGGCAACACCCTTGAACCTTCCTTACCATACAAAAGGACAAACTAAAAAATTATCTTTCTGATCTCGTTATTTCTCGTATGTTTTCTCCTGTATCCTGCAGTAGAAGTTAATACGGCAGGTATTGTGATCTCCATGAGTCTGAATGCCAGTATTTTTGAAAAGAATGGGAAAGTAGGAGGTCTGTCCCCTGTCATACCTGGGAGTTGCTGAGGGTTCCAGTGAAAGAAAGATACTAACTTTGGTCCTACTCTTGAACATAAATTAAAAAGAAAAATTAAACATGGTTAAGTAAGCAAGCAGTTGGTCCTTCCTGATCAGTAATTTTGAAAATTTCAGACTCTAAGGCTAAGAGTAAAGGTGTTTCTAAATGTTTATGAGAGAAAAGCCCATGAAGGCTGTCTGCAGATATTGATATTGAACTTTATGTTCTTCATTAATGGAAACCTGTGGAAAACTCTCTCCTTGCTTTCTCTATTCAATACGGGATGCTAGAGTCTGAAATCCAACTACGAATCAAACAAGGGAGCAAGGAAAATTTTTCCTTGTTATTCAGTGTAAGGGTATCTCTTTTTTAAACTGTAGATAGCTCCCAAGTAATTGTAAAGGATCTCTAGGGAGTGGCCTTTAAAGGTCACTTTAACCCAGTGTAATGTAATTAAATTAATTACTTGGAAACATGTTTTAAAATCTCATTAACCACATTTATATCTGTCACACGAAAGTTTGCTCAGATATCAATACCAAACAGGCTGGAGTAAGGCCAAAGTTTTCTCAGAAGTGCATGCAAAATGATTTTTTTTGGTATGACACCAGGGAAAGAAATTATCTCAGAGTTATTCTAGTTTAATCTTCACAGGCAAAAAGCATTCCACATTTTAGTTTTATATAAAAAATGAGTAGAATGGGAAAAAACCCGCATTCTATCCGCTTTTTGCCTTGTTACAGTCATGAAATCTAGAGGCCTGTTGACAGAGCTGGCTGCAGGCACTCCAACCTGTAACAGAGCTGCCTGGATGAAGGTGGAGAATGGGACATGCAGTGAGGCCTGGCATAGTAAGAAGCAGGTTTTTCTGTATTTTTAAAATTATTTTTAATAATCCTGGGCCATGTGCCATGCAGCTTCCTTTACTAATTTTGCATGGATCATAGCATAAAAACACATGCCACTGTATGGCTCTTGCGAAGTTTACTGTGTTCTCTGTATGTTGATAGACTGGACTTGCACCTCAAGATCTGACTGCAAGGTCACTGCAGAAGGTTTTGTGTAGCTTCATTTCTCCAGGATGTGCCAAATGCACTTGCTGACAATTGAAATCGCCTTCATTAATTTTCATCAGAGTTGCAGACTGACTTCGCAAAGGTTTAGTCAGATAAACTGAGACAGAGAAGTGACCTGGAGCTTGCCAGAAGGAATGAGTGATGAAAGTTACCTCAGAAATATTTACTCTGTGAGTCATTACAGCAGTGTGTCCCACACTCACTAGTCTAGTTAACTGTGGATTTTCTTAGCTCCCTGTTTGTTTCCAGAGCCATGGGGGTATTTTATGTCAAGAACTCAGCATTTACTTTTGATGATGGAAGTTTTTAGACTTTATGATTTTAAAATAAATCTTATAACCACATTCACATGGAACAAAGCAGTGGCAGGTAAAACTTTCCGAATTTTAATATATTGCAAGAGTCTTATGATCCTCTGGGATACGAAATAGGATTGTTACAGTGTTTTACACAGACATACAGTGACATCCATGAGAAAATAATTCTCAAACCTGTTAGAGATATATTATGTGGAGATAAAGTGGTCGATGTTCTAGGGACATTCCAATCATGTTTGCTAAACTGATGGGTGGAAGTGCTGGGTGATGCTTAAGGGCTGTCTCTAGTCTCCAGAAAGTAAGGGAAGGTTTTGTGTCAAATTTCCTGACCTGAGGTCAGCAAGAGGAAGGCTACAGGCCTCAGTATGCAGAAAGGTACCCTGCTTAGCCCCTAGTACAGGGAAATATTGGTTAAGTACTTTCCTTGCTGTAACACATTTCCCTGCTGACTGGACTTTTGCTGCTGCTCTGTGTTTTTTTCCCCACCAGAATTATCAGCAGCTTGTAGGTAGTATAAAGTGGACATACCTAATCAGAAAACATGTAGAGATTAAAAGGTTCAGTCCTGGTTTGCTTTTTTTGTTGTTGTTGTGCTTGTGTTTTTTGATGTATTTATTTCAATGGCAGCTTAAAATTGATGTTTGAAATAGGTAAGTATTATAAAATCACTTTGAGCTCCTTTGCTCAAATGGCAGCTTCTATGAGTAACCAAGTTATGATCTTTTAAAACATGGAAATTGCATCTCTATTATCTCTGCAAATAGTCTCTAAAAGGCATAGACACCAGCAGAGCTGGCCAAACTGGATCACTCTCTAATGGAACAATGAAAAAGAACCCAACAAAACCCAGAAAGTTTTCACATTTTTTTCATTAGTGTGATTTTTTTTTTGTTTGCTTTTTTCTTTTATAGCACTGTGTGAAGCTCTGCATCCCTGCTTACCCCTGATTATCATCCCGGCTTATCAGTCAGTCTCCTCCTCTCAAGCACACAATGATGAAAAAGCAGAGAGCATGTAACCCTTGACACTCCCCTAAGAAGGGACATTGGGAACAAGTGCTCCTCTCAATGTCTTACTGAGAGAGAAAAACTGAGTGATGAAATCTTACCCACCTTGACTTTGAGCCCAGGTTGTTTGGACTTCGATGGCCTTTTTGGGTCCCTTCCAACTCAGGATATCCTATGAACTATTGAAAGAAAGGATTTCTCCCTTCGTTGGCAGCAGAGAGAGAAGCCTGATGTTGAAAAGAAAAGGAAGGGATCAGTGACTGTGTCCCTGGGGAAGGAGGAGAGCGGTGACCCCGCTGTGCTTGCCTGCGCAATGCCCTGGGAGTGTGGCTGCAGGGCTGATGGGATCAGCTGTGCTCTGTGTGTGCATGGCAAGGTCAGCAGAGCCCCTCAATCACTGCTGAAGGAGGGAGTGATATACTGCTTCCAGTTCATTGTGGTAAACAAATTCTTAATCCTCTCTTTCCCAATTTCTTTTGAAACAGAAGACAACTGAGAGAAGCTTGGCCTTGGTCCCATCAGCACAAAGGCCTTTCTCCTGGGGTGGATGAGGCACCTTGCCTGGATTGCACAGGGGAGCAAATGTGCTGTCTGAGCTGTGTGAGGGGAAGGACACGTGCAGCTCCAGAGCCATCCTGCTCCCTCTGGCATTGAAAAAGATTTGGATGACATCTGCTCTGTTTGGAACACCCACCCACACAAACGTATCTACTACCCATATAAACATCATATATAGCTACATGGAAATGTTTCCAAAACTATACTTCACTTTAAGAAATTTAATTTGCTTACCTTTATGATGATTTATAGAGGTTCATCTAATAACTAAGATTAACTCGGCTCAGTCATTCCTAAAACTGCTACAAATAGCTGGAAAAAAATTAAATTCGTGACTGAATTGTTGACAGCTTGTCTTCATTCCCTGAATTTGCTGTATTGATGTATTGATTCTTTGAGTCTATAATTTGTTATTTAAGGGCTTCCCCTGGTTCTTTAAGCTTTTTTCTCTAGTGCAATTGAAATTTGCTTTGTGCATGTCTTCTGCATCTTCACTACCTGTGAAAAGAAATTAGGTAACCAAATCTTAAATCTTAAGTTATGCAATGTGTGAACCGCCTGTGAATTAATGTGGCCAGGAAATAAGTGTGATTTTAGACATTACATGTAAAATAGCCTTCCAAAACGGAGTAGAAATTATTTATTTACCAGTTTTGAAGTGACACTTTAGCAGCTGTATGAACAAGGTAGCATGATATTACTGTCGATGCTACGCATATCCCTTCCTATCTTGCATTCCTTAACCAAAACATTGAATCAGCCTCAAATTTTTTGAACAAGAGGTGCTCAAGAAATTACAATTAGAGAAATTTAAATACATGAACTTTAACAATGTAAAAAACTGGATTTCATGTGCAGAAAGCCACAAAAACACCATGAACTTTATTTTGCTATCTGTATGAGTGTCTACATGAAAATTAGCCTAGAAACTCCAAGATATTAAACACTTGGCTCTGAAATATTTTATGTTTAGCGAGTTATAATGCAAAATGTGTTGTTTTCTATTGCATAGTTTCTTAACTGCCAGTACCAAGGGTTCACTGATGTGAAAGTCACTGATAGCACACTTAAATTGTGCTTGTTATCTTACTACTGAAAGAATAAAATCGTGCTGTGAGAGGCAACTGCTGCTGTCTTTCTTCTCAGACCATCTCTCTGTCACTGAGCTAATGGAGCAATTCTATGTTTCAGTCCAGCAGCAGACATTCCTGTAATTGTCTGCAGTCTCATACTAAATGCTTCATCCAATAAATAACTTTTAGCTTTAAGTCATTTCCTCCACTTCAATACACTGTGTTCAAAGATGTAATTAAAAATAGTGCTGATGTCTAACACAAGTTTACCCTTGCAAACAGTCACTCACCATCTGGAGGTTATGCTATGCAAAGACATTATTTAAAAAGGAAAACATACTGCTATTTGATGTCCCCTGGAAGATATAGAATTAATTTTCATTTGTTTGCTATATATCAGGAGCAATTCCACTGTATACTCATCATAATTGTATACTGATATGTGTTTGTATAATAATGTGACTTGTATGACACTGACTGTGCAGAAGAGAGGAAAAATGAAAAGCCAGAAAGGGAAAAGAAACAAGCCCTTTTTTCTGCTCCTCTAAGCTTCCTCTTCTACAGAAGCATCTGTCTTGGAAATATGCTGATAAAAAGAGGTAGAACTCTCTTTAGCCTGATGTAATTGGTAAGGGCAGCACAAAAAACTCCGAAACATTTGTCTTTCTTCACCTGATGTAAGACAATGTAGAGCAGAAAGAGAATTCTTCCAAAATATGAGTTTTATCATTGGTCCCATGATACTTAACTTGATCCTGAAAAGAAGAATAAAAAGAAAAGTCAATAAAATATCTGGTTTCTCAAGGCTTGTGAAAAGCTTGCTTTTGTTTTGTTTTGTGTTTCTATTACCTCATTCCTGATGTCAAAAAACAGAACAACCCAAACCAAAAAACCTCATAGAATGAAAAGCACATTCTCAGAAGGCCAATAAAAGAATGGATGATTTTAGAATTTATTTATTTTTTAACCTCGAGTGTGGTTTTTAGGTCATGGTAGAGGAAGTGATATATGACTTTTACATACTTTGCTCAGGCCTTATGGAAATATGGCACTGCAGAGCTAAAGTCCTTGGGGTGATTAGGTGTTAGCTGATTAGTTGGGCCGAACTCATGTCTCACTCTCCTCTGCTGTTTCAACCCCCCTCACTCATGTTGTTCAGCCCTAGCCTTGTGTTTGCACAGCTTTTGGCATGTGTTTGCCGCTCTGTAAGAGGATTTATCTGTCTAAGTTGGAAGCAAAGACTTCGCCCTCTTCATTGGATTAGCTTTATCTCACATTAGCAAGCTGATCTGCCTCACCACAGGCACTGAGCAGTGCAAGGGTGGGTGCCAGGGAAGGACTAGGAACACTTGGCTTGAACTAGAGAGTAAAGCGGTAAGAAAAGGAGCTTTCTGGTTCTGGGGGTAGAAAGCCATTAGATTCAGTTGCAATAGCTAAAAACTTCACCCTGAGAAGCACAAGGCATCTGTATTCAACAGGGGAATGACATTAATTAAAACCTTGGTGCCTGCTGGTTATAGGACACTGATACGGCTTCTGAGGGGTTTCTGATTCCTTTGTCTTGTAATGAGCCTTCTGACACCTTTTCTTGTTCTTCATGCATATTCCTCAGTGAAGCTGCCCTTAGAGCTCCGGACCCTTTTCTGTGTGGTGAGGATATTATTCTTTCTCATGACATTTCTACATAAATCTTTCATGGTAACTTCATAGTTAGTAAAACTATCACAAGAGAAATTTGATATAGGGTTGTCAGTGCTTATTTTCATTAAAACGTAGTCCTACTGAATAAAACAAATTATTTCTCAGTACTAAGTATGGAAGTCTGAGGAAACTTGTGCTCCCAAAACATTTTTTTTTTCATTTTGAAACAAGACTATTCATGTAAAGTAAAAAAAACCCAACAACCTTGCAATAGATTTCACATGCTCCCAGATAAAAAATGTGTCAAGTATAGAAACCTTTCTTAGTTCACCTTTTAATATTTCATTTCCTCTCCTTCTTTTTCCCTCATAGAGAACACTCTGTATTTGTGGGATATCTTTGGAGATTGATTTTTCACTTCAGTAAATGATAAAAGCACGGTTGTAAATATTTGAGTGACCTTGAAAATACGTTGATAAATGGAGAGCATGTACTAATCACTGCTCTTTAAGGGATTATTTTCAGCTGCCTTGTCAAGTTGGGAATTGCAACCACTAAACCAGTAGCAGAGTTTCAGATCTCATTTCAAAGACATTTAAATGAAGAACTGCCAGTTGTGACACATGCCCTTTTATTATCCTGCCATTGATTGATATCTTGCTGGAGGCCACAGTACCTGTGAAATATTATGCATCTCTTAAACAATTCCAGCTGCTTCTGTTTTAAATAGCATGGTACTTACAATGGAAAATGGCCAAAGAACAAGTGATTTGTTTTTCTAATATATCATCCATTCCTAGATGTATAGATACCATGGAAGTCTATTCAGGATGTACATATGAGTATATGTACACATATATAACTGGGTATATATAAGGATGTTTAAAAGTACCTGTGTAGAGACACAAGTTTTATAGAACCTGTCTTAGAACAGATTTTTTTTTTTAAGTCTCTAATGAGATAAGAGAAAATCATGGACAATATATCCAAAATGAATGTTTTTTCTATTACCGCTAATCACACTATAGGGAAAGTATGAGAGAATAAACTACTGGCAGTAATTGTACATGTATGTTTCCACAGTACCTTATCATTTGTTCCAGATAATATATCCATAAAAGTCTCTCTAAAATTAAATTAGAATTATAGAATGGCCTGGGTTGAAAGGGACCTTAAAGACCATCTAGTTCCAGCCTCCATGTTGTGGGGAGGGGCACCTTTCACTAGACCAGGTTGTTCCAAACTCCATCCTATCTGGCCTGAACATTCCTGAACAGGAATGGAGCATCCACAATTTCTCTGAGCAACCTCTTCAAGTGCCTCACCACCCTCACAGTAAAGAATTTCTTCCTAATATCTAATCTAAATGTACTCTCTTTTAATTTGAATAAATTCCCCCTTGTCCTGTCACTACATGCTTTTGCAAATAGTCTCCAGCTCTCCTATAAGCTCCCTTAAGGTACTGGATGACCGTAATCAGGTCACTCTGAAGCCTTCTATTTTCCAGTCTAAACAATCCCAATTCTCTCAGCCTTTCCTAGGAGAGGTGCTTCATCCCTCCTCTGGACTCACTCCAACAGACCCCTGTCGTTCCTGTGCTGGGACCCCAGAGCTGGATGCTCCAGGTGGGTCTCACCAGAGCAGAGCAGAGGGGCAGAGTCCCCTCCCTCCCCTGCTGCCCACGGGGCTCTGGCTGCAGCCCAGGACACGTTTGGCTCTCTGGGCTGTGAGTGCCATGGCCGGGGCATGTCCAGCCTCTCACCCACCAGCACCCCCCAGTCCTTCTGGGCAGGGCTGCTCTCGGTCTGTTCATGCCCAGCCTGTGCTGATACCAGGGGTTGTCCCAGCCCAGGTGCAGCACCAGCGCTTGGCCTTGTTAAACCCCATCAGATTCCCGTGGGCCACTTCTTGAGTTTGTCCAGGTCCCTCTGGATGGCATCCCATTCTGCAGGTGTGTCAACAGCACCACTCAGCTTGGTGTCATCTGCAAATTTGCTGAGGGTGCACTTGATCCCTTCGTCTGTGTCATTAAGGAAGATATCAAATAACATTGGTTACCACTAACCTCTGGATACAGACATCCAACCATTTTCTTATCCAACAATCCACTCAGGGAAGCCATCTCTCTCCAATTCGGAGAAAATGATGTGTGGGACCATGTCAAAGGCTTTACAGAAATCCAGAAAAATAAACGACATTTGTAGCCCTTCCCTTGCTCGCTGGTGTAGTCGCTCCAACATAGAAGATCACTAGGTTGGTTAGGCAGGACTTGAAATTTCACTATTAGCATGTACTTGAGTCTGAAGTCAAACCTAATGAGCACAGGATTAGTTTAATTCTGAGTAATAGAGTTGCTCTGTTGCCAGAGAATTAATACAGGAAAAATGCTTGATGAGCTGTACTGGTTAATGGCATTGGGCTTTATCATCCCTGTCAAATTAAACACCATTTTACAGTCTGCACTTCTAACCCAGAACCCCTTTGGTGGCCCAAACTTTCCTGAGCCAAGAAAATGTCTTCAAGATGATTTGGTTTGATTTCAAGAGCAAATGTGGATGCCTAATGTTTACCAGATGATAATTTCTTTAACAATTACAAGCAAAAAATGATGGAAAGCTGGCTCAAGCTGTGCTCCATTCTTTGTTGAAGAATGTTTTATTGAATGGGAAAGCACTTGGAGATCATCCACTCGAAAACAGAGGTCTTGAAATGTGGGGCTCTTGAAAGTAGAAAATTACAGTTGTTTGAAGTGCCACTAACTATACATTTACAGCTATGAGGACATTCCATGCTTTGATTCTGTGCCAATGCTGATTTACTGGTTTTGGTGGAGGCAGAGTTAATTTTCTTCACGGAAAGTAGTATGAGGCTGTGTTTTGTGTTTGTCCTGGAAACAGCGTTGATAATACAGGAACATTTTCATTACTGCTGAAAGCACTCACACAGAGCCAAGGCCTTTTCTGCTCCTCATCCCACAGGATGGAGTGATAGGTAAAAAGGAATGACATGGGAGGAAATCATGGTCAAATGAAAAATGTGTACATTAAAGTAATCTCAAGTAGTTGCATTGTATTGTAAAATGTTCTTTGACAGATACTTTGACAGAACCAAGCAAGTTCGGGGCAAGAATTCAGAGTTCAGTGCTGACCCATTTATATCCCTGCTCTGTACAGATCTCATGTTAAAATTAGGCTGACTCTGTTATCTGCATCATCACTTTTAAGATAATGATGTTGTCAGTGGATAAGATATGACCTTAGTTTTCAGACAAAATTATACATCAGGGTTTAGTTGAAAGTTTTTTATAGTCTTGTATAAATGAGTCTCCTCAGCTCCTTCATGTAATTGCAAAGCTTCACCTCAAAGATCAAGATCTTATAGATGAGGTCTCTTCACAAAATCATTTTTTTTTATGTAGAATTGTCTAGTGAATGAAAGTGGAGAGGTAACTGAAGGACTTCTGTCAGGAAAAGAAGAGCAAAAAGTGGTTAATTCTGCTGCTTGTGAACACCCAGTTGTAAGGCTGAAGCAATCAATTTTGCCTTAACAAGCTGTCTTTGATATCTATTTTTGGTTCTGCCCCATAGGCAAAGTAGATAGAAACACACTTAGAACAGAAATATTTCCTGCATGTATAAGACAAATATCAGTCCTGTGAGGACCTGTTTAGAGTTGGCTGGAAAGTTTATACCCCCTGTGCCTGTGCAATTACTTTTTTACTACATTTTGAAAGATTAGCTGAAAACGAAATATCAACAAAAACTCATGTGGAATTTTCCATCCCTTTTTATCAGCTCTTCTAGTCAGTTTTGTTGATGTAAATCTATGAGACTATAAAATAGTCTTTTTGCTCTCCCAGAACAGGTGATTGATGTGTGGTAAGTGAGATCTGTGTTGCATGACCCACACAGACCTTGCTGACCCTCAGGGCGTATGCACCGGAGGGATGCTGTGTGCAGACATGGTGGGCATTTGAGCTGTCAAACTTCCAGATGTATAGATGACTGCACAGCCCTACAGTCACCAACCAAACCAAGCTGGGCGGAGAACGCAAACCTCTGTGCAGAAGGAGGCAGATTTCCCCATGTGGCAAACTAGTGAAGAATAGAGGGAGACTTGAGACTGATGAGATGCGAAGGGTGAGGAGAGCTGAAACATCAGAGTGCTAATGGGAGAGATAAAGAGCCTACAGAATGTAGGGAGGCAAAAACCTCTACTAACGGGAGGGGGGAAATGTCTTATAGCCCGAATCTGTTAAAAGCAGATTTACCCAAGTCTGGCTTACTTCCTCCTTTCCACTTTCTAAAATTAATTCTGTCTTTCCTATGCCATACAGAACAGTGGTGACATAGAACTATCTAGAAATACCATATGTGCTTTATATAGAAACTGATGTTTGCAGTCACTACTGGTCCAGGATTGGACCAGTCACTCCACTGCAGTGGTTTTCACATGGTGATCTAGTGTCACCTTCTGTCTGACACTTATACAAGAGAGTAGACATAGAATGTAGACAAAAGCACACAGATATTATTGTCACAACATCAACCAAACTTGTTATCATGGTTTAACCCCAGCTGGCAAATCAGCCCCACGCAGCTCCTTACTCTCTCTCTCTCTCGGAGGAACAGAGGAGAGAGAAAGGTAAAGCTAGAAAATTCGTTCATGGGCCGAGATACAGTTTAATAGGTAAAACAAAAGGCACACACACAAGCAAAGCAAAACAAGGGATTCAGATACCACTCCCCATGGTTTTATGGTCATGTTTTATGTCAGGTTTTATGCCATCCCCAGGGTAGCAGAACTCCATCACATGAAAGAGATACTTTTTACTCTTTCTGTCTGCGTTATCTAAGACAAGGGTGCATATCTTTGCTAGTGCCTTGTTTAAGGTATCTGAGTTGAAAATGCAATCTATTATGAAAATAAAGGTGAAAACAATCTCTACTGCCTTAGTGACTAGACACACCTTTTGTAAGAATGGAAGTGGCTTAAAATTTCTATTTGGAGTGGTGAAAAGTATCCAAAGGACTGAAGAAAGTTTTGCTTGTGAGTCTTACCCATAACAGTCTTGGAAACATCGCTGAGGTAGCATAAGGTTTCTGAGTGTAAGGTGCCACCTTCTGATACAGCTGGAGCTGTAAGTAGCCAGACTGCCTCATGTCTATATAATGGCCTTGTCTAAGTTTTTAAAATTGGCTGGTTAGCCACTGTTCTGAGGGGCTGAAAAAAACATAGGCTGAATAATTCCCCACCATTTTTTCAAAGCCTTTGATTTGTGTCCAGTAACTATTTGCATTGAATAGATTTTATACCTTTTCTTTCTAGTATTAAGATACGTGGTTGCCTTTAACTACATAAACTCCATCATGATATTCTCTGCTAACAGATCTCAAGTAATTCTAAGTTCTCCCAGTTAGTTTTCAAAGCCTTCAAAGCCTGTTTATTATACAAGGGTGGCACTTTGTTTGAAACTACTGAGGCTTTGTTTGACTATGATAAATGCATCCTTGTTCATATAAATATACGTATACATCTTTAGAAGGTCCTTCAGGAAGTTAAAATTGTTTTCAGAGGGTCAAAGCATATTATCATAGTCTTCCAAATTCAATAATGAAATAAATTAATGGCTGCATTTAAAGCCCCAAAATGCAAAGGTAAATAGTCTACATAGGAATTAACCTTTCTTCATTTCTGAGATGACAAACAACTGCCATCATGGTTACCAGCACATATCAGTCTTCTGAGAGTGGAAGTATACCCAAATACTTCTGGGAGTTTGCAGCCTTCTTTTGAGATAATGCCATTTAGACTTATACCTTCTGGTGGTTTTCACCTCAAATCAGAATATTTGATTTTCTGACAGGGAAATAGGAGTCTTCAGCCCTTAATGGGCAGACGGACAGAAGCTGTGATCAGTCCTCACATCTTTCTCACAGCAGATCTGTTTCTCTGTTTGTACTGGGGAGGGATGGGGAGGAAGGAGATGTGTTCAGGGTTTGTGGTTTAAAAGTACCCTGTCTACTCCAGGTTTGCTATCCAGTGTTGTGTTTAGGGAACACTGATATTTGCATCTCTTTGGGAATTGTGTGCAGAATACACCAAAGCAGAAGCAGGTAAAATCTCATTGCCTGCATATTCAAATCTGATTTCTACCACTATGCTTTAACACAAGCCCAAAGGGCCACTTGAACATTGTAAAACTCCAGGTAGACAGACTCATGCAGAGCAATCAGACAGCCTTCCAGAGGCTGCCAGTATCTGGAGATAAGGGGTCAGTGGCTGGGAACTCAGGGAATTGCCAGAGAGCACCAGGAGCAGGAAGGAGGAACAACAGCCTTTACTGTACTTCACAGGCTTGCAAGGGCTGGAGGGGAGGGGTAGTGGGGAGGAAGGGTTGTGCTATAGAATGTATTTTATTTTATTTTTAACTGGAAATTAATAGGCTTTGAAAACTTTAGTTTGTCTGCTTTCCAGGCATTTAAATTTTCCCATGGCCTAGCCTTACTTTTACTGCAGTTGAAGTCATTCTGTTTTGCTTGAAGAAACCACTGATCTGTGAGGCTGCAGCAACAGAAGACAAGCACTCATCTGCTGTAGTTTTTGAGAAGTCGCAGAATGGCTGATAGGAAAGTGAGCATTTGATGTGGCTGACCTAATGAAGACAGGATACTTGTGGCTTTTTTCTAGAGAGGAGAAGATTTTAGGGGTTAGTTCTCCAAGGATTATTTAATTTTCACTTTGACCTCTGTGGTGCTTAGACAAACAAATCCTTTAGTATTGGAGTCTAGAAGCAGATTAGTATGTTCATTGGGCTCAAGATAAGTCTTTTAGGCCATCATTTTCAGATTCACAAAAGGCTGTTGCCATAACTAGGGTTTATGCTCAGGCCTATAGGTTTGGGACAGGCTCTCATAGAGTCAGGGAAGCCTGCATGGTGAAAAGCAGGGGTTTACGTCTGCTGGGTGTTTTGGAAAAGCTGTGAATTTTTATGAACTTCCAAGCACAAAATGAAAGAGAGAAGCCAGAAGATTTGAACCCTGGCACAGCGTGCTGCAGCCAAAGAGTTGTTGCAGAAGGGAGGTAGATAATAGCAGGGCAAAATCCTCTATAACGTGGTGAGAATGGGGGTACAGGGCAACATTCATCACTGTTCAACTGGTTTAACAGAATAATCCACAATATTTCTGCAAGGAAATATTTCATTACTCAAAATTAGAGCTGTGGGAACTCAGAGGGGGAAAATCCACCTGGCAAGAAACTTTCATTTGTTTTGGTTTTGCTTTTTCTTTTTTCAAGAAATAAAAAATATTTTTCAACTTTGTGAAGTTCAGCATAACCAAAATGAAGCCCACCGGGAATAGAGATGCCAAATAAAGTAACAAAACTGTTTTTCACAGAGCCAAGAGTGGGTCTTAATATTTATTTGTCATCGTTGGATAGATCATAGGGAGTAGAAGGAATGTGGGTATTAAAAGCCATGACCTTCAAGCTTGCTTGATAGTTCATTTTTTCCTAGCACAAATAAGGAACTGATTACTGGTGAATGAATTTTTCAAAATAATTGCCCACTTCCACTGAATTCTTGCTGTGTTGAGCATTTTCCCATGACAAGCCTTAATTTGATTACATCATTCAAACTATCAAACCCTGTTAAACATTGAGTCTTTGCCAAATAAGAATGCTGGTGCAGCGTATAAAATAATTTGATAGTTTCACTCTCAGGACCTCAAGGATGTCTCAATTTTCAAAATCTATTCACAGGTTTCGCAGCAATAGGGAAAATGATTTTAAGCTAAAATATGGTAAATCCAAACTATATATTAGGATAAATCTTCTATGATGAGAGTGGTGAAAAATTGGTACAGGTTGCTCAGAGAAGTTGTGGATGCCTCGTCACTGGAAACATTCAAGGCCAGGCTGGACTAGGCTCTGCGCAACCTGCTCTTGTTGAAGATGTCCCAGCCGATTGCCAGGGATTTGGACTAGAGGACCTTTACTGGTCATTTCCAACCCAAACCATTCTGATTCTTCAATTTTCCTTCCATCAGAATCAATCTGCAGAAGCCAACATATTTTGGAAAGACAGGTATCATATAAATCTCATCCTGCATTTTCTCTTATAAAAAGGAGGAAGAGGAAAGAAGAGAAACAGAGGTTTTTTTTCAAAGACACAAAACTAATCAAGAGTGGGATCATGTAAGTGTCCTGAATCCCACAGCCCAAGAAGGTTAATGTCTGCAAGTACTGGGATTGGATAGATATTTCTCGGAAAGGACGAAGAGTTTGTGGGTGTATGCTTGCAGCAATTGCAGCTGCAGAAAAAGCACTAATATCCGCCTTGAATGTGCCTCACCCAACATGTATGAATTTACCTTCCTAGATAACAGTGCAATTGGAAAAATTTGTTTCTTTGACAGCTTTTTCCATTGGTTAAAGATTTACAGGAATACCACAGAAAACCCCTGCAGGATTCTGATGTGTCACATGAGCAAAAATGATGGATTTAGACAGCAGTGGCGGAATGCACCCTACCCATGCAGCTCTCTGACCATGTATCTTGAGCATCTGTGAGGGTTAAACCAGCCCTCGAAACTTCTTGGTCTATAGTTCACAACATAGCATAGTGAGACAGAAACATGCACAGTGGGTGTCCATACTGACTTACAGAATTACAGGAATGCAGCAATTTGAAATCTCTACCCTTCTGTCAAGGCCACCACATTGACCACAATGAAAGATTTTTTGGCTTAAGACAATGGTCTCCCACAGCACAAAACAGGATGAACATCAAAATCTCACAGTCATAATATGGTCTGGTAGTTTCTGGTCTCCTCCAATCCAGGCCTATCTAGGAAAATATTCTTAATATGATAAATAAAAGTGCAAACCAATGAGAGCTGGGTAAAGTAGTGAAATTTAATTTCGTTTGATAAAGAGGTATTATAATAGCATCTTTAAAAATTGATAAATATCTTTCATAGCTTTAAATACCTTTAGAAGAATCACAGTTCAGATTTTTACAGCTTTGGAAAATACACATGAATCAGAACCCAGAGAAACCCTTTCAGAAAAGCATTTCCATAGATATAGTATTGAAAGTTTATTTAAGAACAGAGTATAAATGTACAGAATTTTACAGAATAAATGTAAATACATGAATGTGCAGAATAAGATGGGTCACCATCAGCAGTGTGTATTTTGTTCTGGTACACTACTCACTGTGCTAGAACAGAGCAGCACGTGCTCAGTATATGTTGTTGTTTCCCCACATGTGACTGTTGATAAATAATTCAGTTCCAACAAGTCCTTAGAGGTTCATCACTTACCACACTTTAAAAAACCCAGAAAATGAGATGTGGAATTTTAGGCACATTTATTTATAATGCTACCTGCTAACACACTTTAATCATCTCCAAAATATTTATTTAGCAAAAAATTCTTGTTCGATATTCAGTATTTTTTTTGTCTCACAATTAAGTAGCATATTATAGTATTCACAAGAGGCAGTATGAGTTTGAGACACTCAGTTGCAGCCGTTCTTGGGCCATTTTTCAAAAGGACATTTCTGCTGAAGGAATAGATCCTGTGTTGCTTTGAGAGATCCACTAAAATAAAAAAACTGGCTTACGGAACCGTGGTACTTCCTTGCTTAATGCCTAGTATGGCTTCCTGACAGGAGACTAAAAATAGCGGAACTTGGCTTTATATATGGAAATACAAATTGCCATCATGGAAGGAAATCTTTCTGTGTTGGCAGTGTTATTTTGAATAGATCCTTTTATTAGTGAGGTGTTACTTGGTTTGGGTTCCTTGTGGGTTTTTTTGGTTTTTTTTAATTACAGTATGAAACTCAAAAAGGCGTTGGCCTTTATTTTAAGTGGAGGAACTGAAATGTAGATGGTGATACCATCTAAGACTGCTGGAAGCTGTCTGATAAGCGAACGCCAAATCTGCATTATCAGAGTTCTAAAGTTAGACATATATGTTTTCATTTCTGTTTTGGCTTTTTCATAAGCTTACTCACATTCAGAATGCTGGGAGCCTCCTAATTGCACTAAGACAAACGTAAGTTGCATTTCTACATATCAGTGCCTTCCTGCCAAAACGTATCTGTCCTGTCCTTGCTACCTGCAGACAGAAAACTAAGGTAGATGATACCTTGAGCTGTGCTCATACAGTCCATTACATGTGTCACGTATGTATGAGTCCGTTATTAAATGTTTTGCATCTACCTTTTTCTCACAGGATTAGGGCCTGAAACAAAGTGGAATTTTCACTGAGTACTTGGAGAAGAGATCTTTTTTTTTTTCACCCTCTGACAACTTGAGTAAAGACTTCAATAAAATTTTTCTAAACTCTAATAATAACTGACTGCTACTAAATGCAAATATCATTAAATTATTCTTTGAAGATCTAACCCCTTCATAATATGTTGACTTAATTAAAATATACCAGCATCCCCTAAGGTGGAAGATGCATAATGTGACAATAGAAAACTTGGAAAATGTTGTTGTATTTCTATCAAAGGAGAAGGTTAAAGAACTGCTGCAATATCCTGGACTTGTTTTTTATTAAATGCAGCAGAATAAGCAGTCAGGTAGGGTGAACAGAAACTAAACCCTTCTTCTGACTTATAAGGCTCTAGCTTTGAAATGAAACTGCATTGTGCTAAGTTTGGCAAGTCAACATTTCTGTTTCCATCCTATAGAAAGTTCTGGGGAAGGACTACTCCAATATCCTGATTTCCATATTTGCAAAAACTTAGAGGCAGGGAACATGGCTCTTTATATCATGAGTTTCCTCTCTTGTGGCCTATCACCAGCTAAATCACACATACATTTTACTTTTGAATAATAATTTTCCACTTGATTGGTGGGAAGAGGTGCCAAAAAGAGGGAAGAGGTGTTCGTGTACCAGCATGAGCCTGGCGTTTATGGGAGCCAGGAGGCAATGGAGGCACACATCCAGTGTCAGCAAGGGTGCTGTCCAGTGTCTAACTTGGAAGACCAAATTGAGGATGCCTTGAATTCCTGAATATCAGAGCCAAATGGGCTTCATTGGGTGATTCAAACAGATCTGAGCTCCTAGCTTTCTCAAATTGCCTTAGACCATTCAACCCATTGCCTCAATAAGAAGAAACTCAACTTCCACGTCCTTTCTCCAGCTCATTGAAGATTTGTTGGAGGAGTGCTGAATATCACTGGTTTTAAAACTTTCCAATGTTTCTTATACCCCTCAAAAGCACTTTGATAAAGATGCACAGCAAGTATTTTAGGGTGGCAAAGGAAATTGCTTCACTTTAAACTAGAACCTTCAAAGAATATATGAGCACACTCACTTGGTATGTGTCTCACAGGCAACAGTCCACATGGCTCAATCTGCAGAATCCAGGAGGCTTAACACAGTTGTAACAAACGACCACAATAAGGATAAAGTATTTCAATGGGTACATCTTTTTACCATCTCCTTGTCCTGTATCTTCTCATCATGTCGAGCAAATGTTAGATTTTTAAATAAAATATTATGAAATATAAGACGGTATTAGTCATGTTCACGCTGAGAAAATAGTCATTAGAAGTAGCCTTTGACTTTTTGAAAACGATTATTTCATTATTTTTGAGCAACCTAATACATTACTCTCTATCAGGGAATTGAATTTTGGCTTGGAAACAGTGACCTTGCAGACCACTCTACATAAATTAAGGCTTGAGAGCGGTTTTCAAGCCTGGTCTTCTGCTGTGTTCCGTTTATACCTCTGATCAGGAGATAACAATGCAGCTGTTTTAAGCAAGTACAAGAGAATAGTGGAAAATCTCTGCTTGATTCATGGCAATTGTAACAGATTGTACTACTAATAGAGCAGGATGTTTTGGAACTGAGTGGGTTGCTCCTGAGGCATATGTGAGCTGGGACAGAGATTCCAGAGCAGCAGAAGTAGGAGTGGTGTAAGAAGAGAAAATGAGCTGTGCAAAAGCATAAGCGATTCTTTAAGGTATGAAATAGATTGTATCTCTTCTGTTTGCGTTATATGGTACACAATACTTTAAGGAGGTGGCTGAGCATCAGACTGGAAGGTATCTAAGCTGTGAGGGTCTTTTCCTAGCTGACAGAGCATATCCATGTCATCTGTGCTGGGAGGGAGACCTGCTACAGTCCAGAGCATTGGAGATGTTACTAACAGGGACACCAGTGTTTATGGTCTGAATAGAGTCCAAAACAATGTGAGTTCATTCCACAAATAGGCTGGATAGGAGCAAATTGCAGTCAAGAAGATCTCCTTCTGCTCCTTCTGCAGAGCAGAGAATATTCCCTACAGTTTCTCCAACTGCTCTTCATTTTCAGAACATATGTCCCTCATTCTCCCACAACCCTTTGTAGAAGATGATGTAACTTATTTTCAGGGAGTGGTAAAATTTTGTTGTTCATAAATGGGTCTCCAGTATAGAAGAAATGTTCGTGTGCCATGTCTGCTCTTGTATAGTAAAACATTTCTGCTTTAAGGTGTGCTTTAGCAGGGTGAAATATTATAGCAATAAAACTGACTAGATATGTTCCTACATGTCACAGAAACCTTTGAGAGGAGCACAGGCATTGTGCAGACATCTCCATGTCGCTCCCAGAATAGAACCCAATATATTAATAGAAAAACTGTAAATATATACTTTTCATATCACTTTTCAAGGGGTTTTCTGCAATTATGATCAGAAAACATGCATTCCAAAACATTCTTATTTGAGGTGCAGTTCTCCATAGCATTCAGTATTTGCACCTCATGAACTCATACCTAGAACTGTGAGATCAGCCTTGACATTATGATGCGGAACATGGGAAGCAGCATCAACTGGTATGGGAGAACAGAAGAATTTAATTCCCATTTCCCATCACTAATGAGGAAAAGCAAAGTTAAGGTGCGTGGGTTCTGTCAGGAGTAGATAACCAATGGTCTCAAATCGTAGAGAAATTCCCTGGGATGAATCTCAGATATGTTTCCTTTGCCTCTAGAGGAGAGCAACAAAACCAGCTTTTGTTCTTAGCTCTTCTGAGTTCAAGCTCATAAAATGGAAGGTACAGAAGGGTAGTTGACAAGGTCTGTGGTGTCTACACATTCAGATGGATTTGGGGTCTGGAGACTTTTACTGTCACTGTTGCTTTTGTAATGCTCTGCTACTTCTGGCATGTCTTTGGAGCTCACAGCTAATTGTGCACCCAAGGGGAATAGGAAATGCATGATTTTTGGATACAGTAGTTTAGACATGGGTTTTTTTAACTGTTCAAATTCCTCTGCATAGTATGTGTTCCATCTCACAGTGTAGGATGTTATGGTATATCATCTGTCAGGACAGCACCAAGTAGAATTATTTCAGCTTTTAAACTAGTTATAAATTTAGAAGCTGCTGGATGTCAGAAGGACTGTTGTTGTTGTTGTTGTTGTTGTTGTTGTTGTTGCTGTTGTTGCTGCTGCTGCTGTTGTTGTTGTTGTTGTGGTTGTGGTGGTGGTTGTTGTTGTTGTTGTTGTTGTTGTTGTTGTTGTTGTTGTTTTAACATAGTTACTCCGTAAGGGACAATTTAAAGAAACTGTCTGGAAAAAAATGTGTGTCTTAGTGCACTTATCCAAATGCACTCTGAGTTCTCCAGCTGGCAGTTACTACCATCAAGGAAAAACTGGAGGACAAGTTACCAAACAGGTAAAGCTGACTCTTGAAGGTAATTTTTTGTCTTTGGTTGAAATTATTACTATGAAAGTGAATCTGGAAGCTCATTTTTGTAACTATCTCAAAGAGAAAATTTCAGATTCTGTTTTCATTAAGTAAGAAAAACAACACATGTGTTGTTTGCTTACATATCAGTGGAATTTTAAGTCTCTTAACGATGTATTTTTCATTTGGAATTGAAAGGCAACCATGTAATCCAAAATAGAGCAATTTTAGTCACTGTACAACTTATCCTATCACACTGCTGTCTTTACTGCTTGGTGAAAGTCAATCCCGAATGGAAAGAAGATGGGAGAACTGAGCCTGAGCACTTTGTGTTCCATTGGTGGAAAGAGAGGAGAGAACCTGAAGAAGAATTCACAGCCACATAGCTGCCTCCTTTAGTGGAAGCGCTTGCCCCTGCTTGGTCTGTTCAGCCCAGAGTTCACAAATTCTCTGGAACTGTTGCAGGACAAACTCCTTCCGTAACAGCTAGTGGGTACAAGATATTGCATCTTTCCCTGGTTAGACAATGGCCCATTTTGCATCTCACTTGCATCTCTTCCTTTGTTGAAGCTTCCATCATATCTTGGTTATTTTAATGTGGTTTGGATGCATTGGAAGATCTTCCAGTTTCCTGTAGGAAGCTCAAGGTAATCAAAAATGTTTGTAGTTTGTCTGCTCAAAAACAGAGGTGTTGATCATAGGTTCTGTTGGTTTTATAGTTGTGTTACTAGAAAAATACTTGTCTTCTCCTTCTTGAGTAAAAAAGTGTTTAATAAAATAAGGGTTTTTTTCTTATAATAATAAGTTTTCTTATAAAACTTTATGAGTTTTATAACAATCTTTTATATTAAAAAAAGGATGTGCTAATGACAAACATACAACAAATTATCACTAGAAAATCATTATTTCCAGCATGAAATAACCCTCAATAAAGACAATTTTTTCCAGATATATTTATTAGGAATTTCTCATGTTGTAGCCTATGTCCATTTCCCATCTTCACCATGCACCTCTGAGAAGACTCAACTCAATCTCCTCTATAATGACTGATTAGGCAGCTGAAGACAGAAATTAGGTTAGTCCGGTCTGAACAAACCCAGCCTTTTCTCTCAGTCTTTTCTTGTTCATCAAATGAGGCAGAATGGAGTGCATCAGTAAGGTGCCTGTACAGGTGGTGAGGAGTCAGATTCTCTGGGCACAAAGCATAATACACCAAAATATCTACATAGGTGCAGACAGAATTTAATATAAATAATAATTCAAATTAAATACTATCTATAGAGTTTATAGTTTAATAGCATATAACATTTATTATTTATAGTTTGTTGATAGCCGTTTATAAGACCCCAGCTATCCCAGCCCCTCCTTGCCTTTCACACACAAGCCATCATTGAGTTTGTCTATGCGAGTAAGGACTTTGGTGATAAAAGAGATAAAGGATGGAAATATGAGAAAATAATATTGATAGAAGTGGCAGAGGAATGACTGTGTATCAAACTACAACAGCAAAACTGTCTCTCAATGTTTTATAAAGTTTCTCTCCATGATGAAAAGAATCAGACGAGACTCTCCTGAAGCACAGGCTCCATTTAAGTGACTCCCAGTCCATCATGACAGCAAATACCACAAAAGTGTGGTGGAGGCTTTGGGAACAGGACAACCTTAGAGACAAAAGTGAATGGTGAGACTCTTTCCATAGCAGTTGAATTCATGGGTCATTTCTATTCCAAGCAATGAAGAAATATGTTTCTTGCCCTGGGTTATAGGGAAGCCCTCCTGTGTTGGGATTGTTTACTTGGATCTTGCACGTTGGAATGGATTTTTCCTTCAGATACTGAGTCACTTTAACAGATGTTCTGTTGATTCTGAGCAATGAGGACTGCCAAAGCAGAGAATAGCTATCAGAAAGCAGCTAACAATTTACTTTACATGCCATAAATTATAGAAAAATCAAACAATGAAAAATATAAACACTTAGAATTTTGCTCAATATTCTGAAGTGTCTTTTCAATGATTTAGAATTTTTAGGGCAAAATAGAACATAATTCTTAAAGAAAAATGCTTAATCTGTCAAATTGATTTTAACATTTTATTTTGAATCATTTTAAGCAATGAGACTTCTCTGATGATGTCCATATCTTGAGAAAGAGCAGGCACTAAAAACTAGCTTGGAGATAAATGTAAAAAGTTAGAAAATTAGGATAAACTTCCTAATGTTTGATTGATTCTCTTTTAGAATTAAGAAGTTCCAAACAATCTAGATGTTAGTTTATACTGATCACAACCAACTTTTAAAAACTCTGTTTTCAATAAATATTTTCCCCACCAAACCCAAACAAGTTCTTTACATCTGAGCTAATGTGTTGTGTCAGGCTCTGGTCCAATGTAAATTCGCTCAAGTTAGAAGCCTTCGGTAGACGGGCTGAATAAGAAACACTAACAGAGCCAGGGATTATTATATTTAACTCTCAGGCATTATATAACATCAAAAGAAACACCTGGGTTCTTCAACAGAGCCTTTGTTTAAAAAATATATATGTGTTTGGTGAAATCTTTTATTACTCCTCAAGAACACACTTTGGCTTTGGAGGAATATTTGGCAGGAATTTTTATTGGTTTAAATGCATACATGACTGACATAAATTACTATAATGAATGCTCCATCATTTCCCCTCTGGTTACAGGGGAAAAAAGCAGTATCTCTGCTCCTCTGCTGCATTACATAAAAAAGTTGCATAGTCAGAAATGGATGTAAGAACAGTTCCCAGTACTGGTGCAGGGACATTCAGTACTGTGCTGCCTTGCAATGGCTTTAGGGCAAAGTTTGGTATTTTTGGATGACAAGAAGGAACCTCATTTATTCCCTTCCACAATTACTAATATGCAACATTCATATAAGGTATTAATGGTAATAAAGTGTTTGCCCTGAGAGATGCTGAGCTCTCCGGACTTGTTTCAGCCGTGTGCCAACAGTCAAGAGGAGGAGTAGACTCATTGCCTTCAGCTTAACTATCCTGATGAGTAGAACAGCACACCCACAGCCCTCAGGTAACTTGAACAAATTAGATCTTCAATAAAATGATTATGAGCAATCAGGAAGAAAGCTGAAGGGGAAGCAGGAAATAAGCTCATATTGGGCTGATGTAGAGCGGGACTCAATGTAGCTCTGATCTGAGAAGAAGAAGGGACTGGTAAACTGGTACAACCACACAGTGTGAACTCTGAATCAAAATGTGAAGTTGTTTATATCTGAATACATGATGATAGGACAAAGCAGACATGCTTGGATTGATGGGAAAGGAAGCAGGTTAACACTCCTGTAAAAGATCAGAGAGTGCTGACAACTCACTTTTTATCTACATTTCATTAAGATAGACTATGTTGAAAAGGAAAGTGTATTTATAGTTATATTTTCATAGAATAATTTGCTGCAAAATTAAATGAGAAAAGACTTGACTAGCTTCCCTGGTATTCAGGACACATTTGGTTTCTGGGGCATGGGCTCGGTTGTTTCGCTGGGGAAGAGCTTGCACACAAGACTGGATGTGTATGATAGGAATGGTAAACTCACAAATAGTTAACACCAGATGCAGACTCACACAACTCCACAGTCAGCTTGCCCAGTTGGTTCAAGCTGCTGAAAAGTAACCTGACAGCAACACAAAGGGAATCAAATCAACAACTTAACTTGGTTGGAGGTGCAGCTGCTGAGTGCTGTTGCTGACACGCAGGGAGGGTAAGGCCATGCGTCAGTCCCAGCTTAGCTTGGCTTACTCTGTTCTGTAATGGTGACAAACGCTGTCAAGATATTAAATATTATTAGCATCATGGCAAAAAGTTGGATTTCATAAATGTATTTGGTCGTGCATTGAATTAATAATGCCTAGTAATTGAGAAAAAATGTATAGCATGTCTTATAACTGACACCAGATATTCACAAAGCAACACAAAAAATTTCTAAGGGGCTGCTTTCTTATGAAATCACAGTGCTCGATGTGGCTGGAAACTAACATTTCCATTCTGTGGGTAATTTGTTCCATCTAAACTAGAACAGATAGTAAAGGTTTCCAGTGAAACAAAACTTTTCAAACATTGGAATTCGTGCCTCATGGAGGATTTGATGTTGGGGATATCAGACGATGATGATGGGGATGATGAACAACGAAGTTTCAGGAGGGTAAGGACGTTCATATTCATTTTTCAGATGAATTAAATTTTACACTGTGGGATTTTTTGCAATATTAAGACAATAAAAATACTAATCGTCAACTTGAAATATTTATACTGTCAGACTTACATATTTTCCTCTACTGAAACAGCAACATTATTGTGATATGATCAGACTAAAATATCGATCAGCATGTAATTCTTAGTTTTCAATGAAACTGCTCTTTCCTATGGACAGAAGCTCTATCACTGCATTTCTGATCATCTGTCCATAACAGAAAGCAGCTGGAGGATTCACCAGAATCTTAGCCTTGCTGCAGACGCCGCCAGAGGAGCAATCCTCCAAACAGGGTATTTAATGGTCTTCCAGTAGCTATTTTACTGTTACCTTGGAGTACTTGTTTTACATTGAAAGTCTTCTGATTGTGTTGCTTGGTTAAGGTTGTGGATTTCTGCAGGAAAGACAAGAACACACTAATTTAGTGGTCTAACTCTCAAAACTCAAATAATTATCTTATTTAAAACTAGACCTACATCAATGGCAATTCAGAAATGCAACAGACCATAAACAAGAATACATCTCTAGTAGAAGAAAACAATGGGGAAAAGAAATAGAATGACTTTGTTATTGTACTTTTAGCACTACAAAACCTTGCTTTGCATTTTTCATCTCAAAACTAGTGAGAACAGAGAGCCGTTTAAGGACTTCAGCAAGAGGGCTGCATTCCCATCCAGGCTTTGCTTTTAAAACAATGTATAAGAACAAGGTGGAGGCTGCCAAGGAGATCTCTCACATTTTAGGAGATATGAAAAGAAGCCTGAAGTATAAGTAAAAAATTGAAGAAAGTAGGATTCCCTACTGTAGGGAAGGGAACACTGAGAAAAAATATAAATGTATAAATGTAGAAGGTGGTGGAGGGAGGTGGGGGAGAGGCAAGAGATCCTGTTCCAAGTACCTTTTAGAACCTATCTGATGTGGTAGATACAAACTGCAGCGAAGGAGATTCATAATGCACACTGGGGAAATGTTTTGGAAAACAGAGAAAAGCAATGGAGATGTTTTTGTAGGAAAACTGCAGAGATTCCCTGATTGAAGCTTTGTGAGAGCAGGTTGGGCAGACATCTGGCCAAATGCCATGGGCAGGACCAGGCAATCTCTGCAGAACACTTCCATTCCTTATCTGCATCTGTAAGTCTGTGATTCTGAACTACAGGTGTGGCTTCTTCTCTCCTTGGGAATGACCAGTACACTGAGGTCTGTCTCATTCTCTGTTCTCCGTCTACCTCTTCTGTCTCCTAGAAAACCAGACAATGTCCAGTCAGAAGAAGATTTTGATGCAGAAATGAGTTTTAGAGGGCATGTAAAATAAAAAATGTGAAGGTATGGAAGAGCAAAGGAAAAGGAAAACATCAGCTTGGAAGTTGCAGCACCAGCAGTACAGCAGGAGCATNCACAAAGTCTGTGATTCTGAACTATAGGTGTGGCTTCTTCTCTCCTTGGGAATGACCAGTACACTGAGGTCTGTCTCATTCGCTGTTCTCCGTCTACCTCTTCTGTCTCCTAGAAAACCAGACAATGTCCAGTCAGAACAAGATTTTGATGCAGAAATGAGTTTTAGAGGGCATGTAAAATAAAAAATGTGAAGGTATGGAAGAGCAAAGGAAAAGGAAAACATCAGCTTGGAAGTTGCAGCACCAGCAGTACAGCAGGAGCATCAGGACTGTAGCTGAGCGTAGCTGCAGTCAGTGTATCTCTGTAGCTTTCATGAGCTGCTTTTGCTGCTCATGCTTCTATTTGTGCTCTGAACCAAACTAGAGGGCAAATGGCCACCACTTCTCTTTGGGCTTTACCACTGTGTAATGCCAACTCATGTCCACATAGCTCATGGTGTATGGAAAGTGGGTGTGTGGCTGGGCTTCCCCAAGCTTTTGACACACCCTGCCTCTGTAAATCTATTAAAAACCAGGCCCTGGAGCCAGAATTTTCATCAGTTGTAGGGTATTTATTCCTGATTTTAGTGGACAGCAAGTTTTTTTTATCCAGAAGATCCATCATCTGTAAAATTCCTAGCATCAAGGGATGTGTAAAATGTTGTTACTGTTAGCTTGAGTACTTCACTGTGACCTGGGTTGTAGCTTTGGTTTTAGGAGGCTGGTATTTTTGGCAAGTTAGTCATCTGTTTACTTCAGTTTCACATGGTTTTCTCTGCTATGCAGTGACTGTAAAATCCAATAGAAGAAACTTTGCAAAGTATTCTACTATGTGTAGGAAATTTCCCCATGGGATTCTTTTTCTTAAATTTTATTACTCGGAATATATCGCTTTTGGCAAGGAGGCAAGATTTTGTGTGAGAAGGAGCACTTTGGTTTCCCTTCATAATGCTCATATGATCATTTCAAGACGAAGATTTCCACTTTGTTCTTGGTACTTAGTGCTTGGTAATTAGATAGACAGACTCTTTGAAAACTATTAGAACCATAATGGAAATGTCAAGATGCTTAGATGCTGAAAATGGACATCTCTCAAATTTGAGAAAGTCATGTGTTGTGGAAGGCCAAATTTGATTATTAACAGAGTAATTATGTTGCAATACCCACGGTCTAATAAAAAGGTCCATGTAGCTGCTGAAGAAAATTCCTGTAGTCCGTCATCTGTATTCCAGGAAGGATGGCTATTGGTCCAGAATCACAGTGGAAATTAATATCTCTACAAAGATTAACAGCCAAAAAAGGCACATATTTGTTCCTTTAAAGCATCTGATTTTTATGACAATATTTTCAAAATTACTGAAAGAATTAATTCAGGAGGAAATTATGCCAAAAGTAATGATCTGGTAGCAAATGGGAAAGAAAAGTGTTTAAGACTGCCAAATGGATATAGCAGAACAATTCTGCTAGATTGGTAAAAGGCTGCTTGCCCCGTCAACGTAACTGGTGAAGCCCTGATCAGCATCCACAGCCAATGGAGGAAAAGTGCCCACAGGTGGAATTTATGCTCTCAAAGCAGGAGATCTGTTGTTGTAGGTGTCTTTGAAGCCATGTAGGTAACACTGCAGCCAAGGGCTTTACAAATGGCTGCACAGGCCCAGGGGTGGGCTGTTGTCCTCAGCGGGGACCAGGACAGCCACAAACAGCCCTCCATTCCTTCCAATATTCAATGAGACTCATGCAAGTCAGTTTCTCTACATTCCAGTATTTTCAATGTTTTCAAATGCCTCCACAAAAAGCAGGAAGAATAGCTGAATTTTGTTCCTGATTGTACAAGTCAGCCTGATGAAGAGAATCTTATTAAATCATTAAAATAATATTTAGAAGCTTAGACACAATTGAGTCTCTTCATAGTGACTTAAATAAACATAATTTTCCTGTTTCTTGCACTCCAGCTGCTGGGAGCAGGTGCTAGTACTCTGTAGGGACTCGTAACCTCATTCCTTCTTGTGTTTTTTATTTCTATTGGAACAAGTATTTTCTTTAATAGTGAAATAATTTGTACAGTCCTGGAGGCTGTTCTTTAAATGCACAGAGTCTAGGATTGTCTGTGTTTTGCCTGATACTAATTATTTTCTCAGTTTGTCTTGGCAATTTGCTGTGGTAATGTGTTTACCTTGAATTCCCTGCTGGCTATGCTGTGGAAGGAATAGGCTCACAGACAAGATATCAGTAGCGAAAGAAATATATCAAGTCAACTACATTCCATCAGCATATTAATTTCATTAGCATATTAAAATTGCTGTGCCTCAAATAGAAATAGGCCTGATGAATTTGGATCTAGTTTTTAAAACCTCAGTATTTATTGTTTGACTGACTAGATATTTTGGTTCATGTCTATTGCAAGGTAGGGGTTGGAGTCATGCATGAAGACTGGATTGTGTTTTGGTGCCAGACAGCCATACACAGCCTGATTTTACCAACATACTCCCTGGTTCTGCTGTTTTTATTTGTCTTTGGGTTTTATTTATGTGAAGACAGAATAGATGAGTTATTCAGTCATGACAGATCTTTTTCCTCAGTCTGTTAACTTGATGAGCTATGCCTAAATAAAAGAAAAAGAACATGAATTAATATTCTCAAGAACTCAAAATTACCTACGTAAAAGTTTGTATAAAACAGTTTTCTTGCATCAAAGTCATCCCTTTAAAAACAAAATTCATTAAATCTATCAATACTCTGTCACACAAATACAAATAGCACTCATCTTTAAAATATGATGGTTGTTCTTTCAAAGTAGGGAATATCAGGGTCATCACAGATATTTTTTCTGTTTGTAGTCAGAGGACTTCTCTAAATTACCTCCATTTATGTAAAGCATCCCTAATTTATAACAGCAGTTTGCAGATTAGATTATTACATTGAAATGAGAAGTGTCAAAGCAAGGCTTGCAAGATAATTCTGCTTTGTGGCAATGCTGCACAGACAGGAATACCTAACATGATTTAAAACCTCAGTCAACAGATGCATTTCTAAGACCCCGGACTGCTTTTGTCTTATGCATATCAAAGCCATAGTCTTTGTTTTGCTTGTAGAGTACTCTTATGGAAATGCACATATTTTGAAGGTGGAGACAGAAAACTTATTTATAATACTGCCACTTATTCAGCTATGAATCATTTGCACTATATGCTCGTTTTAATTTCAGAGAGATGAAGTGGCAAACTAGAACCAGAATCGGTAATAAAATCACAGCCCTACGCAAGCAAATGGAACTTTACTGAATTTTATCCCTTTTTCCTTGTGTTGCCTTGAGTGGCAAGGCATTTTGGTTGCCAACGTAAGTATTGCAATCTTGTGCTCTGGAAAGTACATTCAAGAACTTTGAGAGGAGAGAAGCTCTAGAACTCCAGCCCTGAAGCAACAGATATCTTGAAGGCACTGGGCTGTCTGTTGGCTAAAAAACTTTGAAAGTGTCTGTGTCTGTAAAACTAACCAATAAATAATCACTAGAGAAATGAAGATGAAGTAGTTCAAAATCACATCTGAGAGGAGGTCTTTAAGTTAGCTTAAGACTGATGAAACAATGGCAGCTCAGTTTCAATAAATCTAAGTTTGTAGTTGTGGCTGTTCTGTGCAGGACAGTTTATTAAAAGGAAGACGCCACCCCACCTAAGGATGACCTGAGAAAGGTCTTCTGAACTGTAAGTAAAAACAGACAACCAGGTTTCTAAAATCATGCCACTCAATACAAGGCACTGAATGCCCTCTCTGTGGTATGCTGGACTGCATTTTTCCTGTTTTCTAATTTCTCTGTTGGCTAAAATATTCTCTGTTGACAATACTCCATTCAAGTTGGAGGGTCACCTACAGATTTGGGTTCCTGCTGTTTTCATGAGTGAGTGTCACTAAAATATAGCAAGAGGGCATGGGGGAGAAAACAAACAAACCAACCTATTTTCAGAAACTACTTATATTGCTAGGTTTGTGGGACTATTATTCAACATTTGCATGTCAACAGCACTCAGTTGTTAGCAGGTAGTCAGAAAAGATCAGAAAGCTTAAAATAAACTCATAGCACTGCGATTTCAATTACTTACCAAAAAATATCCACTCTTTGGTACAATGGAATCAGAGCCAGAAAATTTATCCTAAGACAGTATGATAGTAAATTTAGAGGAATCGTGAAGATATTTGCAAGATATTTTTCAAAATACTGTGGTCGGAAGATTTCATGGTGTAAAGCTAAGACAGACTGTCTCTCATTTGAAATACACTTTATAATAAACGTTGTTACATTTTATGTCTGATGCAAAAAATGCCTGCACTTTCCCAATTGTTTGATAAACGATGGGGCAATCTAAGAGAATTTTCATATGGATGAATTCAGAGCAGTTTGTTGTTTACCTCATTTTTCTGGATCACAAATCAAATTGTTTTGAAAGGCTTTTGCATCTGCTTTTGAGGAAAGTATATGGTGGTTATAATAATTTACTCTTCAACTCTAGAGGAAAAGATACAGTTCTGAAAACCAATATTTGCTATGATTCCCTTCTGGGTTTTGGTTTTGTTGCTTGTTTTCCTTGGGGTTGGGGAGGTGTTTCACATATGGGTTTTTTATGCTTTAGTAACCCACTTTGGTTAAAAATGATGGTATATCTGGACAACACTAGATATTTTACTGGTAGGTGCTGTCTTCTATAAATTCTTCTGGTGGCCTCTAAAAGCCACAGGAGAAGCACGCCTGTGTGGCACCACGGGGGTGTTATTCCCTGTGTCACTCATGCAAGCAGACACAGGCCAGCTGGAGCTCTCCTCAGCCTGGGACGATGCCAAGTGGGTGAAGCTTCTGTTTCACCTCCTCCACAGATGCTCTCTGTGTGACTCATCTGGCACCAGGGCTGCATTTACAGTCATTTATGTCCATTTGTATTATTCAGAAACCACCGCAAGCTGAAAAATAATTTTAATCTTTTATTCTAAGAATATAAATCTATATCCCTATCATGCAGTTACATGTTAATAAAATATTTCTAACTTTTGAACTGGATTAGGGTAGAACTTGATATCCTTTTATGTAAAGGATAAAGTATAAAGACTGGTTGATGGCACTGCCCTCCTGCAAAAACACATGTCGTTTAAAGTATTCTTCTGTTTCTTAATTTATTTCCTTGCAGTTTTGCAATCTGTTGGCAGTTATTTCAAGACACAGAAAACAGCGCCTGGAACACACTGTATTTAGTGCAAATTTACTGAAGAAATACCTTCTAATTAGAACTGAATACTTTAGCAGCAGTACAATTCTAAGTGAGAAAAAGCCCAAAACAAACCAAAAAAAAAATTCCCCAAACAAAGAAAATAACCACCAAACCCCAAAACCCCAACCAACTAAAAGAATCTTGCATGTGTTTTCTTCTTAAAAATAGATGAAACTTAGTGATGGTGGTAGTAAAATAGTGACTTCCCCTTCATGAAAACTGATGAGATTGCTTAAGAGGATATTCTTTCAATAATTAGTGGTTTTGTTATTGTTAGGATGAGACCTAATTCAAGTAGGGACAGAGAAGTTAAGCAACAGAAAATTCACTTTTCAAAAGGGCTGTATCCTCTAAATCTGGAATGTTGGTATGAACCACTGCAGGCAGAGGCAAGATTTTGACCGGAGCAGGCCCCATGGTAATGAATCTCCTATCCAGAGAGTAAATGAGAGCATGTCACAATGCTGTTACCATAAAAATACTTTAGAAAACAGAGATGAATTCTGAAGAATTCAAATGAAGAGGGGATATGAAGTAAATAACTGTTGATTCATGCATGGAATTAGGAAAATACTGCTGATCCTCAGTAAAACAGAAAAGGTTTGACATTATTTTGTCCTTTACCATTATTGTTAATTTAGAAAATGGGGATTCTAGAAAATAAAAGATATTCTTTTTTTAAATTTATCCAGTCGTTTAATTAGTGTTTCCTTCATCAAGTGGGGAGGGAGTTGACCTGAGTTTTTTAATATTTCACTCCTGTGAGACATTAAGAGTGAGAGAATTATCCTTCCAGCCAAGTCTTGTCCTTCCATTGTGGGAAGCAAAGTTCCCTTTGCAAAAGATGGTGAAGAATAAAGTAGTCAGTAATTTTTCTCTAATTTATGTGTTACACGAACTTTTAAAGAAAAATCTCTCATTATCCAGCTGTCAAGAATATGTGTATAGAGAGAAGGGGATGATCATTTCCTTTGGTCTGTGACCCCCAGAGTGAAAATAAAGAGCAGATATATTGCTTTCACCCCAAATCAGAAATTATTTTAATCTATTGCTGTGCTTAGTCTCAGACAAATGGATTTTTTTTCATAAAAATGACTCAAAAAAGTTGTGTGATTTTGCACTGGAACATTTCTGAATACGGCTGACAAAACTGGTCATTTAATATGATGCAATAGGGAAAAGTATGGTAGAAAAGACAAAACTGTACATTAGTTCTGCTTCCAAAGCCTTTTTAGAGTAGAATGGCATGCCCAAAAGCAAGCTAATTGAGACCTAAAATTCACATGGCAAATGCATATCATCAGATAATTTTCTATAATGAATACTGGTGTGTATTTATTTATAAAACATTGCATGTGAATAATATTATCCAGAACGCTTCCTAAATCTCTCACCTCATCCATAACCTGGGTGATTAAATATTATCATCTAGGTTAACACTACCTGTACTTAATCCACTATAAAATGAGAAAACTTAAATGTAGATGGTTGCACTGTGATTACCTGCCTGAGAGATTATTATTTGCAGCACTGTACCAAGATCAGGACAGATTTTTTCATGAGATACAATGAGATAAACTTGTAGCAGTTGTTCTGTGAAAAATATGGGAAAGAATATACAAAAACTTCAATTGCAGAAGAAATACTGACAATTATTAGGTATAGATCATATGGAAATTACTGACAGCTGGACGGTGGAAAGGGAACTGACCTAAGTAAATCGTTATAACAGGAGTATTTATTATTTATTACCGTTAGAGACTGAAAGTTCTGGTGAGTATTACTAGTGATATACGGTGCACTGATGAAGAGAGGTTCTATATTTCTCTAACTAATATAATTCATGTGAACGTTTTTATAAGTTTTATATAGTAAGTTCCGTTGGTTTACTAAATTTTAATGATTTTCTTGCAAAATACCACGAAACACATCCTATATATTTTTCTATGGACCCTTTTTTTGCCCTATGCCTCTGTCTCAAATTTTAAAACTGCTTAATTTCTTAATAGTGTTTCAGTTCAAATGCCTTTAAAATATGCTGGGATGCTTACGAACATTGAAACAGGATATTGACTTAATTATATTCTTACCTTTTCTCTACTGCATTTGGCTAACGTGGCTTAAACTGGTTTTTCAGTGTTCAGAATCTGCACACTCAATTTTCAGTGGTAGATTATACTAATATTCTGTTGTGCTTTTAAAAATGTCCTAGGCTTCAAAAAGGTTTGGTCTTGTCACATGGTAAAATCTGTGTGGCACTCTACTGAACAGATTACATTAGTTATTAGCCATTAAATGAAAAATTTAAAAACAAGCAAGTACAAATCAACACGTTCCAGATGGTTTTTCAATTGTAATGGCTTCAAACATTGTATGTGTTGATTGACTGAGTGAAAGCTGTAGTTTGCCATGACAAGTGCATCCCACACACCCCATCACGGGCAGAGGTAAGTGCTCAACGAACCTTTTTTTATCTTACTCAGTTTGCGCAGCGACATCTGCCTGAACATAGAATAGAAATGACCAGGTGACTTTCTAAAAGACAGAGTACACAGGATTTCCTGGCTTCTCCATAGCACAACACCCGCACTGGCTTATAAATGCCCTCACAGGCTACAGGGAAAGCTCCGTAGGGTCAGGGTACAAGCACCACAGTGATGTTATCCTTGATGCTGAAACGCTGCCTGGAAGGACACTGTTGGCATACTATTTGCAGGATAGCTCAGGCAATTTCCAGAAAGGAAAAAGGGACTTATGTTTGGATCAGAAAGACAGCTTATGGATATAAGTATTTTGCTCAGATTTAGTGTGCTGGTGTTGGTGACCTCTAAATGTACGAAGGTGCACATCTTTGCCCAAAGGATCCTGCTGAATAAAGGGTGCCAGCAAGCAGTCCCCGAGCCTGAGGCCAAGGGGTGCGACTGCCACGTATTCAAGCTGTTTAGGGATAACACCTTCTGCACCTGCTACTCATGTCCGAGTAACATAACCTCTGGATCAATTGTGGGCCTTGTGTCGTAGCTTTGCAGACCAAACTATTAGTTAATGTGTGGTTTTTTTCCAGTTCGAACTGTCTCAGAGAACACGAGAATTGTGCTGCAGGTCACTAGAATGGTATGGCATAGAAGATGACCTCACATAGCTAGTGACTGGGTTGTGGCATAAGAGAGCATGGGAGCCTTGGGGGTTCAAATTCTGCCTAGAGAGAGTTGAAGGAGTGTGGATAGTGTGGTAGAGGGAGCCAACCTCACTGTCTCCATGCAGACTTGGAAGCAGTCCTTAGGGTGAGATGTAATTAGAAAGCCTTCTAGGCTGTGAATTGGAGTGAAAAAGCACTACCAGGTAATCAGCATGGACAAGCAAGGCTCTGTGTGTGCTATCACCTCTGACTGACTCAGATAGTTACATCCTAATGACTTGTGTTGCAGCAGAATAATCACGTACGTCTGAAAAGGAGAAAGTGCTCTATACATTCTTCTATGTAACTCTGCTTCCTTTACAGAGGGTTACTGTTTTTCCCAAGCAGTGTTATCATACATCAGAGTTTCCCAAGATCTTTCCCCCACATAATTTTGAATTTTTCACTCAATTACTGGAATGCACACTGGTTGTGTCAGAGCAGTATTTCCATAGCTGCAAAGTATCTGCCATTGTCATTCATATATCAACATATGGCAGTTCAGCTTACCTAAAATTGGAGTAAGCTGGATATTTCCAGGCTATGCTGACTGTGCAACTCAAGCACCAAACCTGTTTGCATATGTAGAGCCTTCCTGACAGGCCCCAGCTTCCTGAAAGCCTTGGAAATTCCAGACAGAGCCATGGTAACCCTATTTTCAGAGAAATGGGATGGTGACTGAAGATCATGCCTAACGCCTTAATCTTTGCATATGTTGGCTTTTTTCTGTTTATCTTGATATAATTAACTGAACAGTCCCCATATCAGTTCATTTAGTGTCATGAGAATTCGTATCTTCCTTTGGTATCATTTGCAGCTGTCCTTTCCTGGTTTGACTCCAGTGCACACACTGTACTTCTTGCAGTGACTCATATGCTGAAAAATGTCGTAACCACATGAAAACTCAGAAATGACCTAGAGAAAGCACGCAGATGCAATCAGATATGCCAGTGGTAAATAATACTCAACACAGACCAGAAGAGCACGGAAAGCCAAAAAGTTTCACTAATGGTGGAAATCAATGGGAGCAAGCTGAACTCTTCCTATTCATTAAGAAAGAATGACCTGACTCACATAGATCCTTCTATGTGCAAATTGCTGTTAGGAAGGAGTTGTAGTGAGGCAAATAAAGCTCACATGAGTTTGCATCATACTTCCTGTGGACCAAACTCAGGGCTGAAATTAATTATAAAGCTTATTCTAATTCTTAGATTCTTAAAACTGCTCTTCATTATTCATAGGAAATAATACGTATTCCAGTGGCCCATACACCATTGCAAAGTGATCTGCCAAATTCTGTCACTAATTTTTTCTTGACTGAAAATATCATTTGTATTGTCATATAACAATAGGCATTTGTTTAGAAACTGAGCTGTAGCAGGTGATGCATTTCTGCTTCAAATGGCAACAACAGTCTCTTTGCAGTCATTCAAATTTTCTTGCAAATTCACATCTCATATGACTCAGTCTACTGCAGTGTGAAACCTCCTTACAAACCATAGAGGGCAGGTGAGGATTGTGAAGCTTTGGCTGGGCTTGTACACTCAGAGTTGGAGTCCCTGATACGAGGTCTTTTCTAATATGGATCCAAGCTAGGTGTTTCTTCCAGATGGTGAGAGATGACTTGTTAGTTTTCAAATACATTCAGGAGTTCATCATGCAAGACAAGAAAAAGGACACACAGCTGGAAGTTGCTTAGTAGAGGGAGTCTAAAGTCAAATATTAACAATGAAATTTATGTAAAATAAAGACTGTTTTTTAGGTTTCTACCTTTCTTTTGTTTTCCTGCCATCAGAGTTGAACTTGTGTCAACAATGCCCAAGGTATTAATAATCCACTGTTCACTCTTGTCTGATGTATGTCATACATTTTGTCTTGCTCTCAATGCGGTGTGCTGTGGGTTTGGGTGGTTTTTGTACTTCAGATTTAAAGAGTGCAAACCACAGAGCTCTGCAGATAGACGCAATTAGAGTACTGAGTGGGAAAGCAGCAGTGTGTACACTGACTCTGCTTTTTCCAAATGGATAATGACAGTTATTTTGGAGTGATTGCAAACATTGCAGTCAGAGAAAGAGTGAAATCAGACCTCTCATTCAGGTATTGTATAATCGTTTGAAAACATAACATTTAACTCAGTAAATAACTTATTTACGGTATAGCACTAGGGAAATTTAAAAAAAAAAAAGAAAAAACACAGTTAGATATTTTAGATAATACAGAAATATTGATGCATAAACTAGCTAGTGCAGTGGGTGGAACAAAATCCCAAAAGAAAGGAAAAAAGATGTCAAAATATACAAAGAGATTTTTAGGTTGGTGTCATAGGGAAGGTGGTAATGGTGCTGGAACAAAGACCACAACCAGGAAAAATCTGCCTGATTTGGACTTTTCTTTAAATTGCTAACTAAATTAAAAATTCCGTATATATAGAACACAAAAAGGACCATAACTAGGTAAGAGGAAAGGTTTCCATCTACACTTTAGATTTTTTTAAACTAAAAATTAAATTTGGAAAATAAATCCTATATCTTTTTTCTTTAACATACTTAAAAAGGAGAAGAAAGAGGGGAAACACTCATGAAAGCTACCTTCTTGTGGAGCCTAGTCTAGGTTTTAAGATTTTTCAGCTATATAGAATGCTAACCCAGGTAGAAATTTTTATAAAAATTACTCATTTAATTACTTAATTGATCAATTAATTAATTAATTCTATTTTTTTAAGTCTAATTTTCAGATAACAGCCTAATTTTTTACGGAAGCATGAAGTAAATTACTATTATACAAAACAAGATTGGATTTCACAATATCTTCACAGATACCACTTAACCTCACTAAGATTTATCCTTAAAGGCCAGTTTTTCATATCAAATGTGTGTCCATTTGGTGATTACTAGACACGGTATGTGGATAAATTAATAGCTTTATTGTCTAAGCACAGACAAATGCGTATCTAGACATACGAATATAACCACGTATTTACTGCAGGTGTTAATTTTCCATGAGTAAATTCTCAAAATCACAAGTGGACATATGAAATCTTCAGAAGCAGATAAGAACACAGCTGGTTTTTTTTCCCCAGAGATTTCCTCTCATTACTGGAGCTCAGATGCCAGGATTGCACACATGTCCCTTCCAGACTTGGTACACATACAGAAAGTCCCAGTGCCTTGAGAAAAGACATTTGGCAGCTGCTAATATGTTAATCAATTGAGTATTGGATTAGCCCAGCCATTCCCTGGAGCGAGTGCATTACTGAGAGCAGCAAGTCAATTGCCAACTTGCTTAATTTGCTTCTGCAAGAATTTCATAACCAATGCTATGAATATTTATCTGTTTTTTCTCTCAGAGAGATGATCCAGGCTGAAGGAATAGCTTTACAGTAATTTATGGACCTGAGACTATGGCCTTGTTTTATTAAACATAATTCATTTACAAGTCTCAAAATAACCTTTTTGCTCCTTAGCCTTTCCTCAAGAATTACAGATAATAGTCACACTTGATTTTTACCTTCTGAGCTTACATTTTGTACTTGGTCTTTGTGTTTAATGCTTTCTCTTCCTGTGTTTAAAAAAAGAAAATGGTGAACAATGCCAACTAGAGCATTCCATTTTCCTGAGACTGTGGCACCTATAAAATTAGCCAAAACTACCTTTTCTCTGGTTTAAAGATACATTAGAAATTATTTTTCATTTAAGAAGTATTCAGGCACTAGACAAGGCAGCTTAATTTGTGCTGACCAGACAGGTGTACACTACATGGATATTACAGCTCCTCACCAGTGTCTGCTTCTAACCCATCAAGCAGTTTACACAGAAAATATTTTCTTTTCTTCCTATTGACACTTTATGAACACCACCCTGCTCTGTTGTTTGTATTTTGGTTTTTTTTTTCCTTTCAAAGTCAAAAATTCACAAAGTTTAGAGGCTGTACTGAGTAGTACATGTGCGATATGTGACCACATCAGCCTTGTGCCTCACAGATTAAACTGCAGGCACATTCCCTACCTCCAGAATTGACCAACACACATTTTTATATTTGGGGAAGAAAAGTTTCCTTCTTGAGACCATATCCTCTGCTCCTGCATCCAAAGAGAGCAGTGAGCTCTGAGCACAGCTGCAATTTGCAATTTGCACACACAGTTTGGGAAGGCTTGTACTTTTGTGATATCCTGTTGTACTGCTGTGATATTCTCTATTCTGTGAGTAGAGTAAAATGTATCTCAAATACAGAGTTCGGCTGCGCTTAAAGTTTTTCCTGACTGGAGAACACAGGCTTAGCTTTTTTGTGACAGCAAACTGTTAGTTTGGTTTATCTCATTTTAAGAACTCTAATGGTAATAGGACCACTTTGTTCTAAAAAACAGGTAAAAAAAGCCCCAGGAAACCACTATTGTTTATCCAGTTTCAGTAGCATTTCTGATTGTAATTAGAGGAATGAAAGCCTTGAACTTGACAATGATTTTAGTTATTTTTGTATTCTGAAGATACATAGTTTAATTTTTCTGTGTAGAACTGGGCAAGTTATTCCTGCTTTTATTTTCTTATTCAGAAAGTTTAGTCTGTCTGTGTTAGAGAAACCATTGGAGAAGCCAATGGAAAATTGCTTTAAATGACCAATGCAAAATTTTAGAGTAAACCCTATGCTATACTCTCTAGGGAAATTTATTTCACTAGTGTAGGAATGTTACCTTAATTTATTATTTCTTGTGAGCAAGATAATATTGAGGTTTTTAGTTTTCTGAAGCACTTTCAGATTTTAAATAATCGTAGCAATGTCCAGTGTTACCGGATGTATGCATGGATCTGATCTTGTTTACACAGAAACAAACCAGAACTTCTTTGAAATCCCTGAGATTGTTTCTGCACGGAAACAGCCCAGAAGCAACCCTAGAGGTTGTCAAGATTGCTGATGGGGAGTGAAACAAAAGACTGTCTTTTTTAGTGTTAGCTTTTAGCTGATTAGCTAAGAGATGAGTCAAAACAAACTTCCAAATACTTGGGTACTTCCTTTGACATATTCACTATAGTATATAATTGAGCAGCCAAGTAATAAATTTCCTGGTTCCTAAACTATTGCAAAATGTTTGTCTTTATGACAGACAGGAGTTAACAGTTCTTTCAATCACAGTGACAGGGAGCAGGCCAAGATGCGGTGGAAGTGGAGAGGTACAGGTGAAGGCATAGAAATGTTCCTTTCTACCCATGACAGAAAACTGCAATGGATTTGGGCCCTTTTAACCTCCTCACCTGCATTTGGTGGAAGTGAAAGAAAGCCCCACAAAGTCTAGGTAATCGTGATAAAGCCAGATGGTGCTGGTTGTATCCGTGAATAAAAGTAATGCTGTAGTTGTTTGTTGCTGTAAATGACATACTGTACGAAGATCCAACAAAAACTTGGTTTGAATTAGCAGTGTTTATCTAAAATGCAATGAATCATGGTGTTTACATCTGAGATAAGCAGGGAATCTTGCTTAAATGGTTGTATAATTTCTTATGGACACTTGAGTGGTGAAAGTTGCCAAGATAATAAGGCTTTTATAAATGAAATAATGAGGAAATCTCTGCTAGGAAGTGCTCAATTCAATTGAGAAGCATAATTCCTAATTGTTGCAGAAGCCTCAAAGCTCCCATGACAGATTATGTAAAACTGACACAACAACAGAAAAAAAACCAAACTGGAAGGTCAGCAGGGAAGGTTAGAAATGTACAGGCAAGTACTAACAGAGAATTAAGTTGTATATGTGACAGAGAGTGGGGGCTTAGAATATTTTCTCTGTTGTATCTGACCGGCAAATTGAATTCCCAGAATGAAGATCAGTTAGGGAGTGAAGTATAGTCCTTGGGGCTGGCCAGCCACATCATTGCTGAGCTGCTAATGGATTTGTGCCCAATGGCACAGAACCTGAGACACAGAAAATTGGCATGTCAGGAGGGAAAAGTTCTCTGTGTCTCCTTCTTATGTATCTTAATTAAGAAAGATCAGATTCTGTACTCTGTTCACACCAATCAGCATCATATTCCACAAGCAGATGTCAGTGGGGCTGCATGAGAATAAAGCTTCAGGCAGTGAGAAGAACTGCTGAGTATCATGGTGCTCTCTGTCATTAGATCAGTAATGTAAAAAAATTGTTTTACAGACTCTGCACTTATTTTACCTTGCTGTCTATTGAAGCCTTTTTAATAAGGATGTACTTCATGTTCAGACTACTCAAATTAAGCATGTCTTGATAAGTTTGCAGCAAAAATGTGAATGTGTTAACCCAAAAAATTCCTTTAACAGTTTTCTCTTTCAAATGAATGAATATAAAATGAGCAGTGATTTTTAAAGTATCACAGGGACATTCATTAGGCACGGCTCCACTGTTCAAATGACAGACACAGATCACATCTGATCACCTGTTTTTTTTTCTGTCTACATTGTTACTTCCAGCTGAGAGCAAGGGTGAGCTCTAATAGTGCTGTCACCATAGACTGTGTCACCTGAGCAGTTTGAATTGGAAGTTAAAATTACATGGTACCTGTCAAATGAAAAATGCATTTTGTGTTGTGGTCTGCCCCTGTTTTGAAACGTTACCTGGAAGCTTGGGGGCATATATTGTATCTTCAAAGAAGCCACCAGCCCAAGACACCACAAGATACTTAGAAATATTTTGCAGTAACATTGAGATGCTCTGGGTGATAAGAAGAAAAAATGTGAAGGGCAAGGGGAGACATTTTTTTTTTCAGTGTTGAAAAGGGAGGGCAGCAATTTTAATTCTGATCTTAAAATGAAATTAAAAGACATGGAAATTAGAAAATATTTATCATGTCTCTCCTCAAAACAGGGAAGACGACAGATATAAATTCAGATTTTTGGAGGAATAAAATACAGCTATATTTCCAAATGTCACTGAGAGCCAGTGGAACTTGAATATTTAATTTCTGCGTCTGCTTCAGAAAATGCCTCCCTACATTATTTCCCTGTCTGTGTATGGCTGTGACAGATACAAGCATCAAGACCAGAACGCTTGGAGACTGTGATCAGATTACCTTTTTTTTGGTCAACATTTTACTGATAGTCTAGATCAAAGCTGTGATGAGCTATGCTGACCCCAAGCAGAGAGAAAGAACAGAGCTGTGACACTGAGATGCTGGGTGAAAGATCTGCTGATCTTATGTGACTGGCAGGCCTCTCCTAAGGGGAAATGGAGAAAATATCTCTGGAGAAATTTCTTGGCATGCTGATGTCCTCCATGTGCCAAAGGTTACTCTACCTCTGCACCTACTCCAACCCCCAAAAACAGAAAACTAGAACTTTCAAAATGTCCAAGGGAAAAAAAAATTAAAAGGATGACCTCCAAGCACTTTTAAATCCCAAAGGAATTTTCATAGGCGCCAGTCTTTAAGTTTGTAAGTTTTGGAGACTCCAGAAAGGAACTATTCCTTTTAACTCATAAAGTACAGAGATGCCCGTACCAAAATGCCAGGGTATGATCTCTAACGTTCTATAATAGCAGCAAATTTTTATTCAGCATTACAGGCATTTTATTTTGCTATGGTCTGAATGACACTGAGGCATTTTAGCCTTATTGATTTACTGATTTATTTTCACAGTTCTTTCCTGTAGTTAAGGGTCTTTTCTCATTCATGAGATAAAGGTAAGTCCTGCTATGGCAAAGCCTACAATCAAATACCGAAAGAATGAGGGGGGGAAAAAAACCTAGGAAGGCAAAGAATTTAGCTTTTTTTGCTTAGGACCCTCAGAACACATTCTAGAAACATACAGAAAGATGAAAAACAAGTATCAATAGGACTGTGTTCTACCCAGCCCTGGGCAGACAGCTGAGCCAATAGTCAAGCCTTGCATTGTAACCAGAGATTCAGTACATTTTGGCTCTGTCACATTTTGGCTCAGTGAACCCCAGGTTAAGCACTGCTCTTTGTCCTTTGCTTCCCAGCTGCATGTAGATCACTGCACTGGCTCTACCCTGAGAAAACCTGACTGCCCACAGCTGCCTAAAAAAGGCAAAGTTGTTTCTCAAATAGCTAAGCGACAAAGAAACTGAAGAGCTGCAGATCGAGGTCAACAACTCAGTTGCCACCAACTCTGATTATTTTCTGCACTGTTACTGGATCTCTCTCTCTCTTTTCCACTAGCGTACAATGGCTTTTTTGCACCAGTAATTACACTGAACCTGGAAGGATGGTCGGTTGTGTATCCCTCTGTAAACACTAGCCTTTGAATCTCCCAGCTTCTTGTGGAAGGAGAAGAAAACCTACAGGGAAATGCAGAAATCTCACAGCAATCAAGATATTTAGAAATTGGCATTGAGCCAAGTTGCTGAGAGAAGCTGGTGCTGATACAGGTGGGGGCTGGGAGGTAGGAGGGATGTGAGCCTCAGATCTGATTCACTGCTAAAGAATTTCTGAGACTTTGTGAAGTTATGGGTAGTGAAAGTATACTCACGGCTGGAAAGCTCAAAGGTAGAAATTAACCACTCTCAAGTGTCTTGATAGCTTGCAGTGAACAGGACTGTTTTCTGCAGTAGAGCTGGGATTACAGGAGCATACGTAGAATAACCTCAAGGACAATTGTGGAGCATTTTAGTGTGTCAAAAATGGTGGATGTGTGTTTATAGATAAAACTTCAATCCTCCAAAAGCTAAATAGAGAGATTTGAGTATTTACATTGCTTTGAAAGTATGAAGTTGATGGACCTTGGCTTGGAGTAACATAATTTAAGGTGATCCCTGAAACATTGGTGCTGTCTCCAGTAGTATTCCCTCTACAGCCTTAGATGGATGGACATACTGAGACGTTTGCAAACATGAGTGAAGTGGATTGCAAACCAGACTGCCTGTTGTTTCTTTGTGCATAGCCTTTGGATTAGTTGATTTATGGTGTCTGGAATGGTTCTTCTCTCACGAACTTTCTTGATGTACAACGAGACGATTTCAGTAGGGGGAGCAGTAAATTTAAAGCTTAGGGTGAGGCCTTTCATGATCAGCTCTAAAAATGTTGCTTCGGCAAATGCAGGTCTGAATTCTATTTCTGTATAATTATTTCAGGCATTAATCACAAAGAACAATCTCACAGAAAATTCCCTGGTGTTAATTGCCTTTATAGAATCAAGATCTGGTCAGGCACAGGGTCAGGTTGTATCTGAGAGACTGTCCCCAGCTTCTCACTCTTTGTCCTAAACACAGAAGTGGCTAGAAGCTGGGAGTTAGTTAAAATCTAGATACTTGGCTTTCCTGTGAAGTCTGTGGTGTTTCTGAAAGATATTCTGCCAGCAATTTACCCAACATCATTGGGTATAAAACTCTACAGGAAAATTCTATTCATATTCTAAGTCTGTGTGTTTTTGTCTGATTGGGTTGGTAACTTGGAAAGCAGATCAATACAAGTTAATGCTCGGTTTTTTTAATTCAGGTTTCATTTGTAACTGCTATGTTACATCTGTTTCTTCTTGTGCTTCTAAAGAGCATTGGTAATTCTTCTCTTCCCACTGTTAGCACTAAAAATTAATAGAAGAAATGCAGGAGGTGTCAGAAGCAGTAACTGACTTCTTTGGGGCTGTCATTGTAAAGAAGTTGATCTATCATACTGTGGAATATTAAGTTTGAAACTTTCACCATTCACTAACCTTTAGAAGTTTGAAGGGGTTGGTATAACCCTTAAATAGATAAATCAAAAAGAAGATCATCTTTCTGGTTGCAGATTTCATTATTCTTTATTATATTGCTGTTCAGACTCTTAGCTGTGGTGAAACTTCTCTTGCTTTCCCGCCAGTGGGTCCTAGCATACGAAGGAGTCATCAGGGAACAGGAGAATCGCTAATTTATTTCAAAACTTAAACAAAAATGTTCTCCTCTAATAACAAGTGGAGAGAAGAAACAGCACTGAGAGGGCAGTGCTTATGGTACATTGCATTTTGCAAGAAGTGTTTGGAGTGCAAGTTTGGCAGAGAGATCTGCTATATATATAGCCACTGTGACAGGGTAGTCAGCTATGATTAATGGAGGGCTCTAAGCTTAAGACATATTTTAGTTGGGATTTTTCTTAATACACATCTGTAGTCAGGTGATCATGAGATAATCTAGGTTTGTTTGTTTAAGTGGTTCCAGCCCTTGCTGTTACAAGGCTGAGAGCTCAAACTATGTGCACTCCACAGGTTCAAAATAAAAGTTCACTACATGACAGTGCTTAAATGTACTATTGTTTTTTAAGTCAAATGATTTTATGAATACTTGGAGTTGAGTATACCGGATGAGTGCTTCATAGAAATCTTGTTGATACTTGTAGGCTGTATTCCTTAGAAGACTCTGTCTATTGTATATGATATAAACCACAACTGCAGTTGAACACAAATGTTGCTGTGCATATATTTAATTTCAATTTCCAAAAGAGGGAAATACAGCACAGAACAGCCAATACTGTCAGCCTTTCTCCTCCACTGCTGTCCCATGTACCACCTTAATTTGTCCCTGAGGCAATGAGGGTGGTAGACAATGCAAGATGGTTGTTACCTCCTTCAATGTGACTGTGGCAGTTCACCAGGAGCAAGCGCTACCCTTCCCCGAACGGTGTGGAAAGCCCACTGCCTGCCAGGCAGTCCCAGTGCAGTGGGAGCTCTGCTCAGCATCAGCTGAAACACAGCCTGTGAGGAGCACACCACCGGGTCACCAGATCACTCCCTCCTTTGTATACAATCAGCACAGCATAGAGCCCAGATGAATGTTTTTCCCTTCTGTCGTCTCAAAAGGCATATCGGCATTTCCAAGCAAGTAGAAGCAACTTTATTTTTAAATGCCAGCAAGACTGCTTATAAGAAAGATGCTTTTATTGAGTGCAGCTGGCACAGTGTGTCTTCCAGTGTTCTCTGGGAAGGGTTTGCAGTAGGAATAAGCAAGCACTGTCACCTGTAGTTAAACTACGGTAAGGAATCTTAGCTATGGTAAATACAGTATCTTATACAGACAGTCTCTAGAGCAACATTAGAGATGTCCTTTGCACATGTTTGTGCCTTTAACCCTTGCACAACTTTTATCAAAGTTCAAGGTTATTTTGTGCAGCAGAGATATTCTCTGAGTGCCAAAAGCCAGGGCACTGTTGCTCCTAGGTGATACACCTCATTCTAAAGAAAGGTATATTTCACTGGACACAGTGCCGTAGGGACCTAGCTGGTTGTGGCTCTAGCCAGACCTGGCTCAGGCTTGAGGCACCCCATGGCAAGGCATAAAGTGCACTAATGCACTAAATAAAGAATCAAACCCAAATTTCTTAGAATCTCATTAGATGATGACTGTAATCACCACCTTCCTTGTCACATATGAATTCAAGGAAGAGAATGATTTCCATGTAGCAATTAAGCAAGACATCCATTTTCAAGAAAGGGTCCAGGACACAGGAATAACCAGCTGTAAGTGAGGTACCCTGAGCCCTGGAGAAACAAAATGCTTCTCCTTTGTGCAGACCCTGGGCAGAATGCTCTTTATCTGAGCAAACCGTAAGTCCCCTCATCCTTACAATGTCTATTGTGAAACCCATTTTGAGATTCTGTCCAAGCTTTGCATGAAGTTCACCATAGCATCAGAGAGTGGATTCTCCTCGAGAGGGTGAAGGGGGAAACCCACTAGGACATTGACATTGCAAAGCATAACTTTCAGAAATGTTACATCGTGTTACATCAGGTTCACACTACTTCATTCTGAAAGCATTTATATCTGCTTGAATGCACAGACATGAAATTCTCATCCTTTTTACCAGGCTATCTGTGTAAAGCTTTTGATAAATGTTCCTGTGAGACTGGGCAATGAAAAACACCTCTACAACATTTATTTCAAATTATATTGCTCTTGAAGCACTATTTTAAAAAGAAACAAAGTATGTCCATGAATTCAACTCAATATCATACTTGTTTATCTGAAAACTTTTGATTACAGTCCTTCTAGAATAAGTCTATTATATGATATTTTGTGAGTCATAATGGACTTTAGCCATTTCAGAATAATGACCCCAGGCAGCAAAACTAAATGGTCTGGCTGGTGGTGGCAAGACTTCTGTCCACAGATATTAACATTGTGAAATAAGGAGGAAATGTAAGGCAAGTGAGTTCAAAAGAAAATAGATCATTTTGGTGGCTGGGTGGATTGTAAATGGTATGGCATGTAGTCTGGGGGCAAGAGGAGATGAGGTGACTGAAAGAGTATTTAGAAAAAGGAGGCAGAAGTTATTTTAAGAAAAAAATCTGAAACTTTCCTTTCCATTTGAACAGTCAAATAAGGATATAGCTTAAATTAGCTGAGATTTTGTAGTTCCAAACGGTGTTTACTCTGATTTCATCTGTAATGCTGGGGAATATTCCTGATCGCCATTGGGTATTCCTGGGTCGATATATGTTCAGGAGATCCTGTCACAATTATTCAATGAGTGCAAACAGCAAATATGTGCTCAGCCTGTCTATGCCTGAAAGTCTGCCAGAGGCACAGAGTCACCAGGAAGTGAGAGTCGCTCTGAAAATAGCCTAGGAGAGAAATGCGGGCATTTGAGTAACTTCACTCTTTTTCTGACCAGGTGATCTTTTCCAGATGATCACAAAACCACAGTGTTTTCTTGCCATCCCCTTACTCAAACACTCTTTCTTACCTGACACTGAATCTCTGGGCATAGTTAGTACTAAATCTGTGCTGGGCAAGGGCTTCCTCCTCAGCAGATATCATACGGGCTCAGCGCAGCACATCCCATCTTGGCATCCTGCAATAACAAGTTTTAGAGTTCAAGTGAGCTGGATTCTTTTTCATTAGAGGATTCATTAAAAAAAACAAAACAAAACAAAACAGTAAAGTTTTGCATGACTGTATAAAAAGTGATACTTATTCACATTAGAAAAGAAACTGCCTCCTAGAAAATTTGAAATTAAATATTGTTGATCCTGGCCCTGACATAAACTTCTTGCTGCTTGAGAAATTAGCTGATTTATATTTTTTTTACACTTGTGACATTTTTAATATGGGTTAAATATTCACCTCCCTAAAAATTCTGAAGGTTTACTCAAAAGATCTGATTCCAAGTTAACACTTAAAATAAAGATTCACAGGTTATGTATTTTAATATGGAACATAAATATACTGCTTACAATGCAGAAAAAATCAAATAATTTTAAAATCACATTTATTTGGTATCGGAGAAGTCTGGAGCATGTTAAAAAAGAAATAAAAGGAGAGCAAGATAAACCACAAGATGGGGCAGATGGCGAGGATTTTTCTTGCTCCTCCAGTTTCTAATGCTGTTATGTGAAACCTCATTAAAACATATATAATTCCTTATGTCACGTAAGGATAGTGTTTGTTTACTAAAGACTTGAAAAAGCATATTGTAATTGGGCAATTTCATATTTTTAAAAAAATAAAAGGGATCCAAAGAGTGATTCATGGGTAAAAAAAGGGCAAGTAGGGTGCAAGATATGATCCTCAATACGATCATTTCAACATAATGTTGTTTGCCTGACAGTCAGTTCTTTTCACTAGCCAGACATATATCTAGTTATCTCACAAGAAAAAAGTCTTGTGCAGTGGCAAGCCAGAGAACCAAGTAGAAAGTCTGAAAGAGACATGCTAATCATCAAAACACTCTGATTTATCATCAGAGATTAAAATTTTCTTGTGAGAGCTGTTTGTGGGAAAAATCTCTTAGTCTTTGTGCCTCTGTGTTTGAAATCATGAAACAGAATGTTTCTGTGTTTTGCTATGAAATTGAAAAATGGAGAGTTATTATCATGGACATTACAACTTCTGCTGCTTTAGCACATGATGTTCTTAAGTGAAACAAAAAAATTGTGTTTACAATGCCTACAACAAAAAAACACTTATCATTGCTGTTCCAAGTGATTTTGCTTCAGTGGTTGGGAGAGATCTGCTTCAAATGGAAACTTTTTGGTTTTTATTTTGCCTTTTACTTTTTCATTTGTAAAATCAGAAGAACTGACATTGCTGTTAGCTAATGTGTTCTTAATAACAGTTATTGCCAAGAATTTCTTCCAGGGTACTTGAAACTGATGTTTCCAAAACAAAGGGAATTCAGATTGATAGCTAAGATGACAGAAAATAATGATTTCCTAGAACAAAACCTTCCATTACGCTTTTCTAGCAGAAATCTTTCTTGTTCATTTTGCATCCTGATAATTTTCTTAACATCCTTGCTGTTAAGAAAGAAAATTAAAATGAGCATTAGCTTTTCTTTCGAGTTGTTATCTGCTGTCTCATTGCAGCTGATAGGCAGAATGTTTATGCAACCCAGCCAGAACGACTGCCTTGCCTGGCTCTTAGAAACCTGATGCAGAAAGAAGCTCTTTCTTAGACCCAGGAGAGATGTGAAAATACAGGGGAATATTTTGTGTGTAATAGCAGAAGTATCAGATGACACATTGTTAATCTGTTCATATCACAGTAATATCCTTTCATCAGATATATTTCAAATTGCCAATGTTTACAAAGAACTAAGTAACAGCACTAGATAATGTATAGTTCTCACTGAGCTAACTAAAGACCTAGTATATGACTAAATAATTTTAATGTTCATGGGGTTTATGTGGATTAAACTCCATAGTCTGTACATTAAACTGCATCTTCCACATATAACAAAATTATCAGATAAGTCAAACTACTTCATTTTTTAGAACTGATCTTTAATATCTGCTAAGAAACCTAATGAAAATGTTTTGCCTACAAGCACCAGATAATTTCCAGATGAATTTGATTTGCTGTGTTGAGCAAGACATAATAACTCATACAGTATGGTACAGCTTAGGTATTCAGATCAGCAGTTCATGACAGGTGTCTCGTTATTGAGAAAAATACCATGCAAAGATAGCTGCGTACTGTCTTATCACAACTACACAGATGTTGGAAAATGTCAGCAATAGGCTGAAGTTCAAGGTGCCCATTGATAATCCTTTCAATCAATAAATCATTACTCAAATAGAAAACTACACCTTCCCTTTTTGTTCTGAAACAGCTTTTTCTTTACACACTTTGATCTTTCATTTATTTATCCCTGACATTCTAATTGATACGATAATGAAGAAATAGCCTAATCAGCTGGTCACGAAACCATTTTCTTCAAGGACAGCTTAGTGACAAAGCATGGGGAGTCTAACTTCTGACAATAGAAAAGCTACACTTGAACAGGGACTGACCCCTACAACAAAGTGCTTTAGTAGGAATCTGTGAAACAAAAAATTGAGGGTTTTTTGAAAGATAGATTGGAAGTGTTACTGGCAGAGCTGAGGAAAATCTGGGTAGGCTGAAGTTAGAAATTATACCACATTTATATAATACATGCTTGCAGAACAAGGCAGCAAACCAGGCAGCCTCTTAGTAGTGTTTCCATCTCTAATGCATATACTTAGTCAGTGTTGTAGAACATTTATTTCTTCTAGCTATGTACTTACCCAGCCTAATGTGAGTGCATAACTAATCAGGAGCTGAGTTGAAGTTATATTAATTTTTGTTTATAAAATTCTCTGAGATACTCAGAAGGGAGAAACTTTAGAAGAACAAAGCATTTCTATACATGAAGATGATTCGTGAAGCACTGTCTGCCTGCTTTGGTCTTGATACACTTCATGTCTGTGAACACCCACCTGCAAAGTATTTGAACCCCAGAAATAAACATTTTTCAGAGCAGCTGATGCAGTGTTTAGCAAGGTTTTACTTTGAAGATTAACAATGTCACATTATAAAATGTTAGCTTGTTAAAAGGGCTGCATGCCCTCTTCAAGCGCTGGTCGGAGTCTTGGAAAAAAATGGGATGAAAAATGAAGCTCTCTGCATCCTGTCTTTGCAACACCGCACCACATCTCTCTGTGTTGCAAAGAAATGTTCAAATTAGCAGACCCTCCCTTGAAAGTAAGAATGGCCACTAGAGCAGCTTCTTTAGAGGAGGCTGATGGCTGTTTTTAGCAACACACTGCTATGAGAAGTTTCCTGGCATCTCGGCATTACACGTGGAATCATCAGAATTCTCATGAGACAAGTATTACCTTGGTTAATGTGCAGCAATCTGGAGGAGGACCTTAGACTTAAGCTTCTAGAAGAGCTGAACTCCTCTCCCTGAGTAGCAGTGGACCATGTTCCATGCAGGGAGAGAGCTGGACTGGTGGGAGTAGCTCTAAGGCTCAGTGATATCCCAGAGTAAGAGCTACACGGTGTTGCTATGGTCCTACTAAGACAACTGAATTTTTCTTTCACTCGCTCCTACTCCCAGCGAACCTTCGCCTGTCTGCTCATCTAGGAATAGTTCTTCGAAAGGGGTGATCATATACCAGTCAAAAATTATGTAGCTATTCTTTATCTCATTTTCTTTTAATGAAAACTTGAAAAAATAAGTTAATTTCTAAAATACTTAAGGAGTTTTCCTCAAAAGTATGGTCTCCACCTAATTGGTAATTCCTTGAGCTTACATGGTCTTTCCCACAATAATCCCATTAATCTGAAAACTTCCATCAACAAAACAAATACCAAACAAAAAACAGAACGCACACCAGAAAACCAACCAAACCAACAGAACCAAAAAAAACCACCCCAAAACAAGAAACCTAACAACAATAAAACCCCAAACCAACCAACCAAATAAACCAACATGAACACAAACCAAACAAACAAATCCCTCCAAAAAACCAACCAAAGTACAGTAATATCTGTTTATTTTTAATGTTCAACCTTTTCTTGGTGTCCATGATGATTTCCTTTTGGCTTCAACAGGATTCCCCTTTGGGGATTCCCATTTGGGAATTCCCCTTTCAGAAGGTATACTCAAGGCTACAGGAGGAAGGAGATACTTAGTTTTGCTGTTTGTCTTTTCTCATTCTCCAAACAGGAACAGGTTTTTCTCTCTCTGCAGATGCCTTCCATTTCAGAGAAAGGCCAGGACAAAGATACAGCTCCTCTGTCCATAAGTCTCTAACCAGCTGCTATTTAAAATAATTGTAATTCAAAGTTTCAAACCAAAATTCCGGTTGGGGGAGAGATTGAAAGCACCAATTTACTGTTGTCAGCAATGACTCCACTACAACAGAGCAAACCCACAGATCCCCACTGCTAAAGCAACAGGCTTTACTTCTATGGCATTTGGGTTTTTTGGTCTAAAAACACAGCTGAGTTTGCCTCACACTTTAAAAAAAAACAGAAGGAAACAGGATAACAGGAAACCCATTTCTCTTGTCTGCAAAACAAGGCCTTTGCACAGTTAAAAAAAATTCAGCAAAAACCACAGACCACAGTCTGTAGTAGTGAATTACTGACCTAGAAAGTGTTTGCAGAGCTGACAATGGTTTTTGTGTTAACAAATAATTTTATTATCAATTACTTCCATCTAAACTATGATTATATCTATGCTACATCTAAAAATAATATTCCTACATTGGCCATGATTCTGCAAGTGTTTGCAAGATATGCTTATCTGTATGCACGCAAGTGGGCTCAGGTAAATCCATGATCCTGGGGTTAAAGGTAATGCAGCAAGCACTTGGGTAATGGATTTCAAATTACAGTTTTAGTAGTTTGGCAGAGGCATGAAGGATATTTTTATATGGTAGAGAAGACCCCGTTAAGTGAACTCATTAAAGACACTGTTTGTTATCCACAGTGCTTAGCTTTTATTTATTTTTAACATTACCCTTTGGCATCATAACAGTGTTTAAAGGAGAACCTTCTATCATGGCAGGAAGGTGACTAGAGTTTTACTGTTTTCTCACCCAAAAGACTACACAGCTTCTAAGCGCTGTGTTCTTTCTCTTCATCAGAGGCAAGAGCTATATTTCTGCCCTTCAGCTCATGGCACAGAGTTTGGAGACATTGAACATTATTACCCCTTTACATCAATAAGTGGAGTAAAAAGACATTCAGAGAAATTAAGCATCATGTACAAGGACAAATTGGCCAGATAATTATCTCTTTTCTGATACCTGACCTACAGTAAAGAGGGTAAACTCTGTCCTCTGTAAAAGCCCATACTCATGGCTGCACAAAATCTGATCAACTGATACCTGTTCATAAATTTAGGGTATACTTTTTGTCCTATGAGATGTCTCATGATCACAAGGGTTTGAGGAATCATGGAAAGATCATTCCTTAAAATACATCCCAACACTTCAAGCAAATAGAACTGCTTGCATTTCATTTTTTTAGAGGCTCTGATTTCCAACAAATAATCATGGTGCCCTTTTTTCCTGTTGTTATTATCTGTTTTACAAATCAAAGTGTCTGTTGGAAATGTTTCTCAGTTGTGTCACTATATGGTTCTCATAGAATAAGAGAAAATAAAGCTGTGAAAAGAGGGATGAAGAAGATTTAAAGAGGTCACCTTTCTGTTCCAAGCCAGGATCCGCTATTTCTAAACCATTCTTTACATAGTCATAAAGCATTCTAGTTTTTGACAGACATATTTGGCAAACTCCTGAGATAACCCGTTCCTAGCTATCTTCACCGTTATAAAAAGAAGTCTTGGTGCCTAACTCAAATGTACCAGCTGGTAGTTTAAGCCCTTTTTTTTTTTTTCTGCTCTATCCACAGTAGAAATTATTACCTCCCATTTTGCAATATCCTTCTGCATATTTGAAAGCTGTTATCATGTCTCCCCACAATCTTTGTTCTTCTGTAAGAACAAACAAACGTTCTTTCCCTGCAGGTCACATTCTCTAGGCCTCTGACCCTCTTGTAGCTCTTCTCTGCACTCTCCACTTGATCTACATTTCTCTTGGGAAACAGCTGAGAACTTGTCTGCAGTCTATGAAGTGAAAGAATTATTCCGCCTGCCTCAAATATGAATCTTAATTGGATACGACAGTAAGTTTGGACATTCTTTTCTCTTTTGGGCTGAGCTTATGATCACTGTTAAGAACAAATGCCTTGTCTAAAAACCTGCAGCCTACCATTCACTTCCCAATTTTTTCTAGTGTACTTTTGCATACTATTTTGTAACTCACTCAAAAAAATCCATTTGTCAGGAACTGCTGTCAAATGTGCGTCCTCAATACTCAGAAAACCGAAACACTGACAAGTGTTAAATCCCAGACAGACTCTCTTGAAATCCTACCTCTTACATAACTAGACAGTGTGACAGTAAATTCATGATAAATACACTCCAGGCTTTCCAATTCTCACTAGCCTTTACCTAGCAAATACTGAATCTAAAAATTTTTACTAATGTAGGTTGTTCAGATTCATCCTCCCTGAGGCAAAGAAGCTTTCCTTTTTCCAAAAACTGTTATTTTTGTTATAGATAAAAATAAGAATTTTTTTGATTGTTCTTGATAAATCTACACTACTTGTTATTTATTTCTGTGTTATCCTTGGGATGCTTATAATGAATCAACTTCTTATTTCAACATTTTCCAAAAAATTTATGTTAAGCTGGCTAATCACCAGTGTCTTAGCTGCTCCCATCCCATTTTTCAAATTAATTTGCTCTTTTCCATCATCTGGAACCTCACCCAGTCATAAATTGTGCCCTGGGATGATTTCACTCCCGCCCAACCCAATTCAAACATGTAGTCCATATAAATAGACTCTTGTTTTCCTGATCCAAGCTGACTTTTTCCCTTTGTCACTCATCCTAATGGCTTGAAAGAGTGTAGCTTTAGATCAGATATCAGGAAGAAATTTTTTACTGTGCAAGTGATGAGGCACTGGAACAGCTTGTCCAGAGAAGTTGTGGATGACCCATCCCTGGACAAGCATTCAAGGCCAGATTACATGGAGCCCTGAGTAACATGATATAGTGAAAGGTTCCCTGCCCATGGCAGGGATGCTGGAATTAAATGATCTTTAAGTTTCCTTACAGCACAAACCATTCTATGATTCTGTAAGTCTATGTTCTTCTTTATATCAGCTTTCTTAGTCCTACAGTCTTCGTGCTGAAGGGGAACTACACACTTGCCTTCAACGTCTTCACTGCTGCTTTCTTTCACTTCTGAATTTTTCCTTACCAAAAATATGGTTGCAAAAGATTCCTATACGTCTTCAAATCTTTTACATTTGCTTTTGTCACCATGTTTGAACTTTTTCTTGAAATAGATCCTCTTTTTTTTCCTAAAACATATTCTACAGCTATGTACTTATCCTGAGCTTTAGTTAAAAAGATGTTCTCTTGCTATGCTTCCAATGTTTTCTCTGTGATTAGTGGTTTGCATTTTCATTCTTAACTTGTGAAAAAACACCAATCTCTCACTCATATCTAGAACTCTTGAAATGGAACCAGTTTATACATAATTAATGTGCCTGCCAGTTCCTGCCTTGCTTCTCTTTCCTGGGGTCTGATACCCCAGTTAGGAAAAGTCATAAGAAGATCATTTGCTTTACCCTTCTCTCCCTTCACCTTTCCCCACCCCACTCTTATTGTGAAATGCTTTTTCCTTATGTCTGATTGGAATTTCTTTTGTTGCCATTTTTGTCCATGGCCTCTTGTCTTTTGTACAAATGTGAGCAGACAAGGCCTTATGAACTCTTTGTGTGTGTTCAAGGTGTGCAGCAAAGCTGTAAGGATATGAGAAATCCAGGCCTGGTCTGTGTGCGGCTGTTAATGATCATCTCTTCCCACTTTATACTTCTGATAATACTGCCCAAAGTGGTGGGGTTTTCAACCAACCCATCAATTTGGAAAAAAGTGAAAAGGGAGGAGGCCTGACGTGGTGATGCTTCTGGCTAGTACAAATACTGCTCTGAAGGTGTGACGCAGAAGGAAAGCAGTAACCTTTCACTCTAACAGCAAAGATATGCAATTTTTCAGCTACAGGTTTCCACAAAATGTTGAGCACACATAGCAACAAAACATAGAGAAGTATAGCAAGAACCCTATCAATAAAGCAATCGAACAAAAACTACAACAAAAAAAAAGTAAGCAAACAAAAAAACATAGACAAACAATAACCTAACCAAACCCTTAAGCAGGTTATGTATCACACAGGTTGGGTAATTTCTCTGGATATCTTATTTCAAATCTTTGACAAGAAACAAAGCTAGAACACGTGAGATTCAAACAGTAGAGTTAAAAAAAGAACTCAGCATGTGAGAAAGCAATGAGCTGACTCACCTTTTCCTGCTATGAATTTTTTTCTCTTCAAGAGTCTGTTCCTTTTTTTTAATCTCCACACATGTTTCAACAGAAGTACTGGTGATGGAGGCTGCTTTTGTTATTTGAGAGATGTTAAGCTCTAAAAAGTAGACTTCATGGCACTGTGTCAGAACTAAGGTTAGGTTAAGGGGATAGTCATGTTTTATGCTGAGTGACAGTGTACTAAGGGACAGTAGCTGGCACCTGGCAGGACAACGAGGGTGAACCTCAGTGGCACTTCTCAGACACACTGCCATTCTTGTCCCTCCACTAAGACTTAAAATGCCCTGCAGTAAAGCAGTTTGTGATTTTGTGATTAATTAACTTGGTGGTAGGTTGAAACACTGAATACAAATATTAATGTCTATTGATGAGTAGATCCAAGAGACAGATAACATAGTGTCATTTTCTTCCAGCAAACACAGCACGCTCTGGAGTGCTGCAGGAAGTTACTGATGGGCTGTGGTAAGAAGGTGTTTGAGAAATCTGGTTACCTAGGCTTTCAGCTCATTTTCTGTTTCAAAGAAAGGAGAGTGTCCTGTTGGCTGAATGCTATCCCAGACATAAATTAGGATATTTCATGGATTCTTGGGTTCTTTTGTAGCTCTTCGGTCCTGTTGCCTCATGACTCAGACCCTACAGATCCATATATGACAGAACACATGTGTGAGCATACAAATATATGTAGCCACTGCCAAGGAGTGCTCACTGGGGCACCACTGACGACTTAAGAGCAGATTGAATGCAACTTTTATGCCCTAGGAAGCCTTGAGCATCAGATTGCTCCCTCAGGGATTCCCATGTAATCCATAGCCCTTGCTGTGGAAAATAAACAGGTGACTAAGGGCTGTTAGAATCCAGATCACAAAGTTTCCTTGGTTCCCGTTTAGCCCATCCCTGTTGAGATGGAACCTCCAGGAGGACTGTTACCCACTTTCATCACTCCCAGTGCCTGCGCTTTTGACTCTTCAGGGTGTATGCTATATGTCTTGGAGCTCTTAGCTGTGAGGTGTTGTGCAGCATGTGCTGCCAGGAATTTGTATTTGGAGTAAATCCCTAGTGATACCTCTGCAGGCCTTGCATAGAATGCACTAGGTTTCAAAAAGATAAAGTGTTGCAGTGCGCTCCCCACAAACTGGGCATGGCCACCTCCTCCCCTCCCCCTGCGGTGTTTCTCCCCTCCCACGATCCTTCCCATTGGCTCTGTACCCCCAGCCCGCCAAATTCAAACCCCGCGTTCCTGCACCATTGGGTGTTCTGTATCTTCCCCCCACTCACAGGGGTGTAACTGGGAGTGTGAAATGCATTGCCTCGCTTCTCCTGGCATGGCCCCGGTGCCATAACAAACCCCGCACCATCTCGAGAAGCCCCTCCACCTCGTCTCTCCTTCCTCAGCGTGCCTGTACCATCGGTGGGTTGGGCGACCCCCTGCTGGAACTTTGCCAACCCTCCCGCACCTTTGAGCAGTCCAGCCAGCTTCCCCCCGGTCCGGGTGGATGCTCAGTGCTGAGCCGGCAGTGCCGCGGCAATAAAGGGTAAAATAGCCATGGAACTTGGCTTAAATAAAGCATGTCGCTCAAGCTGCTCTGTACTACAAGCTTTTGAATTGTGGGACTTTGGAATATTTATATGATGCTAATGGGGTGCTGTTTGGTAAAAAATAGACAAAGCTTGGAATTAGAAATTCCCTTCTGATGCAACTGGGTATAAAACTGTAATGTTTCCGTGATTATATTTCTTTTCTCCTTTTTTTTAAATTGTGAAACCTACTGTTACAGTAAGATCAAAGCACAAAATTTTGATTTTACTAGTATTACTGATTATTCCAAATGCTCATTTGGGTCACATCCATGAAGCATTCTACAAACAACAAAATTTCATATTTTTTAAGAAAAGAATATTTTAGACACATATATACAAATGCAGTTGAATTTTAAATTGAAATAAGAAGAGCACTTGGAATTCTTTACTCATGTCATGGTCTTGTTTTTAAAAGTCACTGCAAAGGCTTAGGAGAATAATAAATAGGCTGAATGACAGTTGTATCATCTGCAATCCCTCACAGGTAAACAGTGATTTAACGAAATAAATAATTTAAAGTTTTTACATTATACCAAAAACAGTCAATAGAGTAGATACTTCAATACTCATCTTCTGCACAAAGGTATGCATAAGGAATATACAGGTTTCTGATCTTATCAAACTAAATACTATTAGCTAAAGTGTCTGCCTGATACAATAAAACCTAATCCTGTTATGCCTGGGAATTTTTTGCTAAGTGTATTTGATATCAAGCCAAGCTATCAAAACATCAATAAATTTCTGAGCATTGCTACCCAGACTCCTGATATGTCTCTGGAGACAAGCATGTTCAAAAGTATGTGTGGATGTGCACATCTGAAAGCATAAAGGTTCTTGTGGAAGTGCAGTGCTTTGTTTGACATTATTCTCAAAACAAGGATTTTGGCCTCACTTCTACGAATCTGGTTACATAGGCTTTCAGCTCATTTTCTGTTTCAGATAACATGTTGCTCCTTTCCTGCTGGAAATGGAAGAGAGCTACTTAGCTGCTCTGGAAAAGTGATTGCGTTCTTTTCTCAGAAGCTGCATTTTCACCAGTGGCCATCACTCACATTGTCCAAACATGCTGAAAAAGAGTTCTCAGTGTGTAGGTCTGTTCTTTATACTCAGGTGTCGCTGAATGATTTCCATTGTCTGTGGCATGAATTCACCGCAAAGCATTTCAGCTTGTACTGAACAAGATCAGGATAACTATGATATTCCTATTCCTGCTTCCATCGGCACTACTCCCACAGAAGTTCTGAGAAATTCAGATTGCTGTTCACTGATGTAATTCTCAAAGGATAGTGGATATGGAAATCATCCTTTGCATTCTCAGAACTACAAATAATACCAAAAAATCTACATAGAAACCGGAATCTAATTTCTGGTTTTAGTTTGTAGTGTTTTGTCCATGCTTGCTTGTCTTTTCATCAACACAGAAATTTAATAGTAAAAGTCTGGTTAAGGACAAATGTTAAGAAGAAAAAAGAATAATAATAATAATAATAATAATAATAAAAATGCTGAAGCCTTCAGAGGGATAGAGAAGGCGTGAAAGTCCTGAGAAAAAAAAAAAAACAAAAAAAGAGGAAAAAACTTCAAAAAGACAGAAGAAAATCATTGAGCATGGGGGAAAAAAAGGAAAAGACAATGTTTAGTAGAGAAAACGAAACACAAAGGAAGTTGCAAAGTTCAGGAAGGATTAAAGGAGGTGAAGACTCCTTCAGCAAACAGACTACTTTGTGTAGACAGGACACTCATGGAGAAGATCTACTTCGGACAAAGATAAATGCATGAAAGAAGGAAAGAAAATGCCAAAATCTTTGCCAAAATGTTGCTCAACTCCTTGTAATTTGGGGACTTGTCTTGCAAAATATCATGTCAATTGAACAACGCTTTTCTTTCCTCCAAGAACTGTATAAAGAAACCACAGCAAAAAGGAATGAACAGAGCTTTAGAGTCTGGATGCAAATCAGGATGTGGTGAGGTCTGTTTATCAGAGTGTTGGGTGTCTGATCTCCTGTTACATTAAGGATATATTTGAAGTAGCTACCATGTAAGGATTGTGCAATGACTCAAACGAAATGACCTTGGCCATCTCCGTTCCATTCCTCTTAGGCTTTGTCAAAAACTCCCTTTGTCCCATTTGGCACTTAGTGAAACCAGCTTGGGGTTGCATTTCCCATGTCAATCAAGACTCCCAGGCTGTCAAATGTGGGCAAGGTGGTTTTTAGAAGGGCGTTACCTGGAGCATAGATTGATAACCTGCTCATTTTTCATGGACATATTGAAGGAGGTGTAAGGAAATAACAAGTGAATCTCCTGTTGGGTGAAGAGATCAGAGAAAGTACTGGTGATGTAACAATGATGATTCTCTGCCTTATTCTGAACTTACCTATAAAGCAAAGAATAAAGATGATTTTAAAAGCTTTTCTGTGATTTGCTGTGTCTATCCTTTTTGGTCAAGATAATACCAGAATCAAGCACACTAAGTAAAAATAAATGCTGTTTTCAGAGACCTGTGAGCGTTTTTTGAGAACACTTGCTCTCCAGCTGAAGACCAAAGCTGTTACGTTAACCTAATGAGCAGCACTTTTAACAAGGGGATATGTCTGATTTGTGCAAAATGCTACCTGCCTTTTTTGTTAGAGAATCTCAAGAAAAAAAATCAGAATGCAAGTATAAAGAACAGTGGATAAACTTGCTGATGTTCTAAAAACTAGACAGAATAAAGGAAGAAACATAATTTAGCAAAAAACTTCCAACTTTGTTGCTGCTTGGCTTAAAAGACCATTTTTCCTACAGTAAATGAAAGAACAGTTCTGCCCTTTACTTACTTAACACAAGAATCAGTTTACCTGGGGAGTTGGGTGGTTTCTGTTACAAAATTTCTGTCTAGATATTCACACTGCTGTGAGCTCTGTAGTCTCAGAACTTCATCATGCTAATAAAATTATCCCCAAAAATCCACTTTGGCACTAAATTGTAATATTGTCCTGGTTTTAGGCATAACACAGATTGCATGATGTAATCCAGCTCATGCATCATGTCTGGAGGTCATCAAGAAGCAGATTCTGAGAGCCTTGCAGTCAGTATTTTGACATAAATCAGTCATTCTAGTCTTTCTCAGTGCAAAGTGTTTACTTGAAATAAACTATAATAGCACACAGCACTCTTAACAAATAGAGTAATTTTTATGAAAGCCATAAAGTGGGCACTGAAACATGAGGAACTGAAAATTGAGTCACTATATCTGATATACAATGAGCTTCTTGCATTGGAGTCTGATCCATGTCAGATTTACGTCTACCAGCTAATCTATATAAGAGCAAACTTCAGTTTTATTAGTTTATAAATGAACAGTTTCTTTTTTGAAATGGGCAGCAGTCGGTCAGAATAGTAACAAATATGAACAAATGCAATGTGGTTAGTGAACATTCATCTGTTTCTGGGTAGTTTCCTTTATATTATTGTCTCCTAAGCAACAGAAAGACCCTATGTAGAACTTGCAGAAAAAATCCCAGAGCAAGGAGGACACTAGTCTCTTCCTGGGGAATAGCTAAAATCTGGGCAGGTCATTCTGTAAGAAGCTGTTCCCAACTCCCCATTTCTAACGGGGGGATGAAGGTGTTGCATAGAGAGAGACAGACAGAGAGAGACAGGGAGAATATCTCTGTCTGTCAGGAATTCTCAGTCCTTCCTGTCTTCTTTGTGTAACTCTGATTGAAACCTGATCTTCAAAGTGCCCGAAGAACCCAGAATGTTTATCTCTTCCCTGGTGATTTTGCAGAAAATGTCATAGAACCTACAGCTTAAGAATTGTTCTCTACAGTTCAATGAGAGAGAGACTGAGATGCTGTTGCTTTTCCCACATTTCAGTATTCAGGATGTTCCCACCATTTTAAAACCCTTTTTACCTGACAAAAGGCAGTTGAAAAATCTGTAGTGGATTAGGGCCACTATCTACACAGGCAACTTCCTAAGCACTGCAGAGGGAAAAAGTCTTACATTTCCATGAGGAAGAAAATATTCTGACAGCTGAATGATTAAAGAAGAATCTAGTCTGTAGAGCTGAGTGTGCTGTCTTGGGAACCAAACAGCAAGCTGATGCAACTGTATGGACGCTATATACCAGGGATTTTGTAATGTGTGTGTGTGACTTAAAGTGCCACATAATATGCACTACCAGAAAAAGTTAACACTAAATGTTCCATTAATTAGCTAACTAAGTGTCAAAAAAATGGTTAATCACCACTGAGCAGAGAGATGCCCCAAGCGCAAACAAACAGTCAGGTATTAGTTCTAGCGTGATTTCAGGCACACACTGATAAGGTCGAAATATATATGAAAATCACAGAAAACAAACCATGATTTTTCAAGAGATCATCACCCATATCAGTGTGCTCATGAGGCTCCTTACAACTACTGCCCAGCCTGCTCTTAATATGGGCATTCTCCTCCCCTCAACACATCTTCACATTCAGCAGAAAACATGGTCCAGTGTTGCAGAAAGTTTGTGACACTTGATCCTATCTAAAGACAATATGGAAAATAGATTGTTCCTCTCCTGCTGGCTTTTCCATATCTGAAGACTTAGTCCTCTGCTGTTCTCATTTCTAGACTGAATACTGTTGACACTTTGAATTTCTGTACATAGGTCATATTTCTAGATATTTTTGTGTTCTAGTCTTTCTATTTTTCTTTGAATTTTCTTCACTTGCTTCACAGTGGTTTGAAAAGGGGAAGAATGAGAAAGAAGAAGGAAATTTCCTCGATTTCCCTAACACAGACAAAATATTTAAGAATTTAATGTGGAGTTTTACTAAGGCCAGGTAAAATTGTTCCTGTTCGTAGAGCCACTGTTTACCTTCTTCACAAGACCGTGACACCATAAATTCATGTCTATTTTTGAACATTTATTCCAGACCGTTTATTCTAGACTGTTCCCTAGGCTACTACACTCCACCTTGAACTGGTACAGTGGGTTGTTCTTGACAAGGGAAGTCTTGCATTCAGGCTAAGTTAATTTTAGCTGGGTCTTGGTTGGTTGGCTTTTTGCTTCCTGCCACACCCCTCCACACCCCTCCCCCATCCCCCCTCAGGACATTGTGCTTTAATTCACCAAGATAAAATTGCATTCTCAGACTGTCCTCAAATGCACTGGTAGTCCCTCCTGGCTGTATACCTGGCCAGTGAGCCCTGGGCTTCATGAGATCTGGGCTAGAACAGAATAATTTATGAGTCAGAGCACAGTGTTAAATTCTTTGGGGTTTGTTTTTCTCAGCGATACGAATAAATAGAACGCACTCAGGACTTTTGCCTAGCATCAATGCCAGCTGCACAGATTCCATATTGCTAAACTTCAGTACACTACCTACATCCAAACCCTGTGTGTATTGCCCGTAACTCTCTCTTAACTGTAGATCTGGGGGTCATCTATGACGGTAATCTTCATTCCACCCAGATTTGTGTCAGAATAGTTCAATTGTCTGGGTGTTAAGTCCCACTGTCTGGGCACCTTCTCTTGTTTTCTGTTTAATTTACTGGAATTGATTTTGTTAGCAGTTAGGCAAATGTTAAGGTGTTTCCCAGGCATCTGAAAACTGATGGCGGGGCACCTGCTGTGTGCAGGTCTATAAGCCCTGACACTCGTATTTGAAAAGAGTCATCAAGACTCTCTTGGAGACTTCTGCTTTGGTGTTGTAGGAAGGAAGTCTACCTGCCTGCTGATGTAAAGCAGTAAACTTCATTTTAGTTTTAATCTGAGCCAAAAGCTTTCCTGAGTTAGTGATTTGAAAACAGGCCAAAGTCTAACAGAGGGTTACAAGGAGAATGCCTCACTGATCCCAATTACAGCACACATGCAGAGTATCATCACACACAGAAAATGTTTCTGTTGCTCAAGAGTCTGTACCAAGAAAGGGCTGAACTCCCAAGTCCAATCAGAAAGAGTAGTTTCTGCTTTTGTGTATCTGGCTGGATATGTTGTTACAACTAGACGTACCACTTACTTCTGAAATACTGTTAGTATTTGTCGGTTGAAGGGCAGCATAATGTTTCTTCTTTCCCTTGTGACCAATCATTCATCGAAGCATTAAATGCAGTACAAGATTGGGCATGAACCTTCAACACTGTATTTGGCACCAACAGGGCAGATCCTTAATCTCCACTGCTGCTGTTTGCTAGCTCATTAGAGACAGAGAACTGTTGTGCTTATCCAGGTTCTTGTCTTGGAGCCTACCCTAGAAAATTTCCATTTGTGCAAATAGCTATAGGCTAAACAATTAAAGCATTTGATAAACATGTATTTGTAGGCTACGCAAAAGGCTTTATCATCCACCTGCCACTGTGGTGACCGGGGCCAAACCAGATTCTGAAAATACCACCGAGCAACTGTGGTACTTTGAAAGCGCGTTCAAGATCACAGCTTTTGAGAAGCACCATGAGCCATGCACAGACTCAGAAAGCCCCAGTTATTTCCCTCAGCCTTAGCTAGATCCTTTCATGAGTGTGCAATACAATGAATATCAGACAATTTGACTAGGCTGAGCATGGAGCACAACCACCAGTCAGCTCCATCACACACCCAGAAGTCAATATAGGGCTTCATGGCTGCTGTTGCTTGGCTAATCTCATGGAGAAGAGAATTCTGAAAAGCTCTGGGTGATGGTGGGTAGTATCCAGTGGTCTCAGCCAAAACTACCTTCAAGCTCTCTGGGGCTGACAGGGAGGGCTGACAAATTCCACCTTTCCTACACACTGTAGTTGGTGGGTATTTGTGAACTCCTCAGTCCCAATCTTTACAGCAGGATTGTTCGGTATTTTCTGGAAAAATTATATTTTTTATCTCTTCCAAGCACTCATTCTTTCCAGAGACGTAGAAGCTGAAGAATTCTGATGTTGAGGGACCATCCTTCTGCAGGAGGGCTAGCCAGGCCTCCACACTATGGTATGCCTGACTGCAAGCCACTATTAATATCTCCACTTGCTATGAATTCGACTCCAACGGTTTTTATGTTTAAATTAATGCTTTTACACCTGTGATATAGTGATTCTTTTCGATTTTGGGTCAATTCAAATTTCTTTTCTGGACAGAACAGGTAGGAAGTTCAACAGGAGAAACTGAAGGAACCTAATTCTGCCACAATGAGGGGGCAAATAAAGTTTTCATCAGGATGCTACCGCACATCCACCAGGGCAGTGGCAGAATGTAAACCTGCCTCTGTACAACCTGTGTAAGTATCTAAATTCAGCCTTTTGACCAGACCGTGGCTAACACCCATTTGCTTCCCCATTATGTGAGACAAAGTTACCTCAGTTACCTAATTTTGGGATGTAGGTCAGGACATTGAAGTTTACAGGGTGGTGAAAGAGAACAAAACAGTGCAGTACAGCAAAGGGACACATGCACAATTCCTGGGATGGGCAATAGGACAATCATGTCTTCAGAGTGTGTGCAAGCCTGCTAGGATATCTGTACTTTGCTCCGCATGGGGGTTTTTTCAAGGGCCTGATGGCTTGCTTGGAGCCTGCTCTGTGTGGTCAAATCATTCAGTTCTAAGTGTTTTCTATTGGTTTGCTCAAGTGATGGATTGTTTCAGTTTCACTGGATGTTGCTGTGAAATAACTAGTTTTTCCCACATGGCGTACAGGGAGTTCTGTAACGATCACACAAAATGTAGCTCATGCTATTTAAACACCTCAAACGTACACATACAGTCTGAGAAAATAGTCTGGAGTGGAAGAAACACTGTCTGGGGTCAAGAGCTGAACATCTGGATTCTGGATTATTTGTTCTTTAGGAAGCTGAGAAGTGTGGGAGCATACCAATAAATTCATTTTTAACTCTCTCAGAATCCTGCTGCTACCATCTTTGATTGTAGTTTCCATTTTTTTGTTTCTGTCCGGAGATTGATGTTTTGATTTCTTTCCCAAATAAAACTATGTGCTCTGTCCACCTCTGCTGCTTACTTGTAAAGTAGTCAAGAGACAATGACATGCTGGACCAGACTCACATTATAAAAAACATGAGTCAGGCTCTAAAGGAAAAAAACAAATATTAAAATAAAATTCATAGTTGACTTTTTTTATTTTTGCCATGCTGTTCATAACATATTAATGGATTTGCAGAATATGCTCTGGAGTCTATTTTAAAATTAAATATTTTCATTCTCTCAGAACAGGATTACTCCAGAAGGCTATATATAAAGCATTAAATATGCCATTAACACAACATAATACAGGTTTTCCGCATTTTTTGGTCATTCCAGTAAACAAATGGACTTTTACTTCACTGAAGCTAGAGCAGACAGTGACAAACATTGGCTTGACTGCATAGTGCTTCTCATGTTCTGCAGCTCTTCAGGGCCCTGCTTATGTCAAGGGTTTTTTGTACCCTCACAAAAAAGAAATGCGTAGAACATTTTACATGTTAGATGCAAGAATTTTCTCTCACTGTCCTGTCTAAAAGGAGAGAAACTTGTATGAACTATTTTTGTCAGTTTCTTCTTTTTTACCTTTCTTCTTCCACTGCTCACAGCTTCCTGCTCATTATCCCAACTTCATTAGAGAAAGAGAATTCTTCACTATGTAAAAAAGAAGAAAATGTTCACAGTAAAAAAGCACTCTTCTAATCTGGGCCAGACTAAACTTCAGGCAAGATTCCTAAACTGTGCTTTAAATTCATTGTGTTTCTAAATCTGTGTCAGCAGCCACTTTAATATGAAATCAACCACGTGCTCGTTTGAGCTCATTAGCAGTTTCGTTTGTTTCCCAGGTGAAGTTTCATTTGCTCATTGCTATTTTCAGGGTGAACTGAAAAAGCATCCAAACAGACAGACGTTTCCATATGTCTCTCTTAGAGAGAATCGTAAATGATATCTGAGGCATGAAAAGATTACTTTAACCTGGAACATTAATTCTGATGCACTGATAATTGGATGTAGTTTGTTTTCCTGTTATAACCCCCAGAGCTACTTCAATGCACAATTAGGAGGGAAGGAACCTCAGCACAAGAGCTGCACCACAGATAGCATGACAAGTGAAATGCAAATGTGTAGACACTTTTTATGTTGTCCGTTGTAACCAACAAATGAGTATAGCAACATGTAGAGCAGGAACAAGGAACTAATTAGTTTTAAGTGAATGCATAGTGAGCTTTTTTGCATCTGTATGTTAGATATTAGTTGAATGAAAGAAAACAAAGAAAACTATATAAATTACTCTCTTAACTTTGATTCTCATCATGTATATACAGGTAGAGTGACTAGTTTATTTGCACACCTGTGTTGACGCTTGTAATTTACCTCTAAATACAGAAACACTTGCAAATGAAATCTGTTAAATCAATGACTCAACACAAAGAGGTTTGCTGTTTGTTTGTTCATTTGTTTTCCAGCTAGTAGTACCTAAAACAGCCCTGATCCTATTGGTATAGGGGTAAATTCACATCTCTCATTTCAAGATAAATGTGTGTGAGAGCACTGCAGGCAAGAAGATAGGCAGAGATTATCCCTCTGGGTTTTGTATGTTTCTTCACATGTTTCTCCAGAGAGGGGGAGGAAGAGGGATTCCACCGTTCAGAGATGTGAAAATAATGGGGCTGTTTCTGTCAGTGGGAAAGATATATTCCTCTTTGTAATGATGTTAGTGAGATACTTTACTACCTGTGCTGCTTTTCTTTATTTAGCATGCTTAGAGCAGTCGTCAGATTAGTTCTAAATTCTTAAGAATTTGCCAGGTACAAGACTAGAATTACTGAATTTGGGGTTTGTTTCCGCTTCTTTCCATGTTGCTCATCATATAGAATATGGTCAGTAGCCCAGCTCTACTAGGGCACATTCCATGGCAAAAGTCCAAGATTTTGTGGACTTCTTTGTGAACTAATACAATTTCAAGGTCTGGGGGTAGGGTTGAAATATTCCACATACTCTCTATGTGTGCTTGGGTATTTTTTGCTGGCTGCTAGAGTTGAGTGGCTTGTTAGCCACCTTTAACGTAGCAGTTATCTGCAATTTTGAGGTCTAAACTTGGTGACTCAGGTGGCACCTTCAGTTGTACAGAGCACAGATGTAAGCATGGGAATTGTAAACATGGGAATTGTAAGCATGGGTTCCCACCATGTTCAAAGGCATGGGCTGAAGTGGAGTAGTGCTTTGGGTGCTCATGCCATCAGTTTCCCACCACTGAAATAAAGCATTTTGCGTCTAATACTCTGGACAAGGATGCTCTGTTGGCTGTGCTGGGGCCAGGATGTCTGGGATGTATCCTGCCAGGCCTCACTGCCAGCGACAATGTCTGGAGCATCCCCTAACCTCCATTTCCCTTTCTCCTACCGTGTGGAAAAAAAAAGGTCTGAATTTAGCCCTTGAAAGAGTCAGTTAAAGAGAAATTATTTGACATTTTAAAAACTTTTGGTTTATTGTAGGCCATTTGTAGTGGAAAATTTTTTCAACCCTGTGCTAATAAACTCTCAAGAATTTGAAGCCAGACAAACACGTATGTGTCTAGACTTCCAATGCCGTTTCCCCTTTATACTCCATTTCTAGGCAGATGCTGCTCAGACAGGCTATGCATGTGCATGCACGTGTAGTTCTGTGTCACACTGCCATTTCCAGTGTAGTCAGTAGCCAGTGTCTGTGTTCTGACTCTAAGTCCCTTCATCTGTGCTCAGAGCAGAGCATGCAGTCCTGCAGCCGCAGAGGGTTTTGTCTGAACTGGGGAGGAAAAAGCCAAAGCATTCTGTCTGTTAGGAATGGCAGGAAGAGAGATGGGCAATGGATGGGCCAGCTGGCCAATAGATTTTTAAATAAATCAAATTTCTGCTCTGTGCTTAGGAACAGTTATTAATCCTGTCTCTGGAACTTGAATTTGCTGCCTTTTGACAGAACTGGGAAAAGCATTACTCTTGTCATCAGACCCGAGTATGTTTCAGATTTGTCAGAATATATTATTTAATTCTTCTCCAGAACAGACTGAAGGCCCTAAAGAAAGCGGATATGTAGACTGGGAGAGTTATAGAATTCTATTCAAGCAGCCATAAGGTATCTCATGCCAGGTGTCTGGTCCCAGGCTGTCTCTGTGTTGAATGGAGGATGGAAAAGGCATTTCTTTGAAAGTGTGGGCAGTGGGAGCGGACAACCTTATCTCTCTTTACCAGAGAAAGTGGTGGGTCTGTCAGCATATTTAGTATGAATAGCCTCTGAAAACTGCTGCAGACAAGTCTGCAGAGAAAAAAATATCGCTAGTATGTTTAGCACAGATTTGTACTTGTTTCTACATCAGACCAGACAGAGAAAATGAAGTTTGGCTTTCTAGCATTTTTATGCTCTAATAAATCTAAGCTTTTGATTACTGGAAAATCTAAAATAGTTTGACTTTCTTTTATTCTGTGGAGTCCGTTTTATTTACTTTAATAACCCGCTCTACTGACATTTGGCATGGCCAACCTCAAGGGCCGGTGGCTCAGGTCAACCCTGGCAGATGTGGCCCTAAAATACTGGTCTGAAGGACTTAGGTGAATGCTCAGAGTGTGCTTCAGCTCCACACTGTGTTTTTAGGCTATGGTCCCTCTGGTTTTGCTATGTGATATGTTTTCTTTTCATTGTTATTTCTATAATGAGGGGTAGAGTTGAGTGTACACACTAACTTGGTGTTTCACCTTGCTGCAGGGCTTTGATCAGAGGACACCACAAACCTTTTATTAATCTGTTAGTACCTGGATAGGTTTGTTAACCTTTTGTAACGCTACTTCATGACTAATTGTTTATGTCCTAGTCGATAATTTTGAATAAACTAGTGAGTGAAAATATGTCCTGTGCCTTTTACTGTAATGATCTTTCCTCATCACCCTCCTTATCTGCAATTCTGATGAATGAATTTAATTTTGCCAGCCAAATCATCCCATTTATTTAAACTGGTCTGTTAGAATGTATAAAATCTCTTAAAAATAGGGTTTTAGTAAGATAATTTGAATTTTATGAGTTTGCCCAAATAATAAATGCATTAAAGAACAGATACAGGGATGTCCCTCAGACAGTGCAGTTGTGTAGACAACACATTCCCCTGTTTGTTCCATCCAGCACACCACTCCCCTGCTGCTGACTGTCCAGCTGGAGGTCTCCAGTTGTGCCCGACTGAAAGGAGAGACATACCATATAAGAACGGGCTGAATAATATAAACCTCCTCAAGTAAGATAATTTAAGAATACTATTTACATTACCAATGTACCTGAACTAAGCTCTCTACTTTGAACACCTGAAACCAAGAATTAGAATCTCTTTTTGGGTTCAGATTTGGGTGTTTCATTGCTGGTGGCGAGGTATGAAGTTAACTCCTTCCTTTTGCCTGTGGCTCTTGTCCATGTCTGCCCCTGCAAGTTATACCCATTGGAATGGAAGAGTTTCTGAAGAGGTTTCTGATCTGTATTCTGTTATGCATCAGCTAAAAAAGGCTCCAGGATATTTTCTTTGAAACCTTTCAGTACTGATTTCCACCCCCTTATGGATCATTCTTAGGATTAGAGCAAATATGTATTCAGAAATTCCTGGTATCTATGCATCTGGTATTTTAATACTTAAAGAAGTACTTCTCCATGGAAGAAGGAATGTGCAGCTTGTCCCCTGGAATCTACAGAAAAGGATATGCAAAATAATGTGTTAGTTTCTTCCCACCATTGAATCAAAAGGCCTTTCTAGCCATTATTTTTATCTAAAGGCAAAGACAGGAATCATCATTTTCAGCTTCAGAAATGTTTAAAATCCAAGTACAGTCAATAACGACTCCAAGGTTCATTTTTGGCTCTTACCAAAATGCCTCTTTTGCTGTATCAACCTGCATCTCAGTCTCAGCAACATAAAGTTAGGACTAAATATTATGAGAAGTTTATACTTCAGCATTTCCAATTAAAAAAAAAAGCCAAGCAACAAAAAATGTGGAACAGCTTTATTATGCCTTACTCCCTAAAGATAAATATTACTTAAATTCTTTGCCAACTCCTTTGTGAAGTTAAGTTATTCCAAACAATAATAAATGCATGCCAGTAGCTTTTTGCTTTATTCGTGTTGAATTTCCATTTATTAAATATTTTTCCCAACAGTTTCTTTCCAAGAATACTTAAAATATCTTTAACCATATGGGACATAGTCAATTGACAGCAGGTTGACAGAATCTATTTCTCTGAGAGCTGTATGACTATACTATTTCCAAGAAATTTGACACTTCAGTTAGTGAAGTGACCTGCTGTGCTTTTGAAGGGGTCAGTTCACTGAGAAAACAAGCATCTGAGTGTTTGTGAGTGCCACATAACAACACTCTGTCATACCTGTACCTTGTTAGAGGAGCAGGACAGAACAGACCTGAAAAAGGATTCAATTACATTTTTATACTCATTAGAAGGAAATACTTTACTATCATGCCAAAAACAAACCAGCCCATTTCACCACTGTAACACTAATTCTGAGGGGGAGTACAAGGTTTTATAGAGACAAGTCAGTAAAGTAATGGTACAGATGGAAAATGTAGTGGGTGGAAGCATACGCAGTGTCTGAATGAAAAAAAAATGCAGAATGTTAAGGAGGAACATATATTTGCAAGCTATAAAATTATATTATAAGGGCACATGTTTATGGTCTGTCATCTGGCATGTGTCACATGGCTACCTTTGTTTTAAGAAACTCTACCAGACCTGTGTCAAGACAAGTCCCTCCCTATTGATAAGATCTGTAGCTCACAAAAAGACGCCTTACATGCCGCGAGTTGAAGTGCTCTGAGAAATGTCCTCCAAAATGTCAGCAGTTCAGACAGCTGCCCTTGTGCCAGTGCCACCCGCATGGGGGAAATCTTTTCCCATTTGTCTGGACATGCCTGTGGCATATTGTCAAGTGCCAGCATCACAATCATCAAGGACCTCATCCCAGAACCTGGACCCTCACCTGCCTGATTGGAATTTTCTCTTGGATTTTTACACAAATGTGAGAACAGACGTTAAGAGCAACATTAATTCTAACTTAAAGCTTTGTCTCAGCTGTAAATATAAACTGTGCTGCATGATTCAATCTGATTAAAAAGCCTCCTGTATCACAATTGATATTCTCCCCCTCCACTCCTTTCCCGCCAAGCTCCTTTTATGAACTCAGAATTAAACCATGAGGTTGCAAGAGGATTTGTTCTTTCTTTGCGCTTCATTATTGGTACTAACTTGCTACTCCAACTCTTGGGTCAACATCCAAATTAAAATTAAGCCGTCTCTCCTACCTCTGATTACAATCATCTATAACAAGGATTGCCTTCCCTGCTAAGGAATATCTTCCCCTAAGTTCTGATTTCGAAGTGGCATATGTTCTCTTTCATGCACAAAGAGAAAGTTCTGTAACAGGATTTCAAGCAGCAAATTAATCTCTAAGGGGAGTGACTAATATTTATAATAGTTCATGTTGTCTTGAGAACTTTAGCTGTTTGGGGAAGGAAGGGTCAAAAGGTTATGTTTTTCTGCATTTCTCCCTCTTTAACTACTAGATTGAGCATATAATTTATGATTCATCTAAAAATGGAGCTAGACCTTTCCTACAATCATTCCCCCCTGGGGGAGGTTTGGGACAGCCCAAAAAGTTATTTTTATTGACTCCTCCACTCTTTAAGATTCTGCTTTTAAGAGTGCTGGAGCTAAAAGCTTTCAGTATCATAATTCCAAAACTGAAATTGTAAACTGTTCACCTTCCAAGCTTGATATGAACATGACATACCATGACTGAAGAAGAGCACCCAAGGAAATGAAATCTTGATATTTCTGGTCTCCCCTTAAATATCTTTATTAAAATAAAGCATATGTAAGAAGATTCAGTAATAGACTGTAATAGACTTTTAGCAACTCATATGAGTGTTTCTCCTGAGTTTAGGACAATTCACAAGGCAAAATTACTATGCATGATCTGAAAATAATCTTTGGCACAATAAGGTGTGTTCCTTCACCACACTCCATAATGCTGACCTGAGGACTTCTAAGTATTTGGATAAGGATGGTAATCATAGAGATCATTTTTTTGGGATCTGGATTAAGTCTGTAATCTTTTGACTGGTTTATGAAAGAGTACTGAAATAAGATGCAGTCACATCTTACCTTATTTCCTGAAATTGAATGATAGCTCTCCTCAAAGTGTTATCCAAAATAAACTTTCCTTTTCCTTTAATCCATCAAAACAACATGGTCATTCATACTCTGTTCTGTCAGTCATTTGTATGCCACTTCTCATGTTCTGTTTTACAAAACAATTTATATAATTAAACTAAAGCATACCTTCAGGCTTGAGTACACAGTATGGAAGCAGGTCTGAACTAGAAATTTTGTTCCAGTATCTCTTCAAAAAGCGGAGTGCAGTGTCCTCACATGCCGCTGAAGAAGCTGCTTGCACTGCTGGCATGCCTGTCACAGAGTTGAGGCACCGAAGGCTTTGCTGCTCTTTCCCTTGCCCTGAGGGGGTCCTCAATTCCTCTGATTTTCACCCATTCCTGGTTACTCACCAAGACAGTGTTTCCACTCTCCTGTAAGCCCTTCTTTGTTTTCCCATGACCAGTAACTTCTTGAAAGAACTGCACAACTTCATTAAACATAATTTCCTTTTTCCTCCTGATGATTCCCATCCAGCAGCAGAAGGGCACAGACCAGTAAATGGTGAATCTCTTTCTCTTAGCTAAACACTATGATTTACTTGCGAGTTTGGGATAAATCCCCCTTCTCTTGAACTGCTACCTCTGACACAGAGATGAGCGACTCGCACACGGCTCTCTACAGTGCCTCTCTGTCAGATATGCATAAGCTTCAGCTTGTCAGTTCTTCCATTCTCCATGTATAATTCCTTTTAATAGCACAGCACACCCTTCAACCATGGCTTTGGCCTTGAAAGAAATAAAAATTTTACATGCTCTGACACCCAAGTGAGGGGACAATCCTGATAACAGGACTGCCTTGCACATGTGAGTCCAATAGAGTATGCTGGGGGTATGAATGCACAACGTAATTTCTGTTTCATAGTCACCCCTTACACCCTTACCCCTTTTCAACTACACGGTAATTCACACATCTTTCATGGTCATACTTAAGGTACTTTTATAATCTACATGTGAAATCAACCTCTCTGCTGATGTTAGTTCATATTATGCTACTGACTTCTGTGATCCCTTCCAGGTAACACCTATGATGATCTGATCCAAACCTGTCTTAGGTGAGAGGTTATCGTCAGTCTTTTTGATCTTGTATTTCTCTTCCACCCCAGCCCATCCCCACACACCAGTTTTTTCCTTTGTTAGATAACTGGCGTCCTTCTTTGGAGTTTTGCCTGCATTCTGCATACCCATCTTGTCTCTCTCCTCAATGGGGCTGTGTTGTCTTCTTGCCTCCCCTTATAGGCTTTGAGGCAGTCCAGGGTTTCTGTGGTGTTGTGTGAATTCGTCCTGCCTCTGTCATGCCTTTTCCCAGGATTCACTGAACACACCCTCTGCCTGGATTGAGAGGTCTCCACTGGCAGGGTGGATCATGGCAGCATTCCACATGGCTTGCACTAACACATCCTTCTCGTAAGAGATGGGATTTTAGGGCTCCTTCTATTGTTTTCATTCTTCTACCTTGTGTGGGGAGGCTGAGGTGGTGAAAGGATTCCTTGTCTGTGCTGCATTACTGAAGCTGTCAGTAAAAGCAATGCTTAGCTGGTGTCATCAGAGTTGTGTGAGGGAGCTGCAAGTGCTCTACATCACCTGCTAGTGCCACCCAAAACTCAGAGTTCAGCTTTCAAAAGGAACAAAACCAGCCACAGGGGACTTACAGGTGATGCAAGCATATGGGATTGTTTAGTGTCCTTAGGACAGCAGAGGATAAAGTGGCATGAAACGGCTGCCAAAGGCTGCCAGAAAGGATGGTTCTTTATCCCAGCTGTCCAGTATCACAAACTGCACTACATGTGGTCCTGCTGTAAAAAAGCTAAAGAGACGATTCAAAAATACTGTGCACTTAATCAATACTAATGACATTCTCCTTAATCTAGTTATAGCTGTCTGTCTCTGTGCTTCCAGGCATAAAAATTTTCTCCTGAAATCTAACAGCTTCTGGAGCTTGCTGAACTCTTTTGAAAAACTGATCTCTTTGCCTGCTGCCAAAGGCATTAGAGTGGGTGGAAATGGCCTTTGTCTGGTGACTGGGACAAGATCACAAGGAAATTAGTTTTGTAAAATCACCTTCCCTTAATACAAAACTTTCCAATTCAACTCATGTCGTCGCCTATTCATGAAGAATCTGGCAGGAGTGTACCAATCCAATTGGTATTGTTTTATAAAGCCAAGCAAAACAACCAATAAATTTGATAGTAGAGCCTTTGGCTAACCAAAAGCTGTGGAATATGAGGGTTAAATCTTCCTTTTCTTCTCCTTCCATGCCACTCCCAGAAAGCTTTATGCCTCTAAAATGGATTTTCAGCAAAATTTAAGTTCCATAGCTCTAACCTGTGATTTTAATAACCAAGCCACTCAGCATTTGAAGTGCATCTGAACATGTCCTGAACTGCCTCATGTCTTGACAGAGCTGAGGTGGCTGGCACAACCGACATATCTCACCCCAGCCACATCCCAAACTTGGCTTCCTTCTTCTGAGCTCCCCACAGGCCTAAACCCAGGCAGCTTTGCAAGGTGGCACTTAAAATGCACTGAGGCAATCAGGCTCTGCTCCAAAATGTGTTGAAGGCAGTAATTTTCTTTCTTCCTTTTTTTTTTTCCTGTGGTGCTTGCAAAGGAGAAGTACTCTTGGATCCCCTCATCTTTTTTTGGGTTTTTTTCCCTTTTTTTCATTCCTCAATAACATAACAGTATAACAATTATCCATGTGAGAAGGAGTGGAGGGACATAGATTCAACTACTCAGGGTGAAAGTATTAAATTCACATCTCCAACGTCCTATGACAGAACAAATGGTTTGAGAACCTGTTTGTAGAAAGCAAATGCAAGAACCAGGATTTCCAATTGTATCAGAGTATCAGCCACAGTTTCCAGGAAACATGAATCAAAAAATTTTTGTACTAATCACCCATTTGTAGGGATAACGTCATGTACTAAGAAGCCAGATAAAGAGTTTGAAAATAAATCTTTTTCTTTGCTTATTACTGTCATTTGTCGTAGAATGAAACCAAAATAAAGTCACCAAAGAAAAATCATATTTAAATATGTAGGAGCTGATATCTCTAACAGTATCACTCTTCCCCTGCTTTTACTGAATTCTCGTATTGTTTGTCTTAGTGAGGGAGTTGTAGTTGTATGGGAAAAGGCTTCATCAGTGCTTTGTTATTTTGGAAACTGAAAACTTTGAGGCAAAAATATTTCCACTGAAAACCAAGAATTTCTGTTTGGGAAGGCTGCCCAGTTGCCTGTTGCTCAAGTAATCTGCTTGTCCCATGCTTCAGGACTTATGCATCTCTTGGGAGGGGAGGGGATAAGACGTACAAGTAAACACAATGAAGCAACAAAACAGGTAATAAATGCATTGTCTTGCATCGTCTTCCGTTGTCTTTCCAAACTCTATAGAGAGGTGGAGTGTTTCACCACAAAACTCTGGAAACAGACTGCACGAGCCTACACCCTCTCAATTCCAGCTGCTGCTATGCAATGCCCACTGCACAGCCCAAAAATCACAGAGGGCTTGATAAAATACATGCATTTTTTGTCTATCTCCCATTTCAGGTCAGAGCTGATCCTCACCTTTTGAGTATAGTCCTGGGAAGGCGACAGAGACATGGAAGAAGACTTGTCCTGGTTTACAGTCAGAACATCAATAAGGTCAGAGGAAACAGATTTGTTTCTTACGCAGGAGGAAGCTTGAAAACAACCGCAAAAAATGCCATAGTCACATTAAGTAATTTTTGTAATGTTGGGCACATCTTTATCATTTACAGAAATTACTGTTTCTGCAGTATCAGCAAGTGAAGAGCTAAAGAAAAGTCAGAGATTCCCTAGCATAACAGCATTGCTAGAATTTTAACCTAGATTTCCCCAGCAACTTGCCCCTTTTAATCTTGGAATACAATTGAGGCACCGTGATTTATTTTGACAGACCTAGAATCTGGCCTTCAGATATACAGTACTTGTCTTGTTCCAGAGAGACGGTATATCGTTTTGATCAACACTCAAAATCTCCTTCAGAGCCAATAAATGACATTTACTGAGTCATAACTCATCAAATTGTTATGAATCATATCACATTAAATAAAAATAGGGAAAAAAAAGAAACTGTGAGACAAAATAATATTTAGATTTATTTCCCCCTGTTCAATTCCCATCTGAAGTGAGTTCTTCTGAATATCTACTTAAATACAATCCATGATTTTTTTTCCGCATGAAACAAGTCCATTTCAAAATGCTTGTAAGACTTTGTAATGTGCAGCATATGGGATGTTCAGATGTGCAAGGCAAAGCTGATGACTAACACTGTAGGCATTATTTATTAACTTTAATTCATACTATCTCATATCCTCCTGTCAACTCAGTCCTCCTCCTCCTCCTTTATTATTGCAGATGAATGAAAACTGATGCTTCTGCATTCCTTTTAAAACATTAAAATATGTTAATTATTTACGGTAAGGTATCAGAATGAATAACAAGACTTTGTCCCTGAAGGTTTCAGCTTCCTGTTGCAGCAATTTCTTTACTTGGGCATAGTTTAAAGCAAAACACATGAAATTATTCCAAAGAAGAAACCCCCTCACTTTTCTTCAGAATTTTACAAAGCAAATCTGAGGCCAGTCTTCTGACACAGTGTTACACTTGTATGTTCTAGGGTTAGGTGTCCAAACGTGTTTTCAAAAGCTGTTTTATCAGAAGAAAAAAAGAACAGGAAATGGAAAAGTGCTGCCCAGTGGCTGCTGAGAGGACCTGCAGGCCAGGTCAGGGGCTCTCGTTACCTGAGGTCTCATTACCTAGTCCCAGGCCAATACTTTTGCTCTAAAACTCAAAAAAGGCGAATTTAAAGAAAAAAAAAAGAAGAAAGAAAAAAAGTAGGCACAGTGCTTTAATATTTTAGAAAAGAGCAAGGCATTACTGTCTTCATTTTGCAGCGGGGAAGGTCCAGCTTCAGCTCTGGTCATGGTCTATGGTAGTTTAAATCCACTGTCTGCATCTCTCTCAGGAGATGTTGGACTGTGGTCAAGGAGAAATATTTCTTACCTCTGACTCTCCTTGAGAATGTGTCACAGCGAGCAAAGGGTTGGTGGTCCAAAGTGTCAGAGACAGAAGAGCGCAAGGCTGGCAGCGACCCTGCAGCTCCCTTGGGTGGTCAGGATGAGCAGGTATGGGATTGCAGCCTGTCCTAGAAGGGCTGCCAGCAGTGCTTTAGCACTCCCGCATGTGTTGTCTGTCCTTTCAGTAACATGACAGCACAGTGAAGTGGCCATGGCTTCATCCACAAAGAGCATCAGTACCTCTTGCAGTGAGGGCAGCTGAGATCTATATGTTACCTGAATTAAGTGAAGCTTTTCAAGCCTCCTTGATCCCCCAGGCCAGATTCAGGTATTGCTGTGCATATACTACCTGTGCACTCATTCCTCATAACAGAAGTATGTTATGTGTGCAAGAACCTGAAAACCAATGCTTTAAGGCTCAGACTTTTTGTAGACCACAGCTACAAGTTATCAGTATTTAATTTCAATGGATCAATATATATCCTTTCATGAACAACAAAGCAGGGAAGACAACTGGTTCTTCTGTTGCTTCTGATACTTATAGTCATCCTAAAGGATCACTTTTATCTCTTTAGAGTGAATAAACTAGAGCAAAAGAAATGGATTTTTTTGGAATTGAAAGTGATGAATCAACTCTTTGATGCAGAATGACTGGTTCTCGCCAGTGTTGGCTGCTGACACGATTTCCTTTCTTCATGTGCATAGTACGAGCTATGTAAGCATCATGCAACAAAGATGGATGAGGATGTACTATAACCCCTTACAATTATATGGCAAGTGGTGAGGGATATGATTCATGTCTGTAAGGCATTAGATGCAATAAAGAAATTAAAAACAGACCTTATGTATCTCTAACAGAGGAATCAAGGATCGAATCCTGCAGCTTTAAAAATATAATTATGAGCAGATGTAACAAAATCAGTTTAATAGTAATTTTTAAAAAATGTTATGGAAATTTCTGATTTGAAGGGGTAGAAATTAAAGCAAGGAGAGGTTATTTTGCAGTAAAGCAATTTTGTATTGTCTGTTGTAGTCCTGGGAAGTCCTACCTCAACCCCACACTTTGTGAGTGTCTTCAAGTACATCTCCAGCAGCAAACCTGAGGACATAGCCATATGTCTTAGAGTGATAAATCCATGAAACTGGGAGAGCTGGGGTCCTGATTTGGGAAGAAATGCCCTCACACTTCCAAGTCATTGAATTTCAGAAGAGGCTGTCTCCCCCAGTGCCCTGAGCAATGCTGTTCCATGGTGTGAAGCACTCTGACTGGAGGAGCAGACACATCCCTGCACTGCGGGCCACCCAGCCCACATCTGCCGCTGAACACGATGCACCAGACATTCTCTGGCCTGAGCTACCTGTGTCCACTTGCAAAGGGACAAGGTAGAGCTTGGCTTTGGATAACAGCTTTCTGAAACTTCAGTCTTGTGTTTTACATGAGCCTGAACCAAATGAGAGTTTTGAGGAATGGAAGTATCAAGGGGAGCAATTTCCAAAATGAGATAAATGCCACTTTTCTATCCTACATTTCATGTTTGCAGCAAGAGCTGGGCATAGATGTGGTTAAAAACTCTGAAGGAAGCTGCCATGACAATATTTTCAGGCCAGTAAAATACAGGAAATATAAAAAATGTTTAGGGGACTCAGGGTGATGAGATTAGCATATTAGTTTTATCTATTTCTAGAATCTGGAGAATTTGGGAAGGACTTTGTAGAGCTTATTGGGGAAAACCAAATCTCTAAACCTCAGGAAATCCCACTGTAGGTTCTCATGAGCTGAACTGCCAGGGCTGTCTGGCAGGAGAGAGTTATTATACATCTGGGAAGAGCATGTGATAGTTTCCAACTTCCTTCATAAAAACAACAAAAAATCTTTCACTTCACTACATGATTAGGAAACAAAACAGCTTCAACCATTAAATCTTTCCTTTTCATTGCTTTCTTATACCAAATTCTGATGAAATTTAGCTATCACTTTGAGAAGGAGTTTGGGGAAATCATAAGTGTTCATTACACAACCCTTCCTTAAACAGAGTTTCCTTTGGAAAACGCCCAGAAACTGGAGCAAATATGTATAGCATTATACTGCAAATTTAATGTTTAGCTGAATAAAATCTATTTTAAAACAATATGTATTTGTGAATAAATTTTTTATCATCAGATACTGCTATACTTCAGATTTCCATGAGTCTAGCAGGTTAGTAGTCTGGTCAATCCATTTGTTTGTTTCCTTTTTTATGGACAGTAGTTACCAGCGAACAGAAAATCAAGAAGTGCCTCTTTGATGATTTCATTTGGTTTGGAGTTGTTTTCAAGCAGGACAGCTTCCTCAAATTCTGTACCATAAATTCTGTACCAAAAGGATTAAGTTCATCTGGTCTTCTGGTCACTGCACATCTTTGGTTACATTACATCATGTGACCACATGGATCAGAAGAGATAAGGGAGGTTTTTTGGGGTTTTTTGATGAATCTTGTCAGGACTGTGGGTCAAAATCTTGGAAGGTTTAAAAATGTATTCTATAGATTACTTAGTGTCTCTCATCATATCAGTTATGTCAGGAGGCAACTTACTTATGAAGACACCTAGGGAGATACAGAGTCTAAATAGCCATCAAGGCCCTGTTCAGAAAATCACTCAGAAGCGAGGTGAACATGAGCCAGCTGGCAAATGAAGTATACATGCACCCAGAGCAAAGAAACTCCATGGTCCCAAACACTTTTTAGTTCTGTTCATTTGTGTCTCCTGCTCCCTTTATTGTGTAAAATTTCCTTATATCTGTGAGATCTTAGTGGAATTCTTTGTGTCAGTAAGGGTTCACTACAGCAGGGAAGTATTGCAAAATCTGTTCTCCTCCTGAGGGAAAGTGAAGAGGAGAGTGTTTGAGCCTGTGTGTTGAGAGCAAAGGGCAGGGAGGGGAAGGGAAATCACCGCTTGCAAAATAGCCAGAATTTAGATTTCCTCTTTTGCAACTTCTCCCTTCCAGTTTATTATGTTATTCCCTGTCTGTACAATTTTTTGTTATTCTTATTTTCATTGGACCTCCTTTCCATGTAATTTTTTCTTGAAAGTTAAAAAGACCATGTGCCAAATTTTGAGTAAAGACAATTCAGTATGGAGCCACTGGATGCTTAACACTAGCTAAAGATCTCTGTCTCTTTTAGGTTTAAGTTGCCCTCACTGTTTCACTAAAGCAAGTTTATTTCATCTGGTGGGATTCCCATGTTGCCAGCCAGACACTTAAGCTTCATGTGCTGAAGCATAACTTAGGGCTTGAAGGGTAGGGGGGGGTATTTCACAAGCAGGGACGCATTTGCACAAGCCACTCCCACTTTGTGTTCTGGCAGTGCTCTCAGGAAACGTCACTGGGCAGGCATTCCTCCCCAAGGAGCTGGGAATTGCTATCCTGAAGCTTGTGGTGCCATAGGACCATTCAGATGTCATACCTCAAAGTTAACAGTTTTGCTGCATGATTTGAGGAGGTTTAAAAATCTAATAGAAGAGATCGTTCAGTTCCCAAAGAAGAAATGGCTTAATAAATTGGGAGTTAATAATGGGTTTGCCATTGGAAGAATTTATGAATTAATGTGGCGAAGCAAGAGTGGCATAATTTAGACCAAGGGAAGGGCATAAACAATAGTGAAAGAGGGAGCTTCTCCAAAAGACATACTAGGCTGATGACTATAAGTAATTCAGTCATCTTTTCTAGAAAAGTTGGCACAAGCAGCAGCTTTTGTGCAGGTTTCCCCACTCTGCTGCTTGGCCTTTGTGTATCTCGGCTGCTTGCAGAAGACTTGTGCCAGCTGATGCTCTTCCTCTGGTGACCGTACCCAACCTGTTCATGTGTTGGCTCTCCACAGCTGCAACTCTGTAACACTGAGGTAGAGTTGAGAATTCCTATGTTGTTTAAAATCACTACTTTTCAAATTAAATAATTTGCGGAAAAAAAAAAAAAATTGTGTTTGCTTTGCTTCCTCTCTTACCATCAGCATATTCAGCCTCTGGAAACCTATTACCCTCCAAGCAGGATAACTTCCTTTTCTTCATCAGCACTTCTACAATGTCCTCACTTGTCTCATCAGGAAAATAGTGCTAGGGGTCCATTTTAACCATCAAAACATACTTACACTCTGAGCTACATCCTCATCCTTTGCGCATATGTGGCATTTGTGTACTCCTAAATTTGCCTATTTTCTCAGTTGCTTAAAAGCTGATGTAAGAAACTAATTAAAGACTAGTAAACAAAAGAGGCAGGTATTTACTCTCTTTTCTGTGTGCGAAAAAGGATCAATTGCTTGGGAACAGTCCATGAAACAGGCTTAGCTCGACAGTGCTGATTAGAATATCCACTTATATTCCACGCACTTTCATAGCAGAAGTAGTTGAAGATGGTGCTGAGGAACCCTGTGCCAGGCAATTACTGTTGGGGGGGGGCGGTGTTTACCACTTCATAGTGATTTCTGAATAGCTGAATGTTGTCTCTTTTAAACATGCATTTTTAAATTACATTTGTGTTCATCTACCAAGACAAATTCATATCTACAAGAATTTCTACAGCACAGTGGTTTGGGAAACAACCACAACTATTCAAATAGAATCATTTTGTATTCATTCACTTATTAAATCTTTCTAGCACCTGGATTCGTTTTTCCTACCAAAATTTATTTACTGAAAAATGTCAGGGAGATGTGGAGCTGAGTCTTCCATAGTAATGTCTTTAATTAATAGAAGTTTCTTGAGAAAACTCAGGCCTGGTTCCTTCAGAGATCACTACTGTTTCAGCAGACACATTTTGAGTTTTAAATAAACCTTAATATGGAAGATTAAAGCCTTAAATACAGCCCCCTTTTTTAAGCCTCAGATATGGCAAAAATTTTTGTCATTTGATTTGATCACACAGAGTCAAGGGTTCTTGTTATAATCATCCTGATTTTATATATTAGCCTGTAATCCTTTGCCAGGTTTGTAGGTTTCTGGTGCTGCCATTCTCAGCATGCAAGTGGCCTCTGCTCTGGGAGGTGCTCTCCCGCGGTCAGATGCTCTTTGCTCCAACGGCGGCTCTGACAAAATATGCAAGCTTTCCTCACAGTTCTGTTATTTTAGCTCTTAGAAAGAATGTAACATTGTGAACTGAAACACTTTATTGCACACAGGATGACCTTACTAAATTCTTCTGAATCTTTGCTCTCATGAGACTCTTAAAAAGATTTTTGTACTTCAGATGCTACAAGACACAAAGTCTTGTGTATTTTTTTTCTCCTTCTAATCTTTCATTCTTTGCAGATTTTGTACTTTTACTTTGTATTAGTATCACAATGCGCTATATAATGGGTATACTTCTCCGATTTTCTATACTCAATTACAACTGGAAACATCTCTCCAATTTCTGGTGTGCCTCTTTTTTAACAAAAAACCCCCAAACCAAACAGCATGTTAAACAAACATATCACAACCTTGACCCTTGATAATATTTTATCTACATTTCTATCAGATGTCAACAGATTTAAAGGTTCTTTACTACCTTCCTCACATTTGCTCTGATCTCCCTTCAAAAGATCTCTAGAGGATAAGTAGCAGTGGGTATTTTGTTCTACTTTAGGCTGTAATCTTCATACTTCAGAACCAGTCTCACTCATTTTCTTGAGTTTTCCAGGGAAAAATAATCAGTGGAATATTCAAAAGAACATTTTATTTATGAAAATGTGCGATTTTTGGGTAAAGAAGAAATATTAGTGGAATTGCCTCTAATTTGGCAACATCAGCCAAAAATAAAAGGATATTTTTATTTTGTTTTCATGAGCAGTTGTAAATAAATCCCCGTTGTCTCCAAGTGGACTCCAAAACAGTGATCTATGTTTTTGGGACCAAGACAAGTTTGTGTTCTTGTTTGGATTTGGCCTCTACCTTTTGTATTGATCTTAGCTCAGGATGCCCAACCCACAGATCGAGATTGCAATGGCTAATTTACACATGATCATTCAATTGGTTGTGTTTTCAAAGCACATAGACATATGTACGAGATGAATGTACCTCCTATTGGTGAAGTTCCCTACAATTCTGTCATTCATGCTGCAATTTGCCATACGTTGTTTATACCTAGATGTCTATGACAGCTAAATACTCGGTTTGCAGAGAAACACTGAAAAAAATGGGGTGTGTGAATTCGCAGCTGTGCATTGACTTTCTGATTGATTGAAGCTTACTGATACATTTTCCTGCAAATGCTTCAAATCCATTTTTACCTACTGACTAGCTTTGATCTGTCTCTTCCACAACAACAAATCCATCATGCACTTTGACATTATAACTAGATATGCAGGATATTAACATCCTTCTGACTGTGTATATTATTTCTAGTAAAAAAAGCAAACCTTAAACTAAAGAATAAAATTGCTTTAAAAAAAATATGATAAGTAGTATTGTTTTCCAACACCAGTGTAATCTGAGTGACAACATGATCCTCTATTTTGTCATAAGCATTTTTAAAAACTTTTTTAGGAGTTGAAGCCAGTAGCAAAACTAGAATAGATTCAGAGGTGTTACTGACTTTAGCACAAATTTCAGTCCCTGGTGAAACTTGATATTGCTCTATTTATTTGCAAACACAAGAAAAAAGAGACAGTATTTGCTGAGTCATGTCACTCCAGAAATTCCAGTGAGGGACATTATGAAAACAATATCTAAACCAGGTGTTAAATAACCACACACAGAAACCTGAAGTCACCCCACCCTTCTCCAAGCATAGTCTTAGTACCCAAAGGCAGAGATAACCGTGAAAACTTTGCAAATTATACTCCAGCAAGCTTCCTGTAGGCATGCAAATTCGGAGATGAGAGAATGGTACAAGTAGGATGTGTGCTCAAACAGCAAGACATTTTGAGAGCTGGTTCCCCCCTAAGCCTCATAGCATATGTCTAGACAACAGATCACAGACAAGAGGTTTCCTTGGCCAAGGAATAAAAAAGAATATTTGGGCCCCATGTTCCCCTGCTTCAACAGTGTAACCTGTAGTCCATACCCTCACCTCTTCACCCTCCTCACCGTGGTTCCCTCTGTCCCTTCTGTTTGTCCAATACGGCCAGCACTGGCAACCTTATGGAAGCTGCAAACCTTATGGAACATTGGAGCAAGCTCAGGGGGCATTAGCAGATCTGCAAGGACACAGTGTGAGGACAGGACAGAGCAAAGACCAAGACAGCCACCCCACATCTTTCAGCGTGAAACTGCAGGGGTCTCTTTGGGTGTCAGGGAGGCATTCCCTCCTCCAATCTGCTATGTGCCCATCACTGCCACCAAGCATTTCTTGCAGGTGTCAGTGAGCTGCGAGCCTCCCAAAGAGAAAGGCAGAGTCGTAGAATGACAGGATATATTGAGCTGGAAGAGAGCCAATAGGATCATCTAGTCCAACTCACTGCTTCTCGCAGGACTAGATGAAACAGGGAGTTTCACCGAAAGCATTGTCCAGATGCTCCTCAAATTCTGACAAGCTTGATGTCATGACTGCTTCCCTGGGGAGGCTGCTCCAAGGACGAACCCTCCAAGTGAAGAACCTTTTCCTAATACTCAACCTGAACTTTCTAGTGCATCTTCATTCCACTTGGTTGTGTCCTGCTGCTGGTCACCAGGGACAGGAGATCAGCACCTTCACTGCTCCATGAGGAAGGTGTACCCTGCTGTGAGGCCCCCCCTCAGCCTTCTCCAAGATGAACTGGCCAACCAACCTTGGCCTCTCCTCGTTAGACTTGCCCTTGAGACATTTCTCCGTCTGGCTGATCCTACTCTGGATATACTCCAGTAGTTTGATGTCTGTCCTCTAGTGCAGTGCCCAAAAGTGCACTTGCTTACGTTGAAATTTATATGGTTGGTAATTCCCCAGGTCTGTAGTCTATACAGATCTCTCTGTAAGGCCTCTTTATCCTCAAGGGAGTCCACAGCTTCTCCTCATTTAGTATCATCAGCAAAGTTACTTAATGTACATTTGACTTCTGTGTCCAGATCTTTTGCAAAAGCATTGAAGAGCACCAGCCCTAACTCTGAGGCCTGGGGCACTCGCTGGTGACTGTCCACCAGCCTGACGTAAATCCATTTACTGTAACACTTTCAGCCAGACCCATCACCCTGCTGTTCTTCCAACATATTATGGACATGTCTAGCCATGTGCAGGACAGTTTGTCCAGAAGGTTATTGTGAGAGAGAAAATAGAAAGTTTTGCTAACTCCTAAAACCTCACAACTATGTGTTTAACTTGGTCAGCTAAATGGCTGACCCTTGTCATAAAAGAAAATTGAGTTGGTTAAGCAGGACTTGCTGCTCATGAACCTGTGCTGGCTATGACCAAAGGGTGCTTTGCCTCTTAAGTGTTTTTCAGTAACTCCCAGAATAATATTCTGTGTAGTTTCACCAGGCACTGAAGTGAGACTGGTAGGCTTGTAATTACCAGGATCTTCCTTAACCTTCTTGAAAAAAGGGACAACTTTTGAGAGTTTTCAATCAACTCTGTGCTATCTAGATTTTTTTAGGTCATTGCAAAATCACGGAGGGAGGTCCCATAATGAAGTTGTCCAGCGTTTTTAGTAGCCTGTGATGAACACCATCAGAGACCAGAGACCAACGTGCTCCAGCTGGAGCAGGTGATGGTATGTGTTTTGCATGAGCAATGATAAATTGTCTGAAGATATTGAAAGACCTACTTAGAGGTTCACACAGGTTATGTCGTTGTTTGACAGGGATGGGAACGTTAGGCATTTCTCTTCAACATTGCTCTAAAAAGAATTTCCACTCCTGACTACAGCTGTGGCCATTCTGCTTGTGCCTCTGTTGCAGACTTGGGGCAATTTATGTCACAGGAGCAGCTGAAGACCTCATGCAGGCAACTATTGAGGCTGGACATGGGAACAGAGGAGAGTCTGGGGTGAGTAGGATGTGTCTCTGCTGGCTCTCCATCACCTCTCAAGGAGATCACAGATTGTGCACACGGTGGGTCCCTAAATGTGCAAGCAATAAATTAAAAGGTAAATTTTAATTAAACTTCTTTAACAACAAATGGAGGGAACTGCTGTTCCCTTATTCCCAGTTTTGGCAATTTAACAAAAACTTGAAAGCTTCTGTTTTCATTTGGGAAGGGTTAGGGAGAGGTATGATTTTTTCATTCTTAGTTCTCTTATGGTTTTGGGATAACACAATTTTCTTGCATTAATAATTTACACATATGAAGTTTAGAATGTGTCTTTATGTCTCCCTTAAACTCTTTCTTCCTGATTGATATAAAAGGTTTCTAATAATACCTTGAATGGTTACGAACCAAAATTATAAGGTCCATACTGGTAGGTGGAAATATATATTAGGGCATACTCTGTTTTGCTATGCTTGGTTTTCTGTGTATTTTAGTTTTATTGTATATATATAATAAAAATGCCTCTATGGCACATCTTTCACTTCACTTACACGGAACAGATTTTTCTCTGTTATTGAGACACCTGCGGCAAAATAGATAATTCTTTTTTCTTAGTATATAATAGTCATTCTTAATGCAGTGCTACCCTTAATAGTCTGTGTGCCAAAAAACATGAAACCTTGATTTTATGATTTTTTATTCAAAGATAAGTTTTCTGTGAATTAAAGTAGAGCGAGGGCCCTTCCTCACAGATATCTGAGCAGCTAGTCATTTTCTGTTAGCCTGTTTTGATTATGAGACAAATTCAAAGTGCATTATTTGGATTGCTTTTGTGATATTGACACCAGGTCAGAGGCACATGTAGACAAAATAGTAGTCATATAGCTCTGGAAATATTAACTATTATTTTTGCATCATTAGAGTCAAGAACAGGCCCCACCTCATTCCAGCTGATTCTAGCTAATATTAATTTTTCTGAAAGTATATCTACAGAAGGAAAACCTGTAGAACAAACAGCCTTCAAACAGAGAAAAGATTAAGCAAATAACTGGATTTATTAAAAGGCAGAGACAATCATAATGTTTTGTTTAGTCCTCATATTGATTTTTTTTCCACTTGAATTAACATATTTGATATTGTCTCATAATCCATAATATGGTTTATTTAATGCAAGTGCTCTCTAAGAGATAGAGTGTCAGGAAGAGACTGCAAATGTAATCTCATAGATTGGGGCTAAGAATGATCTTAATCTAATTGGGTCCTAAGTGTCTTCTCCTGTAGCTAAAGAAAAGGCACCATAATATTGCTTTATTTGATTGCAAGGCCTTTGGAATCTTCCTCTATGTTTGTACGCTGTCTAGTGCCATGGAGACTTCTCCTTGGTTAAGGCCTACGGGTGCTGTTGCAATAGAAATAAATGAAGAAAAGGGAAGTGAAATGACAAAGGAAGTTTCTATAGATATTCTGTATGCAAAGATGATGTTTCTGCTTCTAGCAGAAAAATAATCCAGGTGGAAATATAGACATCTCCTCAGAAAATTTTAGTGCAGAGGAGTAATCATCCTTATGGCTGATCTTGCTTTAGGAGGGAACTAAACAGAATTAGGCTGAGAAACTTGCTTTCAGCTGAGGAGACTCCAGGAACATATTTATGGTGTGAGCTTGCCCTTTAGTCTAAAAATCAATAAACAACCATCATGAGAAACAGCAGAATCGAGAAGGGTTGGTTTAAGGGCTGGAATTTATTAGAACAGTGTTTCCTCATACCTAGTACTAAATTTTTCTCCTCTGAATGTTCATTTAATTTCCTTGTTAGACAAAATGGGAACTGCTCTCGAAAACCCACCTGTCTCACCCTCTTGTCCGGTTTGGCAGTCTCCTGCAGATCCAAACCTCATATCCTTTGTCTGGAGTAGCGGACACAGGGAAGCAATCATCTGCAAGAGACAAAGCAAACAGGACCACGGTGTATTTGTTCAGTTACTTTGAAAAACTGAGTGGGTAGAGTTGTGTGAACAAGGTTCAAGGTCTCAAAATAGAAAACTTGGAGATACACTTGTCAGCACCATACTCTTGCTCCTGGGTTTCCTGTGTAGCTCTGGCCTGCGCCCAGCCTTAAGAGCCCCCTGGGCCAGAGCCCTGAGCTGAGCACAGTGAGACAGCACAGCCAAGCAGCAAGGCTTTGACTTCCAAGGTCCTCTTGAAACCACCCAGGGCACCTCTCCCAATGGAGATCCCATGGGAAAAGAAACGTTTGACTTCTCTTTGCTCTACGCAGTCTCAAATAACCTTTGCAGCTGTGCCACACCAACAACTTTATTGAAACATCCCTTGCATTTCACAGCCTGCTGCCTATAGGAGGCCTGAAGGAGGTCTCCGAAATCCACAGTGGGTGTGTGGCAGACTTAGCTTTAAAATTGGGTTTGTTTTCACCCACAGACTTGCACTTCCATCCACACAGTAGGATCCCCTCCACTTTATTTCTTGTCATCTGTGGGTTGCACTTAGGATAGCTGGAGAGGAGTGCCAAAGCAGCTTCTCAGGTTGCAAATCACCTTTCATCCAAACAAATAAATAGTTCAATCATATTTATCACCGGACCTTGTACAGAGCAAGAAAGGGACGGATGCTTTTCCTCACACAGAGCCCCTCCAAATGCAAAGGCAATGTCACAGCATAGTCCTGTGATGCCTAATTTACATTTTCATACCACTGTGTAAACATTCTCCCCCCACCCCCATCATGCCCCTGTTGGGTAGGGAGTCGATGTTTGATTTCCTCTTCACAGCCAGGAAAGCTGGCACAGCCAGTGTGAGATAGTGAGACACAGCTCTCAGTGGTTTGGGAAGAAAAAAAATTGCAGTTGTAGAAATGTTTCTTGGCAGGAAGCTCTGCAGAACATTTAGTCCAACCTCCTGCTCTAAGTAGGACTGTTTCCAGCACAGGATCAGCTCACTCATGGCTCTGTAAAGGCTAAGTAACCACTGAGATCAGGATAAATTCTTCAAAATGTTATAAGACATCAACAGTCTGTAATTTTGGACTGCTGAGGATTTTTTCCCCTAAATCACAGATACTTGTTTTAAAAATGCAGTGGAAACAATCAATCTTTTTTTTCTCGCGCACATCAGAGAATGTATCAAATGTTATTATATGGTAGGTTAAATCTTGTTTATTTTCTAGATGAACAAACATAGAAGCATGTAGAAGCACCTTTAGCAACCTCCTATAACCTGAGCGCATAATTTCTTCTTACTCCAAACATCATGCCAGGTTTAGAGATGTGGACAGGAATCACTGTAAACTTGAGTCTTCTCAACCTAATGGAATATGACAGCTAATAGGTTTCACTATTCACGTTTTTCTTCCAATACTATTTTGATCAGTTATAAGCAATGTGTATACTTTCAGACCAAAAGACTCACAGCAGATTCCAAACTGACCTTGAAATATTTATTTTCTTGAGGAATTCCCTGGGCTTTTCATGAAAACAGGTAAATGAACAGGGAGTTACTGTAAAGCAATCATGCCCTAGACCTGAAGTGAGCATTGCTGGGCATGGTTACCAGGAAAAGGGTTATACATTATCTAAGACACAGAATTACCATCCATAAATATATTTTCTGCTGTCAGTGAGATATCTGAATTGTTTGTCACTCCCCTGCAGCCCTGCTGAACACACCCCTTCACCCTTTCCCGTCCCAAGAAGCTTGAAACCAACAGAGTGTTTTACAAGTTGCCTGTTGCTCCTTTGAGAAATCAGGAACAATGATAGCAGTGGAGGAGCACCCAGGGTCATATCAGAGGTGGCAGGGTCAAGAAGACTGCTTTTTCTCACTGGACAGCTGACCTTCTGAAACCCTAATGGAGAAAGTGTTTCCACTAACCACAAGGAAGATAAAGTAGATTTGACTTTTTGGCAGCCATGTAGCTGTGACCACGGCAGTGAAGGAGGCCAGGAAGCTGGATGGACGGACGGACGGATGGATGGACGGATGGATGGATGGATGGATGGATGGATGGATGGATGGATGGATGGATGGATGGATGGAGCACAGACACACGAGCCTTCAGATATATAAAATGTGTCAAGAGGATTTTTGCTGTTCTAGTGTTAATTTGCAGTGGAGAGTGCGCATTGCTAGTTACTCCTGTCTAGCTGTGTCAAACTACCTCACACTTCCTCTCCTACACAGACTTTATTATCACCTGTGAGACAAAATCTCTCTATTCACGTGAGAGACCTTTATCTCACTGTTACCTCGGGTTTGCAAAGCCAAACTTATTCAAGTGACAACATAGCAGATTTAGCTCCATTTAGAATCCAAGGCATTCTTCATAATTGCTATTTTTCTGATAGACAGCCTGTTGCTCCACATGTGGCAGCACCTTTAGTTATTGATATTGATATTGATAAATCCTTATTCAAATCTGCTTTACACTGATTTTACACTGTTTACACTATGCAAGTCAATGAAGGTTCTTGTGCCTCCATCTGGGTTTAATTCCGGTCATGGAATTCAGTATAGGAGGTCCTGCTTCGTATAGCAATCACAATATGTCTCCATCATGATTGTAAAATAATACTCTTTTGCTTGCTTGGCTAATTTACCCATGATTATTCTCAACCTCTAGAAAACAAGAGAGACAAAACAGAATAATTTATTGAAGTACGTAATGGGGAAAACTGTGACAAATTATAATTTCTGAGTCTGCAGTCTGCTTACCTGCAGCTCTCTGTACAGTCTGCCTGATCAAGGGATATTTCTTCACTTAGAAAGAGATGAAACTTCCTTTCATAAACAGGCATGAGAAAGTGTACAGGAAATAGCACCCAATTAAACTTTATGGCACTTACATAATGCTGAAGCCTACAGTAAGCTCACTAATAAATTACCAAGCCAAATAATACGAAGCACCATACAAATAAATGACGTCTCTTGCTGGATTCAGAAATGGTAGAATATTAACCATCTATAGCCCCAATATAAAGCTGAACCAAAAAAACCCCCTCAAGTATCAAGAGTGGGAATAAGGAAGTTCACAGTTTGCTGTCTGGCATGATGTAGCTCAGTTTTTGAAAGATGCTACAAAACAAAAGGTTGCATGATTTTGTCTACTCTCTGCTCAGTTGAAATTTCTCCCATTGAAAACAGAGATTTAAAAAAGAACTCACATTAAAAAAGGAGGAAGAGGCGTTGCAAGGGGAGAAGCTCTGTCACGCTGCAAGTGGTGTGATTTTCCAAAGCTGAATGCACAAGGACTGTGCATCTTATGGGCAGGAATATGCAGGTCTTCCATAAAGTTGAAATTTTCACTGTGTAATTAATCATAACTGCAGTGATCCACGAAAATATTTACTCAACAGGTCTGGCTTCTTTCAGGTAGATATCTTTAATCTTTCTGCCAATTCTTATTGGCCTCCTTTCTTCAACCCTTCTACTTTTTCATGACATGAGAGAATGGAGGAAAAGGGAAGGTAAGGGAGAGATACGGCAAATGAGAAGGAAGTAAAAGTTTAAAACTGAGTACAAAAACAAAATATGAAATTTTCATTAAAAAGTTTCCTGAAAAAAGTGAAACCACTCAGTCTTTCTCCCCTACTTCCAAAATTAATTTCCTTTCAAAACCTTTAGAAAGTACTTTGGCATATTCATTGTGGCTTTTTGTGCGTGTGTTTGGAACAACTTTAGCTTCCATCTCTACCCACACTGAAGAGTGGAATAACAAAAATAAAATTAAAAATTAAATCTGATGGGTATGAACAATAAGATATCCTGACCACAGGCGATGATGGGACTTTGTTACTTGAATGTTGGATTATAGTACATCTTCAGTAGGAAATATGGAACTGAAGAAAAAGGCAAGAGCAGAATTTCAGCATTTATACTGTGTCAAAATTTAGTTCTCACTTTCTTCTTTTTCCAGACAAGAAGAAAATCAAAGCACACAGCTGCTATAACCTTCATTTTACACAGAGTTTATGACAAGGATCTTTGCATTTTTCTCCTCTCAGACATTTCTATACCAATGTTCTGCAGAGGAGAAGTTCTTATCATGCTGAGGGAGAAGTGCTTGATGTAACACAAACAAGTAAATTATCTTAAAAGTACATTTCACTGTCACTGAAAATAAGGCATGTATATCCCTGGGATTTGTGGAATGCAAATTGATTGCTGGGGTTTGGACTTCTTTAAAAATTGTATAGCATTCAAATCCATTTTCAGTCTGTGGGATTTTTCCCTGCTTTTTAGCTGAAATTTTTGATTCACTTATTACTGATTTTTCCTCTAATAATGATCCAACTAAGAAATCATCAAAACTGTTGTGTGTGTACTCTTCAGTATTTTGAAATGTTGTGACGTGTCTCCGTATCATCTACAGGACATATTAAGATATTTATAATAGTTCAAAGAGGTCCAGAAAGCGACCTGAGCACTGACCTATGTTCCTTGTGCTATTTAATCACTTTCAAGACCCCTGAGGTGGCCTTGTCCTAGGCCACTTTGTCTCCAAGGAGATCCTAGGTAAAATCCAAGGAGATACACAAGATGGACACCACTACAGAAATGCACTTTGGACATGGTGCCATTGTGGGTAGAATAAAGGCCAGAAAATTATTCTTGGTAGTGGCTTCAGTAGAAGATAAGGAGATCTGAGAGGAGAAAGGGCTCTACAGGTAAGACCTTCTGCAGACCTTTCTGCAGTTTGCTGTATGATTGCTCTCTCTTCTTTCAGGGTTGTGTAATTTCTTTTATGCCTAAAACAAGTGTCGTTCCTTCTGCTCTTCTTGTAAGTCAGCCTCAAATTTTGGAAGGCTGGCTCTGGTCTGTGATGATGAATGCTGTGACAGGTCAAATTCAAGATATACTCCTGGCCAAAAGTGCATATGTCACTCTTTTAATCCTCGAAATTCTTCCTAATTAAACACCATGGAAAAAGCAAACGGACTGTTTTAGACTAATGCATTCCATTCAAGAACCTCATTACTAGAGTTTTCTTTGAACTGTGGTATTCAAATGGCTCCCCAAAACTACCCAAAATCCTTCAGTCTTGCATTAGATGAGCACTAAAGGTTTTATTTGGTTGGCTGATTTGTTGTTCTTCCTGTTTTGTTCCAATTTACACCTAAGGCACTAAGATAATTATCTGGAGAGCAGAAGGACTTTTAAAAGACACTGCTCTCAGGGCATCTGGTCCTGTGAAGCACTGTCTTGAATGACTGATTACCAGCAAAAAACATCCAAAATCAGGGAGTATGTCCTGATAGAAAAAAACAGCTTTCAATTTGATTCTAATGGATAATGTTACAAGGTAAAATAAAACAAATTATTTCCCTGTGTGATAGTAGGATTTTTATGCTCTTAAAACATCTGCACAAGTAAACATGTAACATTCTGGTGATCTCTTCACTCCTTCTGTCAATATAAAAGATGCTGTCTGTTTGTCAGAACCGCAAAAGTGCTGGGTGGAATTTTAACATATTCAGCATTGGCTCCTGTCTTTGCCCCTGGAGGTCAAGGGGTATGTCAGGGCCTTTGCTGACTGCAGTGGAACAGCTAGAGCAGAACTTTCTGTGCTTTAGAAAATCTCACCTGTTTCCCTCTCTCAATATCTCTAAGGGACTGACAAGTTTTGGTATGCAAGTCGAAAAATATGTTTTCTGATGCAGAAATTAATTTCAACAGGAAGCAAGAGATAGATGTAACCTGAAAATGTTTACATACAATATTAGGAAAAAATTTGGTCTCCTTACTTGTGGTTTTAGAAGAAAAAAGTATTAAATTTACATTGTCATTTCATGCAGCACTACATTATCCACTAGTACACATAGTGCTTTTCCATAGCAGTCCAGCTGTTTTTCTGATTGATGTGAATGTGAAACTGATTGAAGAAAGTCCAAGTTCCAGCTAAAAAGTCAGACAAAAATTTCAAGTCTTTCTTGGTTTCAGATTAACCTCGGTAAAACCAGTAAGTTTCATGTGCTGATTGCCAAAATGCTGTGAATGAGTTTATGAATCTTAAAAACACTGTTCTCTTTGAAGCTTTCCAAGAAGTGCTTATTCATTGTAAACAAATGAGAACTGTAAATCTGAGACAGTCTCAACTGAATTTCAGTTTTTTATTAAACTTGAGAAAAGGCAAGACTCATTTTTGACAGGAATGATATGGAAACTTAATGATTTTTTTTACTGTGTGATACCTTGAATTCTTTGAAAGCATAGCATTTCAGTTCATATTCATTGCATATGCCAATGTCCATGTAAATTGGGAAGTTTATTGAATTAGCAAAATTTCACAAAGATAAAAGATTAGCTTTACTAATCTTTACTGTCTTTACGATTTGGTACTTGAAGTTTACACAGTGCCAACGGGAGGCAGCAGGCAATGAAAAATAGAAAATCTTAATATTAAAAATAAGACAGAGACATCAATGATCTTGGACCTCCACCTAAGCCAACCATCTACATATGCTGAGTGAGTCACCAGAACTGTCCAGACTCCTGAGAGTCCCTTGGGCATGGTAGTCAGCTGTGTTCGGTATTTCATTGACTCAAACGCATCAGTTCACTGCTTTACACGCGTTCCTATTTTGCCAAGTTTCTGTTTTCCAATATCCTTTATTCCCTGATGGTCAGTTTGGGAATTACTATTGTGTGGTGTTCACACACTGAGATAACACTTAGTCATCTCTGTGGTGGCATTCTTATAACTATGTGAACCTAGTTTCTGGGAATACAGTCATGTCGCTCAGCTGTTCAGATAGCTGTGGAAAGCACACTAACATGTTAAAGTTGAGTTTATATGATTTGTTTTTCAGTTTATATTTTTGCCTTAATCTCTATTTTCTGAAGGTAATATGTTTGCTCTTACTTGTGCAGCACAGACAAATTCAGATGTCAACGAAATTGTGCGCTGAATTGGGAAGTATTTGTATATAAATCAGTCAAGTGTAGAAAACTAGGAATTTACTTATTTCTATTATTTAGGGTGCAATATGCACTTCAAAAAACCCAACAACAACAGTAACAAAAACCACTAATTTGAGCTAATCACATGTCTGAGGATGGAGGACTGAAGGATACCTGGTTATCTCCACAACTGCCTGAACAGTCACACACCAGACAGAGCCACATGCCAGGAACCACCAACACCACTGCTAACAAAATTTAAGACCCAAAAGCTATAAGATATAGGTAAAAAGTTGGAGAGATTGAGAATTTTGTTTCTTTCTTAAGTACCAGTTACAGAGAGGAATTCATTACATTGATATGCTCTGGTTGGCACAAGCAAATAAATGTTGGCTTTGAAGAATGAAATAGCAACACGTCACCATCCCAGCGAAGAGCCCCGCTGGTGAGCTCTGTCACACATACACAGATTTAGGCTTCTGCTGAGATCAGTGCTGTCTTGGACATCCAGACAGATTAAAAGCCCAAGGGCAATATGTGTAAGAATAGTCCTCATAAGGGAGAGAGTTATTTGGAAAGAGAAAAATAAAACAGTGGTTTATCATCAGAAGGTAGAAAAGTAAGCCAGAAAATAAACCAAAAAAAAATTGTTTCCTGTGTTCAAGGGAACTAACCAATCAAAGCAGAACAGCTGGCTGATCTGAGACTACACAGTGGAGTTTAACAGCCTCTTAACATCCCAGAAGGGGAGCATGTGGTCTGATTTACCGAGATGTTGAAGGTACTTCAGAGTAGGAAACTGATGCTCAGTATATTTGAAAACAAGATCAGTGATCTTAACCAGAATTAAGAGTCCTGTAGCTTGTTCTGATAGCGACATTTATTTGCATGATTCCCTCTTACTCCCTTCTGGACTTGGCTTTTCCAGCTTAAAATTTGTAATTGAAGTAAATATTTTGGCATTTCTTCAAACAAACCAGACATTTACAGATGTGTGTGAAGCATTCTGTGACATATGAAGCCGACATCTGTAAACATAACTGCATTGAGTATGGTGGGAATTCAATCTGCTTACTCAGAGGTCGGACATGACCCAGAGAAAAGCTGTGACTCGCCCAGAACCGTGGTGAAGAGTCAATGTCAGTGTACCCAGCACCTGAGTCATGTACTTAGCTGAGTCATCCACACCTCTGTCTGTGTACGGCCTCATCCACAGTGCATCATGCCTTCTTCCTTTCACTCACTCTTGGTTTGCTTCTGATTTAAACTTAGTGATTCTGACATTTATCCTGGTCTCAGATTTATATGTGCACATCTCTCAGCCAAGCTGGTTGTCTCCCTCTTTCTTCTCCTTTCCCACCATTCTGTCCCATCCAAGGTTTGTGCTAGTGACTCAGACTTTGCTCCGGTTTCTATAAGCACAGACTTTGGAGCACATCTCCTTTATTATCCATTAGCAATCCTTCGCTCACTCTGCCTAGGAGGTTGAGGACAGCAGGGCAACTCTAGAGGAGTCTGTGGAGGAAGACTACCCTGCTTTTTTGTGGTCAAAACAAATGAAAACTTTCCTGAATCATAAGCGTTACATTGTTTTGTGTGCTCAGGACAATAATTACTGTGTTTTCAGATTGTGGTTGTCTTCATTAGTAAATTAAAACAAGGTACAGGCAGCTTGGTCATCATTGTTTCACCTGGCCCCTGTCTCCACCCAAAATTCTCTGTCAACTTTCATAGGGTTTACCTGTAAGTAGAAAAATGTGTCTCTGCAGCTGGAGTCAGTCTTGTGATGCCACGGGTAAGAAAGAAAAGAGTAATGGTAGAAAAATTATATGCTTCAAAAATAAGCTCATGTTCTATAAGCCATCTCATGACTTGGGAGATGTGTTGCCATAGCTGTGCTGTGGTTGACAGAATGCCAATGCCGACTCGGCTGCGTTAGTTACGGACCAGATCATATTCAGTGGTCCATAGGCAGTCATGTACTGTGTATTTTAGCATCAAATACTGCTAGGAAGGTAACAGTGATACTGATTTCATTAACACCTGATATCCTCCTTTTTCTTGAGTGTCATAGCTCTGTTTTGGGGTAGCATCTGTTCAAAGCTGCTGTGACTAACTCATTTTTATTGTAACACACCGCCATTGCCTGTTTGGAAAAATTATAATAAGCATGTTTCAAAAACATGTCTTCTGCTTTGTTTGTTCCAAATAATTACAAGGGATAATTTAGCAGACGCCTAAAGTACTTATATTCTCAGATTTAAAATTTATGCAACAAAGACTGCATTCACCTGCAGTAATTGTTACTCATCGCTTATACCCATGGCCACAATATTAAAAAACCTGTCATACTGTAGTGTAGCTACAATTCCTGGTACTTCATGAGAAAAATCTCAAGTTTTTACCTGTTTTTGGCTGACTAACACTTAAAGCAAGGATGTTTGTATCTCTGTGTGAACATGCCCTAAACAAATGGACATGCCTCTTAATGGGTAAAGAGCAAACACAGCTTTGCAGAAGGAGAAAGGAAAACAAGCAACCTCTCAAGTTGCTCAGATAATCTTTGGGAAAATTACAAGAAAGGATATTTAATATATTGAAGTTCATGCAAATTAGTCTTTGACACCACCACCTGCTGAATCAGGATTATCCCTACATATGAAGCAAGCACAAGAACCATCAAAGCTTCCTCACCTCGGTCTGTGGTACCATTAACCTGTGGCAATTTTGATTTATAATTAAAAGTCCTAATGTTCTCACATGAACAGTAATTTACTGGATGGAGCAATTTAGATTCTTGGAGGTCATAAAAGCTTTGTCCAGTTAAGCAAAAGAAACAAATAGGTAGGGTAACTTTTAAGTACCCTGACCAGCAGGTCTGCGAGGTGCCCAGCTGCTGCAGGGCACAGGCAAATCTGGAGGACTTGGAAACATGATCCCTGCACACTGAGGACTGGCACCAGGAATCACTGAGCACAGCGTTCTATCCAGTGCCACCCCTGCTCTCAGGGAGACATTTGGCACAGGCTGCACATTCAGCCATTCAGGGGCTGTGGCCCCAAATCCTCGTATGAAGGCTTGTGCTGGTATTTTTTTTTCAAATCACTTCATGGGATGTGTTATTGGGTCAGTGGACTGTCAGAAATAGCCTTTGCTGCATGTGATAGCAGGGTCCTCACAGCTCCTGGGGCACTGGAAAACCTGATTGAATTGCCTTCCCAGCCTAGAGAGATTTAACACCTTCTCTCTCACCTTCTCCTGACCAGGGCAGCCACTCCCATCATCTGCTGAATTCAGTAGCCATGAGATGTTACAGAAGCTAGCTTGGGATGCACCAAAACTCATTTTGCCACCTCCTGCTGCATGTTGAAACTACCGGCCTAAAGGCTTGTGGATTTTGCCCCTCACTCTTCACAAGAGCACAGGTTGGACAACTGCCTTTACACTGTTTTTTGAATCCCCCTTAGGCTTAGGCACCTGCCTGTCCAGTGTGGGAGAGCCACGCAGAGGCCCAGCAACAGCACTGGAGACACTTTGGGAAGGGCCAAGATGTAAAAGAAAGCAGTGTGTGAACTCGGGTCCTGGTACTTTTGGGTGTCCACTGAATAGATGGGGACTGGGTGGTATTTCAAGAGATGATTCATGTCCACCAAAGACCTGTCTTGGATTTGTAGATACTTAATTTGATCCACTACTGAATTCTCATATTTTCTGGCAATAAAAAACATTCAGCTTCAGTCCATCTAAAGATAATATATATGCACAAACGGTTTGGCAGTATAAATAGCTTTGATAAATCCAGGCCCTCCTAAACCAACATTGTTAGCCTAGCCATTGTTAGTCAAATAGTTTCATAAAGATATATAAAAGCAATCACACTGAATTAAAACATCCCATTCATCTGTAACACAGAACTTTCACATGTCCTATCACACCAACCTCTTCCCTGATACTACAAAACAATGAAAGGAATTGTATTCATACCTTCCTCAGCAGTAAAGTATCAGTGTTTGCCAGCTCCGTGTGCAGCTTTTGTCAGACTGCGGCTTTTTTTTTCCAAAAAGCCTAGTGCTCTCTCTTCTACCTGCCAAGGGGAAAAATACAATCACATAACAAAATGGTAAAACATTTTCTAACTCTTTTCATCTTCAGAAGGAACATCAAATTAGAGGAAGTATGAAAGGTGTGAAGTTGCAGAAAGTCAACAGTTAGATCTTTGTTATTTCATTCGGTTGTTAACTTGAGCAAACCTTGTAACTTTTACACTTGTAATGCATTTATATTTTATTGTGAATTTCATTGTGGAGTGTGGCATATTGCAGATGAGAGGTTCAGATAGGTTGAGACCATGAAAATATATAAAATATAGGATGTACAGCTCTTAATGTAAGGCTTGCTGTGTAAGGGAGAGAACGAAATTATCAATGATGACAAATTACCTGCATGAAGAAATAATAATAATTAGAAAATATCTGTTTTCTTCATGACAAAAGACAAGAAGGATGCCTAAAGATGTGTGTCAGACAGGTCTGGGCATGGTTTCAGTGCTGATTAGGGAAAGATTTGCACAGCTTCTCCTCCACTTTGCGATGACAGATTATACCATTCAGTTGTACTAAGGGGGATTTAGTCCTATTAGCCTTCTTCTCTCTGCCTCATAAATCATTTGCTGCTAGCAACAGATTTGCTCAGCGCGTATCTCAGTGATTTAGTAAAGGTAATGAGCGATGAAATGGTTTGATTTGCAGCCAATCTACACTATTGATATCTTCAAAGTGTTTCCAGCCTGGCCACTGCTGGAAGAGCACTTAGTACAGCAGTTACCAGAACAAAGCTGAGCTTCCTCAGCCTGCTGAGGTCCTATTACTCATGAGTTTCCTTCAGAAAAGTCTTCAATCTGCTTTGAAGCTGGCAAATCTACATGCAAGTGGATCTGAATAAGTAATTATATTGGCTCCTGCAAGCTTCTTCAACCATTTTTGCTTTTTGAACATTAAATCAAGTGGCAAATAGCTTTATGGTTCGTATTTTCAGATGTCACTCACCTTAAACATTTATTTACATCATAAGAAAAATATACCCACTCTGGTCAGATAATATCTAGCTGTCTTATGAACCTCGTACCTTCCACTGGTAAAACAGCCTGTGCAGTTGTGTCCTGTCAGTTTTCTCACACGGAAGTCCTGATTCACGCTTGAGACAGAGAAAATAGCTAATCAGAGGGGAATCTTTACCTGAAGTCTTTAAGTGACACACCAAACTCTAGACAGTAAGTCAACACAAAGCTAGTTCTCACTGAGAGGAAGAGGAAGAGAGTGATGAAAAAGAACAACCAGCATGACCTTACCAACGACAAATAATGCCTAGCTAACCTGATAGCCTTGATACAGGAGACTCTGCAAGCAAGGGAGAGCAGCAGACATCAGCTACCTGAAGTTTTTCAGTAATATCCTTATTGCCAAAATGGGCACATATGAACCAGACAAGTCGGCTGCCCGGGTGGGTAGAAAATTATCCGAACAGTGAAAGTGTAGTGATCAACGATTCTATGTCCAGGTGGTTACTCACCACTTGTGTCTGGGCTTGCTTAGGGGCTAAGAGGAGAGCAATATTTCTGAGATTTTAAGAACCACTTGGGCCTAAGGACAGAACACAAGGGTGGAGAGGACACCAAAAAGCACATCATGGTCAACACAATGACTGCCTTTCAGAGGGGTCTTTACAGGCTGGAAAAATGGTCAAACCAAGAGCTCATGATGTTCATGAAAAACAAATGCCAAGTCCTATCCTTGGCACGGACCAGCCTCATGCAACTGTGCACTCTGGAGGTTATCTGGCTGGAAAGGAGCTTTGAAGAAAAGACTCCGGGTATTGCTGCTGGACAATAGCTTTAGGATGGGACAGTAATGTGCCACTGGAGGATGGAAGAGCTGCATACAAACCTGTGTGAACAAGGACCAGCAGGCAGAACAAGGGAAGTAATTATTTGCCTTCTTGTAACACTCTTCAGGCCATAGCTGGGATACCCTGTCCAGCTTTGATTTTCCCAGTAGATACTGATAGATCAGGACAAAACAGAGAAAGTTCAGCAAAGGGCTACTAAGATGTTCAGAGGCTGAAACCCCTTGAGGGATGGGAGGTGGGATAGTCTGGTCTAACTTCAATGAATTTGGAAAGGATATTGCAGCAGACAACCTCCAGAGGTCCCTTCCGACCTAAATTATTTTATGACTCTGAGACTGCAAGTCAAAAGAAGCTCAGGGTTTTGTCTCACTACAAGTGATATAAAAACGAAATGTAGCAAAAAAACCCAAAAAACCCCCCCCAAAAAATCAAAAAAACTAACAAAACCACAAACAAACAAACAAAAATCCCCACACCAACCAACAAACCAAAAAAAAAATCAGGTTTTCTAAAGAGAAATTCTTCATGAAACACAGTACCATTTGCATTCTTGTATAACATCTTAGAAAAACTGATGCCTAGCACTTTCATTCAGAATAGTCAATGTGCCGCATTTTATTCAGAGAGCAGTCACCTTGATTGAGCATGTGATAAAAACTGCTGTGATGAAAGATGCTCCTCAGCAGATTTTCTGGGGAGTGTCCCAATCCATGCATATTCACAGCCCAGATGCCCTCCCACTGTTGGTACCCTTAGTATTTTTTTCCAAAAGTCAATCAGTATTTACTCTATTCTGCTGTTTTCCAGTGCAACATTCGGAAAAATTCTTGTATGCCTTCATTCACAATGCAATAAATTGCCCATATTGTCAGGTGAGGTGCATCAGTGGTACCATAAATAAAGCAAACAGTGAAACCAGATACACTGAATATTATTGACCAATCAGTCTTATTGTAACAGCGTTGCAACCGCTATAAGTTTTGTTCATTGCTTCTCCTACCTCACCACTTTTACTGAACATTCTATTAATAGATACAACATGGACCTGAAATGTCATGGGGTTATCTGGGCCTCTTCAGCTCTATATATTCATCTGCCTGGGAAATGTCCTAACCAAAGGCTGTCAGTCTCTTCTGGCACACAAGTGAAGGACACTTTCTGGTGATGTTGTACAAACCTGAAAAAAATTATATCCCAGTGTTAACTGTAAAAAAATACGTGTGTATGTGTGAGAGAGCAAGAGGGACTGTCTTGCTAAACAGAGCACTCAGTTAAGAGCAGAAATCTTGAATTTCAGATGCAGTGAGGGCTTAGACTGACAGTCTCAGAAATCTTTGTCAGGTGCCCTGTTCTGTTGTTGGCCCAATATCTCCTGGATAAATCCATTCAAGGCCTCAATGTGGAGAAATACTTCACTTGGGAATGCCTATTAAGCTTGAACGTTAATTAAGTTCTAAGTACTTAGTGCTGTGGACACAACTACAGTGTTAGAAATTAACAGAGCTGCAATTCTAAGTGAGTAAAAAATACTAAGGTCAAAACTAAGGTAATTGCAGACTTAAAAAACTAATTTAGATGACAATTAAATATAGAATTTCCAGACCGTGATGCCATAAGTTGGCATCTAGTTTAGTTTTTAGTCCTACTTTGGGAATTTATATCTTTTTTGGCATTTAATGTCCAAGTTAATTTTGTCATGGAAAGTGAATGGAAAAAGTGCTTTAAAAGTGCCATTTAAATTTCTCAGAAAAGGGGTTTAACATTCACATAAGATGTACTTTAAATAATTTCTTTGGGGATTTAAAGAAGGATATACATACAGAGGGTCAGGGGGGAAGCTTAGCAGCATGCATAGGCAAAAAACCAGGAGCCTTGCTCAATCAAATGCCTTCAAGAGAGCAACATCTTGGCTTTGCTTCCAGATGTGAAGCTGAATCCATAACCTTATTAGGACCTAACCGTATTTCAAGTTCCATTTGCAGATGATCATGGATTATGCTGATTACCTAAAAGATTGCAGCAACTGTGGGCTTAAACGGACATTTATGTGCCTATTAACAACATTATAATTAGCTCTTTGTTCACAGATTACAAAATAATTCTAAACTAAGCTATGAAAATCATTTACATAGCTACTATCCTTGCCTAGTGCTGTGTGGCATTCCTGAACTGTGAGTGGGTGTAAGAAAGAGCTTATATAATTTATTTTCTCATTCTTTTGGTACATACACATATCCTATATGGTTTATAATCATGTATAAAAACATAGGTGCAATTTCTATACTCTAGATATTGTAATGTTGATAATGTGGTACCCCTTTTCAATTTATGTAGATCATAGCCTACAACATCACATAGTCATGTACTGCAATAAGCAAGGCTTAAACCACCACAGATTTTGAATGGGTACTGGCAAAAAAAAAATGGTCTTAATTTTAAAAGTCTGCATAATATTTAGGCAGCTCCTGACCACAATTAACTCCCTTGTTCTGTCACGTGTTTAAGTGTCCCACATACCCGAAAGGAATATATGACTCTACTAAACCATGCCTTAATGGCCACAAACCCATGACAGAATTTTGCCCTCCATGTGTGCAGCCAGAAGGTTGTTGTTGGTGCTGCTGCTAACAGCTCTCAGCAAGACCTGCACTTTTGAGGGGAGGTGTTGTGGGGGGCACAAGACAACTCATACCCAGAGCAACCCAGCCTCAGCAGATCTGGTGGGATCATCTTCTGTCACTGCCAAGAGTTCTGATTCCTCAGCAGCTTCTATGCCAGACCTACCATTTGCCTTGTGATGTAACCCTGGCTTGAGCAGCACAGTCAAACTGCCCATCAGCTCCTCGTGACTCAGAAGCCACGGCCCCTCTGAGACAGGGTGCATGACTGGCATGGCAGCACAGACACCACCCAGAGAGCTGCTGACCTGTGCCACCTCCAGCCTCCAAACTGTGTCAGTCAGCCACCACTAATCCTTCAGAACAGTCCTCCATCCCCAAAAGTATTAAGCAGTTAAAAGACACATGCACAAGGGAATGACTTTCATTATACAGTCACATCTTTGATTTGAAACGTTCTCTTTCCTGCCCCGAATTAGAGCCACGAGAAATGGAGTCAAACCAAATATCACCTGGAAAAGAAGGATAAACTGAACTCTTACTGAGCTGATACTACTGCATGGGTTGGGGCTTTTTCACATAGATTAAAATTTCTGAGTTTATTAACAATGACTTCATCACATGATGTTTGGAAAAAAATTATTTAAGGACCATAGAGTGGGAGCTGAAATAGCACGTTCAAATTCAGAATGTCTAATTTTACTCCAAGCATTCTATATGTTAATATTACATTCTTTGTATTCCTGAGGATTCTTTCCCTTCTTTTCCAGGAAAGTCCACCAATCCTCTTTTTTATGTGCTTGAGCATGAGGCAGTGAGAGGAACAACTGCATCTCTTTCCAGGATGAACCACGGTCTTTATGATACTCACCTACCTTTTCTTCAAAATCAGGGAGACTTCTCTGCTTCACAGATATTTTTCAAGGAGCATCTTGGCACTATCTTGCTTTGAAGTCTGAACTGGATTAGGACAGCCATTATACTACTAATTTAGTGGCATTTATGACAGAGTTCATATTGCTTGTCTGCAACAGCTATAAACAAGAACAGACCTCCTTCAGAACTGAGATTCTGGGTTCCATGGTAATATACTAAATCTCTTACCTGGGCCTTAGCATTTTCATTGCCTGTAAGCTGGTTCTTGGTAACGTAATCCCTCGGGGTGGGGTATATAGGGGTTTTTTTAGATGCACTATAAAACACCAGTGAAAACTGTCTTATCATATTTTTGTGAATACAAATATTCTGCAAAATACATAAAACACTGCCAGCAATGTCAGTGGCTGACAAAAATGGCTAACTGGTGTCAGTCAGAACTAAATGCAGAAATGAGTCTAAATCCAGCCTAGTGATGGAATTCTCTAGAGCCTGACCTTCGCTGGATACCAGCATCTTTCCAAAAGCATAACTTATTCAGATAACAGTATATTATCCTTCATACAGTCCTGCTCAGTGGCTTACTCTTACCAGAAAGTGCCTTGCAGCTCACATGGGCAGCAGAAGTTCCCAAATATAATTCCACTGGCCAGATGCCACCAGGATACATCTCTTTGTCTTGCACCAGTTAGCTCACAATGGCCAGTGGCCAGCTCTTTACAGACTGTCATTATATCTTCTTGTTCCTTTGGATGCCCAAAATCAAACACTTTTTGGGGTTTACACAACACCTAAAAAGTATGTATTGAAATAAAACTGCTGAGTACCCACCTTACACTTCCCTGGCTGAGCCCTGGGAAGGACTGTGGTATTCACTAAATATATTAAAACATATTGCCTATGTGATGCAGATCCATTTCGAAGAAACATTGAATTTAAAAATCTGTAGTCTAATCATTGCTACTAATCACATAAATGCATATATAGAAGGCTACAAATTACAGAGGGAAACCTTAATGCTCAAAGTAGCCCACAAGAGTATATGGCTAGAAAGAACTTCTGAGGTTTGATGTCTTTGAACTAGAGGATAAAAATGAAATTATTCCAACGTTCAGCTTCGTGTAAAATGCTCTGTGGAGCAGCTGATGAGGCTGCAAGCCATAGCTGTGATCACACTGAATCTTGTATTCCTTTTCACATATCTTTCTTCTGTATAGTGATTAAGGCCAACAGATTCAACGGGATTCAAAGAGTAGTGATTTGTACCCATGACGTGAACATCATCAACATCAGTTGAGGAGATTCATTAAAGAAAAAATAGTTTCAAAAGCTGTTACCCACCACACCTGACAGTATGAGGTCACTTTCCACTAGAAATGCAAGGATGAAAATTTTGTGGTGGCAGGGAGCCTTGCAGTTCTGAAACATTTGCATGCAAAGATAATAAATTACTCAGATCTCTGTTCAGACTGAATATTGGTACCCTGTGCCTCTGCTTTGAAGACAGATACATCCATTAGCAAAGAGCATTAAGATGGAGTTGCATGGGGTCTGCCAAGGTCTTATTTACCCTTCTGCTGTTTCAGTCAAAGGCCGACAACTGCTGCCAGTGGAAAAGAACAAGAAAGGAAGTATGCAGTCTTTCTGTTGTGAGGTTCGGGGGTTTTTTTGAGGGAAGTGAGGGAAATTAAGTCCTAAGAATTACAGAAATGTAGTATCTGACTAGGTTTAGGCACCTAATTTAGACTCCCAGGCTAAGAGGAAGTCTCACCAGTTTCCTGGATCCCCTGCTGAATCAGGTCTCCTCTGCTCATGGAATACCATGGTGTACCTGAGGACAGCAACATCCCCACTATGAAATGTTCAGCTGGAGCTTCACTACAATGCTGTGGAGCCTCCTGTTTACACGACGATGTCTCAATCCTGGCCTCTGGCACGAGACCCCCAAGAGCCATCATGCACATCTAACCCTACGAGGCTGCACCAGATCTTGGCTCTTACAGCTGAATCCACCTGAGACACTATGCTTCCCAGGTTATTGATCAAAAATTATCAGAAACACAAAAATTACATATGCTACCTGACTAGAATTGTATGACTCCAAGAAGAGAGTTCAAACTGTTGGAACATATTAGCAGAAAGCTTTCTTCTTCGCAGGAGGGTGCTGAGCAGGTGTAATTAATGGTGAGCAGGTTTCAGTGACCAGCTTCCTGTGGTTAGCAGCTTCTGGTCTATTAAAAAGAATAGCAGTGCTGAAAAAAGTCACAAAGTAAACATCCTCTCATCACGCTGTCATTATATTTGAGTAGTATCATCCCCATGTGGAAAAAGTTGATGACAAAAGCGTTCATATTTTGACCAAATAGCTGAGTGGAAATTATGGACTATGTTTGTGCTACCTGGATGGTGTCTACCCTTTCCTTAAAGTAAAAAAGGATTCAAAGTTTATAATTTTTAATGATTAGGTTAAAATCCTAAGCCAAGATGCTGTAATACTTCGTGATTGCTATGATAAAAGTAATCACTGAGTTTCTGCAGATTATTTTGTCTTAGAAATCACTAGAAAATTTGATGACATATGCTTTTATATTTTATTTTATTTTTCGGTGAATTTTAATATTTTGCCAAAGCCCACATTTTGCAGAGGTGTCAGTGGATCACTACAATTTTCAACTCAAAGCTCGTTTTCATTGAAAAAGAAATTAAGAAAACATTCCTTTTCAATTTAAAAAGGAGTGTTTCAACAGAATTCCTTTCCAAAATGCTTGCATGGTTTCTTTTCTATTCTAAACCAGAATAAAAACAAATTTTGAATCATCACCACTTTATGTACTAGAACTGCTACCCACTGGCCAACTCCACTTTTTTATTGAATCCTTGTGTTCCACGTAATGAGAAAGAACTTCGTACTGTTTGTTCTCAAGTCAGACATGACAGAAAATCTGACTACTCTTTCAATTATATCTTGTTTTATGCGCATTTTCTGTGAAGTTCAGAGATGGGAGAAACTCTTCTCTGGGTTGGATAACTAAAGTATGGTTTGGGAATTTAAAATACAGAAATCCAACAATTATCGAAAAACCCACACCCCGCAAAAAAAAAAAAAAACAAACCAGAAAAACAAACTAACAAATAAAAACTGAAAAAGAAAATAGTTCAGCAAAGACAGTGTTAATTAAAATTTGCCTCATTTACTATTCTTTCTATTTGTGCATTAAGATTTTAGCATGGTGAAAATATGGTTATAAAATCTGCTTTGAAATTTTGTATAGATGATATGATTAAACATATGTAAATTCATAATGTGTGGGATTTTAAAAATGTTTTAGTTCTTCTAAGATGTCTAAAAAGTCCCACTTAAAATCAAAATTTGAACATAGCTTTTTATAGTATGCACATAAAACTGCATATGCATGTGCAGTACCTAACTGCATCTCACCACTTGGGGTTTTGTTTTACAGATGTCTAGTTTGGGGACAGTTTAATAAACAAGGATTGGGAAATCCTAATTACGTCTGTATGTCATTTATGAAGTCAGTAGATCTACTTGTATAATGTTCGGCCTAATCATGTGAATTTCATTCTGCCCAAAGTATTGCACTCATTTATATAACCACCCCATTCATTTCCTGTTTCTGTATTCAGTGCAGAAATAATGAAGCTCTTGAGACTGCTCAGCTCAGACTCTTTCTTGTGATTGCCAGTGAGTGGATTTGGTTATGTAGACTTTTCTCATGCATATTTGCAGACAATTATATCTCAGTGCTATATTTGTTTTATAGAGATAATTTCTCATAGATAAGTGACACATTTAGTTATCAGTAGCATCATTTTTATCACCCTATTTGAGCAAGAACAATAGCAGCAAGAAAATTTTAAATCCCTTTTGTTTTTAACTTTATTTAGGAATTATGACAACCATGACTTTTGTCGAATCAAGGATTATAAACAATAGGGACTTTGGACCAGCAGGAATCGAACAGAAATAATATGTGTCTTGTGAGCATTAGGTACTAGGATCAGATAAAAATATAGTTGCAGTAGTATAATTAATAACAGTGTCATAAAGTAAAACAACACAAATTACATTTAACTGAAAAGATCTGGTTTAAGAAAGTTCTTAAAATTCAATAGCATATATTCCATTTAAGATATTAACTGCAAGCTCTCTGGAGTGAAATTACACTATTCTAAGGAATTGTTTAGTTTATGAGAAAACATATACCTTTAGCTAACTGTTAAAAAAATTGAATTCAATGAGATGTTCACTTTCATTTTATATTCCTTTTGTTTCATTGTCTGTGTGTTGCTTAACATGTTGACAGGTAAAAAAGAAAGCGTGTATTCTAGTGAATCGTGGTCAAAATTGAAATTGCAGGTGTTTTATCAGGATGCAGAATTTCTGTAAATGGAATAATGCAGCCCCACTTAAATGCCATTTCTTTTTTTCATGTTTGGTTGGACAATTCTTCCACACATTTCCAAAATAAATTAGCATACCTTATGAAATTATATTTCCAAAACGTTTTGTCATCCAGGAAACAGAAGGGCTGGGCTTATTTGAATAAATACAGGTTTCTCATTTCCCTAATTACTAACTATTATTGTCTTACCTCCATCATTAAAAATTAATTTCTGAAATCATAATTAAATGATTAAAAAGTATGATGTTTTGTACTTCATAAAGGAAATAACTAGATGATTTCCTACATTTTATACCGTTGTGCTCCATAAACATCATATGATCTCCTGCTTCCCCATGCTGGAATCAAAGCCTTCTTCACAGGTGTACATGTGAACAAAGGGCAGAACTCTGCAGATCTTTTTTATGGGGGGTGTTTTATTGGCTGAACTTACAGCCAAAAAATTGCTCAAAATGCTTTTCGTAATTATTTTGGTCTCAAAAAGAGGGAACATGGGGGAGACAGGGAATGCCGTAGCAATGAGGGCCTTCTGCATATGGACAACAAATATTTGACGCAAAACTACTGATGAGCTGTAACTGAAAAAAAATTTATTTCTTATCAGTTGGTTACCAGCGGCAAGTGTGATTGTACCTTTTCTTCTTTGTATGAACTGTTCTAGAAATTCAGATGTGCAAGAATAGTCATGATTTGTAAGTGGTACTCGGGTATTGGTCAGTATGTGCTGCAGGAAGCTTCTGTTCTAATGACAGAAGGGAAATTCAACGGTGTGCATTATCTGAAATGCTGCTTCTACCTAGTGTTAGCAGGTCAAGGGTTTAAGAGATGAGTTCTATTGGCAGGCACTTTTATTTCCCGTCTGTGATTTGCAGAACAAGAAATGCTGAGGTTGGTACTGGGAATCAGATTCTGAACTCTTGTTCAAGTCACATTAAAGATATTAAAGATTGAGAAAGGATGGAAGTTTTTAAGATGTATTAAACTTTCTTCCTTAAATAGGGAATAATAGGGGTTGTTTTAAGGGACTATCTTTGATGTTGACATTAAAGAATTTGAACCATCAGGAAGTGCCTGTTTCCTGAATGCTCTATGGAATACTATGGAATACTATATATTCAATTTCTTTAGAGAGTAATCTAAGTGTCTGTACTGATAACTCAGGTCTTAGATGCTCTTCTTCAGAAAATAACTGATCTACACATGAATATGCTATTTTAAGACGTGTACACATGCACATGAGTACACTAGAAGTTTTCTTTTTGTGAGCTGACACTGGGGTAATAAAAGAGTAAAAAAATATATTCAGTATAGTAAGTTAAAAAATAAGCAATAATATCACATCCAAGAAGGAAAATAAACAATTATATCTCATATCTTATGGACCACTTTTCAGAAGGCGGTATCACATATCTGAAAGAGGTAACACACACCCCACCCACCTATCCCCATCCAAGGAGTAGCTTGCCCCCTACACACCACAGCCATGCTTGCTAAGCTCTCTTTCTCCACGAAATCAGCAAAACCTGGAGAGATGCATCAGCCCCCCTTGGGGTAAAGCCATTCCCTGAGATGTGCCTGGAAAAAAGAACCCGTTTTTTTGGACCCAGCACATCATCAGACTGTGGAGCTGAGCAGTATGGAAGAGCAGGTGGCTGAAGGAAATGGGACAGGAAGTCTTTTCCCTACATGACCATTCTGGTGATGAGCCCAGCAACTAAATACTGAGCTCTGAGATTTCATTTTCCACACTACTAGCAGAGGTGAAAAATGAAGTGGATAAGCTGACCAATATTAAAAAGTCCAAATCTGCATATAATAAGACTCTATGGTTTGCTCACCAGGGCCTTCTGGAATGACTGCCAGCAGGTCCTTTACACATTATGAAGAAATTACCTATTACAACAAAAGAAGAGACCAAAAAAAAAGTAGTCTGGTTAGAAACAAAAAGCAAAATAACATCACTAATGCCAAGGAAAGCTCAGAACGGTCTTCTGCTTTTTGCAAAAAGAGGTGACATCTGTGAAAAGCCTGAAATCTACCACTGGCAAACTCCTGAGCTCAGTTTGAAGGATAGTAACACCTGATCAAAAAAGGTGGTTCAGGAGAATCAAACTTTGTTTGATATATTCCTCTAACCCATCTACAGAGGAGGGGCAGTTAATGAAGGGAGTAAGAGGATATTTAGGTCTTTGTCTTACATGTGAAGTGCTTGGCAGAGATTTCTCAAGCTATTTCAAACCTGTGCTGGTAGATCTTCCACAAGTAGTAGAAAATCCCAGTTTATGTACACCTGCAAAAAAGTAAATTTGGCAATTCTGTGCCCAGTCAAATAAATTGGGGGGTAGCAGAAGATTGGGGTAATATTACCTATCCTTTTAAAGAATAGGCACAGAAACACGAGATAATATCCATACTATCAAATATATCAAATATATATATCAAATATAATATCAAATCAAATATGGCTTGCATGGAGACAGGTTATGTTTCCCTACACTTCTAATGCAGATGCAACTAGAGGGAGTGATAGTAGGTGGGTCTCATTTGCAAACATCTCTTGGACTGCGGAGGAAGCAACCATCTGTAGTCAACTGAACAAAACAGATGCTTCTACCCCAAGATTCACTTGACCTATTTCAGATTACTTAGTTTAGGGTGTATTTTTGTTTCCCAAATGAAAGTGCCTGGTTTCGCCCTGAGCATAGTCTAAACCAATTTAGAGGCACACAACTTTGCTGGAAATTACCAACATATAGAAAATTAACCTTTCCTTCTCCATCTTTTCAGAGTTTGTTGAGATCTAATAAAGGCTTTTGAGGAAGGCAACAGACATGGGTCTTGAAGAAGCACGCTATGATGATGAAAAGTTTCAGGGATTGTTCTGACCATGGGAAAGAAAGGGCTTACATTATTTCAGCTATCAGTATCTCAGCAAAGGTAGAGTGTTTTGTCCTCAGCAGAAAAGAAATCCCTCATTAACAGAAAGGGAAACAGAGTCTGCCAAAAAGCTGTGCCAGAAAGCAGATGCAGGTTACTGGAAGATGCTGTTTTAGGACCCCATGAACAAAAAAATTATTGAGGTTGCGTTATTGCCTCACACACAAACTTGTGCAAGCATTTCATTGCGCTATATTTTTGCCTAGTTGCTGGCTCCTCTTTCATGACTCGTTTGGATACACAGCCCTGTGGTCTATCAGCAGGGCCTCCTGGCTCAGGTCATGCAGACACAGCTGTGTGGTGGCCAGCCGGAGCCACGCCGCGCTTCCATGGAGCTGTTGGACGCACAGCTGTGGTCTCTGCTGGATGAAAGAGTCATGGCACCACACAGCTTTCCTGCAGGCTTTTTGTGGCCTCTTTTGGGAAATCTGCTGTGATTTTCAGAGTTTCAATGCTGTATAAAACCAAGTCAGTTTCATACAGTTTCAGGTTTCACTGCTAACCTTCTAGGCAACTCCCTGAATAAGATGCAGGCAAGCATTTCATGACCTTAATTTCTCATATGGTTGACTCATTATTTTACCTCCTGAAGTCAGCTCTTGATTTCTTAATATATTTTCCTTTCATCTTTTGCTCATGGCTGTCATATTGGTTAGAAGGCATTGCTGCTGTTAACACTGGGAGTAGTAGCCTTCCCTTCCTCAAGACAACTGGGAAATTTTGGGCAATGATCAGAATCATCACAGGAACGTACCATATTTTAGTATGTTCCCAGACATATAAAAAATAAGTAAATCTCTTTCACCCCTCTTATTTAGAGACTCCACTATAAAAAATGCCAGAAGTCTGCTTATATGTGGGTGGCTACGTGTGCTTCCTGGTATACACATTCAGTAGAGCTACAACTACAGCAGAATTACTCTGGCTCCATGTCTTCCATTTCACTCCTTCCACCTGAGGCACGTGGAACAACAGTCCCAGCTGCAGCATGGCACCAGCTTCTTTCCAGTGCCCAGAGGACTGGTCAGAAATAGGGGTGACCTTCTTGTTTAAGTCCTATCCTATTGTGAGACCACTCATATCACTTAATTTCCCTCCACATCAGCCGCATTCCCACCAAAAAGCTTTACATTTTTCTTACAGCTTAAGTGACTCAGTGTAATGACATCACTTACGAGCCAGAGCCTCCCACACACCAGACACTGCACTAAGCAGAAGAAAAGGATGACCACCCACCCAGAAAGATTTACAGTGACATCAGGTGTGGCTTGATGGCTTCTCTCAGAGAAAGTAGAATTACAATGCCCAGCTGTCTCTTCTGTTAACAGATCATGGGACTGGAAAAATACGAATTGTGTGTAGTGATTTTGTAGGCTTTAATTGTCCTCTTTGAGAAGCAGAACACCATTAGAAAAACTAAAATAAGAGATAGTGGATTCCCAGATCAGTGACGGATATTTTCAGTTCAGTAGCTCTAATGAACTAGAGGAGAAGGGTCTTGAAATTCCTTCCTCTACTTCTGCCTAAGTGACTGATCATATAAGATCTTTAGTTCACTGAAAGCAGACTTGTATCTCAGTACATCCTCATAATGGTAGATGTGCCATTGCAGAAAAGTAGCTAATAAATCTTATTGTGAAGTCAAGCAATGATATTACTGTGCAGAAGTAAATGTTTCATTTGGCAAGAGGTAACACACTTTTTTTATACTAATTGTCCACAGCCATTATTGCAGTGATTTTTCTACTTCAAAAAGCCTGTGTTGGTTTCAGTTGCAATTAAGTTCAACACTTCAACCAGTTGAGATTAAGGTGTCTAGAGAAGGACTTTGGCACCAAATATTTCAATTTGCACTTCAAACTGTTTAGGACTTCTTTAAAATTAGTGAAATTTTTATTTCATACATTACAGGAGTTATTAACAATTAAGCGAAACAGGCAGTGAGGGGATTTCAACAATGCAGTGTCAGGAACTTGTATGTGCCTCAAATACTTTAGACAGATTACATAAGTGGAGTGAGAAATGGTCATTCACTGGAAAAAAGTGGGAAGAGTTTTTCTCAAGAAAAAAAAAGCCTTAGAAGGCCTTGAGAAAGGTCTGAGAGATAACAGTAAGTATACATCAGGGAAATTTTTCAGACACAGTATTTATTCTAAAGAGGGGTGAGAAGATTCAGAGATGGTATACCAATGATGAAGTCGAAGCTGAACAGAACAGGTCATAAACTTTCATGCAAAGTGCTCAAACACGCAATGTTTTCTGGGATAAAAGACTTCTGCTGTTGAAGAAAGTTGCATTCATTTTGAAAAATTAGAATGACCAGTGTTTTACTCAGCTATAAAACTTCCTGAGTCAGAAAAAAATTTCTTAGTGTAATATATACTTTTTAACCCTAAGCATGTGTAGGTGAGATTTTGAAGTATTGTGTGCTATACAGTTCGTGACCCAAAACACTGGAAAAGAGGGAAGATTTTCTTTTCCTTGTGGGGCGGTTCCTAAATTCCTATATCCTTTATTCACTTGCTAACTGCCTTGTAATCTCAAGAACTCTATGGCTTAGTGGTGAATCATTATTCTTTGATTATGGCTTTATAATTATAGTGAATGACATAAGCTCATTGTGATGCAGACTTGGGAATTATTCAATGTGGTTTTACCCTTTTTACTTGTTCTTTTTATAGGTACACAGGTCCGTTTTATAACTGTATTAGAGCGCTCTGGTGCTTGCATTACCAAGCCGTTACAGCACTTCTCAAGTGCCTGACAATGCACTGCTTCTCATTATCTATCTTACAAAAAGACAATATTTTATGAACATCACAGAGTGTGTTCTTGGGTTTTTCTCTCTGTGGAAGTGCCACACATCCTGCAGAATGCCTTTCAAAGTGAGAATTCTGCAAAGTTACCAATTCCATTCAATTTCAGCATGGCCTTTTTCCCCCCAAAATTTGGTCTAGGAAGCAAATTGAAGACATCTACTTCTTAGCAAACAGAATTTTCATGAAAAATCCAAGCACATTAAGGTCATGAACATGAGGTCGTTTTTACATAGTTCTGTTGGGTAATATGTATTTTAAGACTTTTCGTACACCAGTGGCAGACGAAAATCTGCACTAGTTTTTCTGACTTGGCTAAACTGAGGGAAACGACAGTCTTAAATTTAAAGAGACTCTGAAATGAAGTAGAAAAAAGGGGGAGAGAAAAAATAATCTAATGACAATCTATATCTAACAGCATGCAGTATAGTAAGCTTGCCCAACAAGTTTGAGATCGTAATGCAATACTGCAATGAAATTCTTGTTACCATGAAACCTCTATAAAAGTATTCCTACTTTTAGTTTCATTTCACGCTGGAAAATACCTGGATTTATGTCAATTTGAATTTTGAGATATGAAAATTATCTGAAGATTTCTGTATGCCTTCAGGTGTATTTATGTTTCTGTAGACTTTCTGTTTTTACTTCCAATTTTTCAACGTTTTCACTACCAGCCATTTCTAATATTGGCAAGATTAACAGTACTACAAGTGCAAGATACTATGGAAAATCAACAGAGAAAATAAATCCTATGCAAACCCCAAATTAAGGTAATTATTAAACATCAACAAACCCAAAATTCCTCTGTATATGTGTTGTAGCTCCTTAACTCCAGCCATTGTGGCGAGAAAGACATTAAAGAAAAAATGCGTGGTTGCCTTCCAGGGCAAGGATGCATAATCTTTCATTTGGTAGATGTAAAGAAAAAGCACCACCAGATGTGTGATAAAAGGAACCCTTAAGACAAGTAACTCACCAAAACAGTATGCATGTTTGGGGTGGATCATGTGTATCTAGGTGTGGGTGATAGGAAAACATCATGAGCTTTCAATTACAATACCAACTTCTCAGAATCTAAATGAAGACTGGTATTTATTATATGCATAATGAATTAATGTGCTGGTAGAAATCACTGTCACCTGTGATTGTTTCTCTCACCAGGCAGTAGCTGGGTAACAGCAGGCCAGCAAAGAGCAAGAAAAAAAATCTCAGGTTTACATAACAAGTCACTTTGATTTGTTTTGTGTTTTATCTGCAACAGATTTGTTATGAGATTGCTCAGCTGCTTTCTTCACTAACATGCTGCGCCATTGCATACCTGTCCTACGACCTGAAAGCCTCTTAAATGCATATAAGTGACAGTGACAGTTTTGCTCATCACCCTGAAAATTATAATTTTGTGTTGGGACCATGAGGTTCCCATTTCCCAGGGATTACAGTGCCGTGATTTTCTGGCAGTGTCGCTTGTGGTGCTGTTCCCAGTGATGGTGCAGAGTCCTGAGAGCGGGAGCAGCAGCACAGTGCCTTCATGTGCTCAGGATGCTGTAGGTGCCACACTGGCAGCAGGGACTAGAGGAGCTCTGTGCCCACAGCACTCCAGCAGCAAGCCCAGGGAAGATGACTGCTCCAAGGATTTGCTGAGGATTACAAGGCACATCTGAGCTTCTGCTCAACCCATCTCCAGACAGAATCTTTGTAGGGAGATCAGGAATATCTTGGTACTAACTCAGTTGAGTTTTTACCTGTCACCAGTCATAGCTGTGCTTTAACTGCTGTCATACTTATCAAGCTCAAATGAGCTCTGCCAGATAAGTGCTGTTTAAAGCAAAAGTGGCTTGGGTTTTGGGTTTTTTCATTCGTAAGTAAAATTCTACATGACAAAAGGAAATTATTTTACGTAAGGACACTGTGGCCCAGGTCAAAGCCATCACTGTAACCTGGTTATAAGGTATTTTACAGTTCAGATCTTGTCAGGCTTGTGTGCCACATGTTGTCTTCTTTTTCCAATGGTCGATTCCGAAGTAAACTCTCCTAGTGGAAGGACACTTTGGTTCAGCTGTGGCTCTGCAGAGAAAAACAGCCATCAGCAGTCGGATTTCACTGGCACTCGTCAGAAAGCTGCTGTTTGCTGGCTGAGCTGGGGTAGCTATATGTGTGGATGCTCCCTGCCCCAGGCTGAGGTGAAGTAATCCTAATTAGCCCAGCCTTAGTGAGAGAATGCCAAGCTCATATAAATTCCTGTGCATTGCCACAGACAAGTAGCACACATGTGGACATTGCCCTGACAGAGTTGATGTGCAGGAATACATTTGAGTCCTCTCTCTTTAGAATCAAATTGCTGTTATAATTGTTTTTAATGATGTTTAATTTTTCCTATAAAAGAAAGTGCTTTACCAGATCAATCTGATCCAGCTCCTCTCCCTGCCAGTTGCCAAACCATCAGCAGATTTATAGGAATAGTATCACGGGCCTGCCATTTAACTTGACTGTAAGCTAAGTGCTTAACCATTTTCATCAATATTTTGTTCGTGGGACTGTAAAGAGTGAGCTCTCTATTTCTGAGGGGCTGATATGTTATTGTTTCATTCATAGCATCTGGAATTAGTAACGTGAGGCAAGAATGTTTTTTATTTAAAAATGATACTGTAGTTAAGCATGGGTGGGAAAGGTCAAATGATCATACAACACAAATATGAACAGTTTTCAACTGTGTGCTTTTTTCTGAGCAAACTGGAAACAAACTTTTTTTTTTTCCCAGACCAAATGCACTTAGAATTGATTGCCTTTGGGAATACATTGATACTTGTAACAGCTCTACTGCTGGATCTAACTTTGTGAAATGGAGTCACTGATCAAACATCTGTATTTCGTTTTATGCACTAAAAAAAAGGAATTTTATTTAATCCCTCAAAACATCTGATCATTGTGAATAAAGGAGGTTAGGAGGTTCACCAGGGTTTTGCACAAAGCTCTTTATACAGGCAATTGAACAAGAAATGTGAGACAAATCTGGCAATCTACATAAGCATGGTAATGCATGAACAAAAAGAAATCCCTGCCCACACAGTTAAAAATAAATTAATGTTTCTGTCAAATACAGTCAATACACAAAGATAGTGATCAGCAAATCTTTAGTCTGTAGAGTTCCTACCTTTCCATTTTCTCATTTATTTGAGGGTTTTTCTGAAAACTGAGTTTCCCTCTTGGGTCACTGCCCTGTGTGTACAGAGAGGCTCAACATCACTTTGCAAACACTTATTTGTAAGTGACTCATTCTGATTAGTGAGAAAGAGATTGCAAATTGGAATAGCTCATATCTCACTAAGATGGCATGGTTGCATATAGAAATAGAAGTCCACAGGAAGAGCTTTGCCATTAATTCGTTCTCCTGTGATCTCCAGGAATTCTTGACTTTTTAATGTTTTTTACATACAGTGAGGAAATTAAGAAAGAGGCGAGACAGAGTGGGAGGAAGAATCCATGCTCAGCTCTAGACCTAAGAACAGAATAAAATTTTGGAAAACATATGTCATTCTTCTTTGAACAGTGCCATCTTTAATATCTTCCTCTCAACTTCTGGAACTTCTGATACTTTACAGTTATTTGATGGTTACAGGAACACTTACGTGTCCGCTCTTAAATGGCCTTGCCTTTTACATTTTATCTTCTTCATCTTCAGTAGTTTCATGCATCATGTGGGCTCTGCTACAAGCCAAAGAATGAGTATGGCTTTGTCCCAAACCCATCACTGAAATTCCTGAGCCACCCAAAGGGTTGGCTGTTTGGCAGGTCTAAGCTGTCCCTCTCCCAAGCAGCAGCAACAACCCGACACTGCCTTCTCTCCAGAGACAAAGATCTCACTTTCTAAAAGAGGAGTGTGTGTCTCCTGAATGCAGCATCATTTTTGCGTTGGCTCCAAGTGCACTAGGATTTTCTGGTTCAAAAGCAAGCATGATTTCCCTTTAATAGTATTGTGCAAAAAGCAGGGCCATCCAAACTCAACAGAGAAAACATGGATTCCCGAAGAATCTGGACTGATTCCTAAGTTTCTGGTAATATTTTTTCACATAAGACATCTGCTTCTATTTGTGCATTTCCTCAGCTACTAAAGATAACATTTGAATAGAGGGATTTTGGTGTTAGAATCATAAACACGGATGTGCTGAAACTGCCACAGCCCTTTTAATGGTAATGCTTCAGAGAGAGAAGTTGGGAGCAATTGGAAAGGATCAACTTCCCACTGTGAGCATAATTTTGAGGTTTTGAACTCCCAATATATCAGAAGACAGTACCAGCTGCTGAAATATGCTGTTAGGTTTCTTAGCAGAGCTTCTAATTTTGTCACAGTAATTATTTTCAAGGTGTTTTCCAAATGTGCCATGTTGGGAATCTCTGTCTGTGAACCCATTTCTGGGAAGATCTTTCATAAATTCCTCATATAAACAGTAAAAACTGTAAAATGTGCTAAATTTTGCTTAACTAGCTCTCCCCCCTTATATAAAAACAGCAAGTAGGATCCCAAGTTTTATCACCATATGGTCCACCCTTCCAAACCTTCTCTTGTTCATAGCTAATATATGACCTTAAAAAGTCACAAAAGATAATGCCTTTTGAAGTCATTTGCCTCAGTTTATCATTTTAATTGAATATATGAGTTCAAAGTTTCTATAGATATAAGGAATTTTCCTCAGCCTTCAAATGTTCTCTGAAAATCTGATTTTCTTAAATGGATTGTTTTAAAGAAACACCTCAGAGATAAGTTTTGAAAAATGTGGATTATAACCCATGAACCTCTGTTGCTCAGTCTTGGAATCTGCAACTTAGCATGAGGTTTTAAACTGAGTCAGTCAGAACCTACCTTTCTAGCATGGAAGGACATTTCAGACTCCAACAGCAAATCTGACTTCCTGCTTGTGGATGAGAGGCTGGACACAAGCTGGCAACCCACACCCACAGGAGGCCAACTACATCCTGAGCTGCATCCAGAGCATTGTGGACAGCAGGATTCTATCCCTCTACTTTGCCCACGTGAGACCCCACCTGTAGCACTGAATCCATCTCTGTGGTCCTCAGCACAAGGCATGGAGCTGCTGGAGCAAGTGCAGAGAAAGACCAAGAAGATCAGAAGGGTGGAGCACTTCTGTGAGGACAGGCTGGGAAAGTTGAGGTTGTTCAGCCTGGAAAAGAGAAGGCTTCAGGGTGACCTCAGAGCAGCCTTCCAGTACCTAAAAGGTACATAAAGGCTTACAGAAAAGTGACTTCTTACAGGGGCATGTAGTGATAGGACAAGGAGGGTTGGCTTTAAGCTGAAAGAGGGTGGATTAAGGTTGGACATTAAGAGGGAATTCTTTACTGAAAGAGTGATGAGGCAGTGGAACAGATTGCCTAGAGAGGCTGTGGATGCCTCATCCCTGGAAGTGATCAGTGCCAGGTTGGATTGGACATCGAGCACCTTGGTCTAGTGGAAGGTGTCCCTGCCTGCGGTGCAGGAATTGGAACTAGATGATCTTTAAGGTTCATTCCAACACAAACCACTCTCTACTCTATGAACAGTCCTACTCAAGGTCATGCGAGGCATAACTGAACTGCCTTTTGAAAATTTCGAGGTTCCAGAAATCACAATAACTTCCATCTTTTTGAAACATTCAAAACTGTGAATTCCCAGACCGTATCTACAAGACCATTGAAATGCTAGTTTGTTAATTTGGGATCACTGGGCTCTGGGACCACACAGCTAAAGGCAAGAGAATTGTTTGGTGCTCGGTAGCACAACGACCACTGCAACCTTTCCAAAATGCAGCAAGAAATATGTCAAGTTCAGATGAACTAAATAAACAGAAAGATTGCCTGCTTTCCATTGGAGTTCCATAGAAGTCTGAACACATTCCCATAAAATTATTCAATTTTCACCAATAAATGTAATGTAATTGAAATGTAATTGAAAAAAAAAATTATGGTGAAAAATCTCCCAATTTTCATATTTTTGAGGACATTTTTTGCTTCATTTTTTCAAATATGAGATCTCTTTATTATGAAACACCACAAAGCAGCAACTGGTAAGCCAGTAAGTAGTGATTACTCTCAAAAACTATCCCAGTTCAATGAAGAAACTAATTCACTTCTTAACAGCTCACTTATCTCCTCTGAATAAACAGAAAAAACTGTGCGGAAGAAGACTGCCAAGATAATTCTTAATATGCCTTTTAATAAAAATGTCTTACTAGAGCTTTGTCCTGTATTCCAAACAGTGTATGAACTGGTGACCATGCTGTTATGCTGGGCACCATGTTGAAAGTTTAGGAAGAAAGGGAAGTGGAAGTCCAGGAGATGTGAAGAAATGTTAAGGAGCCCCTGATTGAGACGATAACCTGTTGCAGTGCGCTCCCCACAAACTGGGCATGGCCACCTCCTCCCCCTCCCCTGCGGTGTTTCTCCCCTCCCACGATCCTTCCCATTGGCTCTGTACCCCCAGCCCACCAAATTCAAACCCTGTGTTCCTGCCCCATTGGGTGTTCTGTATCTTCCCCCGCCCACTCACAGGGGTGTAACTGTGAGCGTGAAACGCATTGTCTCACTTCTCCTGGCATGACCCCGGTGCCATAATAAACCCCGCACCATCTGGAGAAGCCCCTCCGCCTCGTCTCTCCTTCCTCAGCGCGCCTGTACCATCGGTGGGTTGGGCGAACCCCTGCCGGAACTTCGCCAGCCCTCCCACACCTCTGAGTGGTCCAGCCAGCTTCCCCCCAGTCTGGGTGGATGCTCAGTGCTGAGTGGGCAGTGCCGCGGCAATAATCTGCATCTCTTGAACAAAAGGCAAGATTCACAGGCTATATTAGTTTGTGGTATAGTGCATTCTAAATATAGTCAAGCTATGTGAAGTGGAGCGATGAGGTTCTTTGGCACTTTTTCAGGAGCTGCACAGAAGAAAGGCCAACTGCTTTTAGTTCAGAGCAATATGATTTGTTTTTCACTGGAGGACCCACTTAGCACAAACAGGATCCTGCAGAAACCTGGAAGGAGTGACAATGTTACTGAAAGAATAAAAGGATCTTCCCTCTGTGAGGTGTTCCTGAAAAGACCAAGACTCGTCAAGTACTGACTCATTTTCAAGGCCGAATCTTTTTTCAAGAGGCAAGGGTATAAACATTTACCTGCATGTGTGGGGAAATACAGAGGTTGGTGTTGGTTTGCCAGTGAAATAGCACACCTGCAGGCAAAGCCAAATGTGAATAAGTGAGCTAGGCTTCAATTACATCACTGCCTCTGTAACAAGGAGATTTTTTGCACTCTGAATACATTCCCAAGGAATCCTCCTCCCCCTCTGCCCTCTCACAAGTCAATCCAGGATCTTCTTGCTGCTGAATACCACAGGTCGATAAGTGGACCCTCACACCTGTCCTGGGTAGAACTGTGGAACAGCATCGACCTTTCTCCCAAATGAATCCTGTCGGTGGGGTTCCTCCATAAAGTCTTGAAGTTGGGCAAAATAATTAGGGTGTTCCTGGTTCAGCACAAAGGGAGTATTCCAGGTCAGGAATACTATCCTAATTTTTTAAAAATGGAAAAGAAAAAGACAAAGGAACAAAAGAAAAATAGAATGGTGAAGGAGAAGAGAAANTTTTACTTTTTTTTTTTTTAATTAGACCAAGGAATGGAATAGCTGATCTCGTTCTTTGGTCAATATCGTTTTCCCCCTGAGTCTGCTGGAGATAAAACTACCAGCCACAGCATGGGGCTTTTATCCCCCTGCAAGTAACATGTCAGACAAGGCATGGGTAGCCAGTGCAGGAGGGGCATTAGCACTGAATTTTGCTTCAACTGCATTTATTTTTAGTAAGTGAGCAAAACAGACAAGCTAGGATTTCAAAAAGGGAACCAATGTGAGAAGAAATTTAAGTGGCAGCACTTTCAATGATGTGGCCTTTGCTTGTGACTAGAAACAACGGAGGGAATGAAGAGCTGGTACCTGTCCCAGCGTCCCATCAAAACTAGTTCATAAGGTCAAGTGGAGATGTCTCACACTATTCCTTTCCTGTGGCAGCTGAATTAGGGCATCTTCCTTTAAAAGGGCTGCAATACGTACCAAAAGCAGCTGTTTTGGAGGCAGGCCTGTTTCTGAGGGTTCCTGCCCCGGGGGTAGCCCAACAGGGTGTGAGCAATGTTGCTGGATATTACAAGAATGAGGGGAGTGAGGGCGGAGCTTCTAGGGAGCCTGGCATATTTTTAGAAAGATATTTTTGCTGCATAATTGGAGAAGTTATGACTGACACTTTCTCCCTGCCACTATGCTCCTTCTGGGGCATCAGCTGTGCACAAACAAATGCCCCTGAAGTCACTGGGAGCTGCTCTTATGGCAGCTGTCCGCGAGAGTACTGTGAGTGGGATGTTGTTTCTCCTGTTTACTGCATCTCTATTTTGGGTCTCTCCTTGTTTGCATGAAGCACATACATGTCTTTATGAACTGCTTGTGGCAAAGATAAGGGAATGTGGGGTGCTGGCCAGTCCTGTTCTCCATTACACCTTTGTTTTTCTGTTTCCTGCTTCTCTTTTATGTTGCTTTGTCTTTTTTTTTTTTCGTTTGTTTGTTTTTGCCCGTCTCCTTCCTTCTACAGCAATGAACACAGTTTGCTCCTTGGCACACGCCAGTCAGGCCCTGCACACTTTGCCCCCCCTTCCTCAATAAGAAACCTGTCAGGAAAGAAAAAGAGGAGACAGGGAGCAAGAAGTATTCAGTATCTAAAAGCTGCTCATATTAAGCTGCACAAATATGGTGCCTCATGCTCTAAGAATAATCTAATGTGGCTCTTAGCCTGATATTTGCTAAGCTATGCATTTTAAGGGTAAATATTCCTTGAATACTAAAGCAACCATTTCAGATGAGTTATGAAAACAAGCACATTCTGCACAGTGCTGATAAAACAGCAGCAACATTTTTATACATTATGAATGTGGGATACAGGGAGCTATCTATCACCAAACTCCAAATACCTCTTTTCAACTGGAAAATATTGTGACTGTGCATTTGCAGCTTCATTTCAGGTCTGCAACACAAAAATCATCAGGTTGGGACACCTACCATTTGGCTACCGTGTCCTGCTGTGCTGGCACCAGTGGGAGACTTTGTGGAGAGCTGAAATGCTCACCAGGCCATCAGGATATCCTACCCCAGCCTGCAAGATGTCCAGCCTCTCTCATCTAAAAAGCACCTACCTGTTGGAAGGAAATGCAGCTGTTCAAGGGGTGGTATTCACACTTACAGCGCAATGCACTCTGTCTCTCTGTGCCAGTAGAGCTGAAATGCTTCCACTTTGCTGAAAGCAAGTGTAGAAGGTACTGTTCTGGTGTCACCTGGAAATTTTCTGAAATCCATTCTGTCCAAGGTGTCTGCTAGGCTCACCAAAGTCATTAGGAATCTCATGCCTCAAAGAGATTTTACATGAGATCTGTAGTAACTCTTTAGCTTCCTTTGTGATTCAGCAATGTAAATCCATTTTTTTCTGTCTTATTACCATGATGTGTTTGCTTTTTTGTTTTTTTCATGTATGAATAAAAGTATTTTTGCACAAATGTAAATTCCATTTCCAAAAAATACCACGGTTTCAATTTTGCTGCAAAGATATTTGTGTAGATAGATAGATCACTTGCAAACTAACTAACTAACTAACTAACTAACTAACTAACTAACTAACTAACTAACAGTACTGGTCAAAATTACAGAAAGCATTCAGGTTGTAAAAAGATTGCTGTTCCAAAAAAAAAAATTTGTTTTCAGGGTCAGTTTTGTTGCGTTTTTTAAAAGTTTTTTTTTCAAGTTGACCTCATAGACACAGGACAACTTACATTACTATGAAAGAGCACCTTTCCAGGTATACATCACGTTAGGTTTCAGAATAAAGTGCTCTCCACTGAAGAAATCAGTACTATTTGCTGCAGTAATTCCCTCTGGGATTTCTTTATTTTGCCACACTTGTTGATGTTGTTGTATGCTTTGGTTTGCTGCAGAAACAGATTTAAGGGTGTTTTTTTTAAATCAGCCTAGATAATTTGTAAGCCTGTGCTAGATGCAGCGTTATCTTGGATTTTGGTAAATATAGCAGGCTCAAAGGCAGTGTTTTCAGTGGGAAAATAGCTGGGTGGGTAAACGCAAATGTGCTTGGATTTGGATAAATGCTACAAAATACAGCTTAAATGTCAAACAGCTGAAGTCAATCTGCACAGCAAGAAGGTAACACCAAGCTGTGTCCGGCTGATGGTACCTTCTAAACATTGAAGTCTAACGTGGGGCTGACTCTGGTCTCTGTTTCATGGAGAGCAGTATCAGCTCTCTGCTTCCACACTGCCACTGAAGCCATCCTCAGATAGTTGTCCTGGAAATGAAAGGTTTAAATCTGGCCTCTGGAAGCACTCTGCTGTGGTAGCAGGGAACAGAAGGTTACCTTGCTGCCATTCTGGTTAAAGAAACACTAATATGTGATTCGGCATTAAGGTTAGCATAGTTGGAAGGAAGCCAAGAAAATAGCTTTAGCTGAGTCTATTTTTCTCTGTGATGCTGTCCACCACAGCAAATGAAAGTTCAAAGGAAGCATCAGAGACTTGTTTGCTGGAGTTTCTCGTGCTGATGCCATTTGCTGTTCACTCAGTTTCAGAAGGTGGCATTTCAGCACTGGCAAACAGGGTACTTTCTGGCTCACATCCTCTGGTACCCAAGCAAAGGTATCTCTCCGAGTTGCATTCTTTCCCTTCCTCCTCTCTTTCTTCCTTCCTACCTCAGAAAAAGAAAATTGCCATGACACCCTGAGTTCCTGCTCTTACGCTTATTGACCGTGTAGGGATTTGAAAGCTGGGCTGATTTCATGCAGTGGACAGAGCTGAGACCTGGCCAGGATGGACTTCGTTTGAGGTCACACCAGGTCTGAGCTGTACCTCAGAAATGTGGGATAGGAGAGGACTGGGAAACCATGTGCATAATGTTGCTACCATTCTCTGTAACACCTAATTATTGGAGCAGGGCCAGTCCCTGCTAGCTTGACTTATCTGGCTAAGCCCCGGAAAGCTACGTTCCGCTGCTTGAAGCTTTCCTGGTCGCATCCCTAGGATACTGGCTGGGTCCTGACAGATGAAGTATGAAGCAATCTGTCTCCTCTCTTCCCTGGCTCAGAAGGCGAGGTCCCTTCACCGAGCTAGGTCCCTTTGGAAAAATCTCTGTAATTAGAGTGCAGTTTCCAGCACTATGCTCCCTCTCTTCCTTTTGGCTGCCTTCTGCTTTGCATACAAGAACCTGCAAGAAGTTTTTCCTAGGCAGACCTGGAGAGATCTTGGGACTCTTGTCGTTTGCCAAGGAACTCAGTTTCCAAGTCCTCATACCGACCCGTACAATTCCTGAGGATATTTCTCAAAACAAGAAAGAAAACTCTCAGATTCTTGTTTGAAGCCTCTAATCCAGACCTATCACACCTTGCCATCAAAAGCCCTCCTATTGCTGCTATTGTATTTGCCACATTTTTCCCGACAGAGAGGCTCCTCGTATCAATTAAATCCAGCAATTGCATAAGTATAAATTCCATTACCATGGTCTCTTAAAACATCTTTAATTAAAAAGAAGGAAACAACATGTCCTTCAGCTACTTCAGGCTGAGGCCTCTAGTCATCCTGTCCTAACTGATGGCGAGAAGCAGGGGTTGTTTCCCAGCACTGACTGCTTCTGAGACACCTCAGTACTGACAATAACCCAGCGTTTTCGTCAGCCTGGTTAGGTGACACCTCTCTCCTGGAGCTTTGTTCCAGAGGTAGCTTGAGTCACCCAAATAACAGGACATGGACACAGGCAGAAATACCTGAACTGGCTCTGACTGACTGCACTCAGATGCAGCTGCAGGAGAGTCGTGTTTACATTAAGGTTTATTACACTACCCCAGACTTCTGTAACTTGTTCCACTTAGTTTCTCCAAAACCTTTGGACAGATCCCTAAGTTCATGCCAGTGTGTCAGAGATCCATTACTCAAGTGAGAGTGGGGCTTTATCTGCACTGGATGAATTACCCATCACTGGCTGCAACCTCACAGCCTCCACCCTCTGTCTGTGTCTGCATTGTAACAAAACAAAAGACAACATGCTTCCTCCACACAAACTAGAAATAATGCCTCAAGCATTTCAAAGCACTCAACGGTGTTTAAAATTATCATTTAGTATGAATAAAATAATTACATATTGGTATAATATTTGGGCTTTATTAAAGAAAAAACTTCAGCGCTCATCCTTAGCCCTAGAAGCAACAAAGAGAGGTCCAGGACATTTATTTTTTGAATACCATAACTCTGTAGCCCTGTCAAAGATAAGAAATTAACAGTGGCTTGATATGTTTGACTGAAGCTTAATAACAGTTTCTAAACCACTCAAAATACATTTTTTTTTCTTCGTTCAATGAACAGATGTATCTAGAATCAATTAGTAATGAGGGCCAAAGACTAATAAAGCAAATTACCTCTATGATTTCTTTCCTCCATTGTGCTAACAACCATGACCTTTGGGACCTATAGCAGAGGCCATCTTTTGTTTTCTTTACTCTTTTCATAACTTCTTGCTGATTAGGTTTTTTTATTTTGCCTCTGTTTCCACATTCTGGTGACAGGAGCAGGGGTGGCTGCCTGCATCTGTGACAGCCAACATAATCCCCAGCACCTGCTGTCATTTCCATAAATTATGTCCAAACACATCACTCCTGTTGGTGCTGAGGCATAAAGGTGGTGTCCTGTGCACTTCCAGTGTCCAACAAATGCTGACCTACTGGAAGGCCATATATTTGGCTTTTTCACAGAAATGCACTCTCTGCCAAAAAGTGTTCTCTTCAATCAAATTTCAGAGCAAGAGAAAGAATCCATGCTTTTGTATTTCAAATAGATCTTTTTCATATGACAATTTACTCCAGAAGGGTGAAAGATAGCATAATTACAGGATACATACCACAGCACAAATGAAAATTTCTTTGGTTTGATTTTGCCTAAGATGGGATTGACGTAAGTTAACTGTACATTATCTAACCACAAATTAGGTTCTTTTTTTTTTTTGGAGTGAAGTTTAAGTTCCTCTGAACGAGGTACATAACTTTTAAAACAAAAGGCATAAGCAGCCTTGATCACATTCAAAATCAGCAGTTTAATCTCCCAAATTGGTCAGAAATCTTACCTAAATAACAGTGCATGTTACCCAGTGGGTTTTTTTCTTGGTAATTTTTTTTAAATATTTCTTTAAAAATTATTATTCTTATCTGAGGAAATCACAGCCTGGGTCTTTTGGAAACTTTGCCAGCTGAGTCACTGCCTTATCAAGGTGCTTTTTACAGCTCCAACGTCAAGATTTCTAGACTGAGGTGAAAAATTAATAAAGGTATAAACCACAATACTTTCTCTTCCTAAATAGATACTCCTTAAGCAGATGTACCTCAAGTAATGATGACTTGTTTTAATTACGCTAAGTACGAGCTGGATTTTAAAGTCATACTCTCCAGAGCAACAAAAAGCATGACAGCATGTCAAAAAAAGAAGAATGGGGCAACATTATGCAAGGTAACGGAGTACTTTACCATATTTAATTAAAAAGTCAGTCCTCCTTGAAAGGTACATTTAGATGTGCATTTTACTCCACAAAGCTTTATTCTTTCCCTCCCAGCGGCATTTCTAGCTTGGAGAGCCTTAAACTTGAAGTGTATCTAGAAGGAATGTCTGAAACCACACTGCCTATTCACCCAGGAAATTAGAAATCTTTGCATCAACTCTGAGTCACAAGCTCTTTAGAAGCTTGTATTTAGGTTTCTTATTTTGCCACTGGGATGTTATGACTGAGCCTGCTGTCTCAGTGGTCTGAAGACAATACTTGGATTCATATTTTTCTCGCTTGGAGAAGTAATAATGAAGACATTCACCCTGATTCTGAGAGCCTGACCTCTGTCTCTTTAGACTGCTTTTGCTCAGGTGCTAACAACACTGCGGAGTTTCACAAAAACTTGTTTTGGTCCAGAATTTTTAATTAAAAAGGTGATAATTATAATGAGCTGTGAAAATAAAGTGATCTAACCTTCAAAAACACTGAATTAGTGATTTATTGCCATTCACTTACAATCTATGTCAAAGACTTACATGGAGTATCAGAGTGTTGTAGTTGTCCTTAGTGTCACTATGCTACTTTTCTGAAGTTGTAAAGATAAAGCAAAGATAAGCCATTAGCAATCTCTGGACAGCTAATCCATCCCCTGACTCATAACAAACACACATCATATCAATTTACTAAGAGAGAAGGAGAGNACTTGATGGTGACCATGATGGAGAATTTACCCTCGTCCTTCATAATGTAAATAATATTAAGATCAAACACTAGAAAACTAGAGGGAAAGATAGTTACAAAGATGAGACTTTGAAAGCGCTTTTTAAACAAAAAGTATAAATGTGGTTTCAGTGTTGGACTTAACTGAGAGAATACATTTCAATCCTGTTTTATAGCAGCAGTGTAGTGGAAGATATGCCAGAGTTGTCACACGTGTGCAGCAGACGCACCTGTGCGGTGGTGGTGAGGCTTTTTGCTCCCAACCTCTCCTGGGTATGCAGCCTGGATCTCAAAAACCAGTGGCACAACGTTTCTGCACCTTTGCCCAGTCCTGCTGACTGGAGAGGAGTTGGATACATGGCCTTTGCTCTACCCTGGTCACAGAGGGTAATTTGGTCCAAGAGCTGCTGGGCTGAGTCAGACATTTCAGGTGACCTGCCCTATGCTAGGACAGACCTACCCACAGCACTTTCTGAAACCGTGTGCTTCAAAGCTGTGGAAGAGGGACTGCAGGTTGGCAAGGAATAGAAATAAATGACATGATTTCTGCTTAAAGGGCCATAATGAAGCAGAATATAAGTTTGGGAAGAAGCAGCATGAACACAGAAACAGATCAGAAGAAACCAGCACTCTTTCAGACCAGCAACAAGTGAGTTTAACTTTTCAGCAAATGGAAAAGAACTTGCCTGAAATGAAGAAAAGGGGACAGGAACAGACCGCTGGGTAAGGAAGTGGACTAGAGGAACAGAATGAAAGAAAAACAGTCTGCTGATGAGGGAAGTATAAGACATCTGTTCATGAATAGGCTCATCTGATGGGCGATATCACAATTTATTATTTTTGAAACCATCAACATGATAAGAGAAGTGGGTGATGGATATGCTGAAAGTCATTCAAAAACAAATTTCAGGTTTTTCAGGTGCGGGTAAGAGAGCCGGTTGATGCAGACAGCAGGAACTCCATAACACAGGGATCATCAAAAGTAGGGCAGGAGAGGATTTCCACCCAACACAGTTAACTACCATTAAGCCATATGAGAATGTGAAATAACTGTGAGGGTGAACTGAGTTTCTGGTTAGAAGAGGGGCAGGAGAACAAGGATTTGTGGTAGAAGAAGGGAAGGAAAGCAAGGATTTGTGGTAGAGGAACCAAAGCAAGGCAAGAGTGCTGCTAGATAGGAAGCTGATTTGGCAGAAGAAGAGAAGAGTGTGAAGGACAGGAGAAAGGAGTTAGAGTCTGTACTTTTTAGCAGGCGTACAGGACTGGAAATGTTAAAGAGGAAATGACAGGTGGTATAGCTCAAAGAAAAGATACTTGTCTGAATGCTAGTGGAGTTTTTCATGCTCAGCCACATGACAGACACTGTTAAACATTTGCATCAAAAACTCAGCTAAAAAGGTGGGAGCATGCACAAGAACAAACTACATCCTTTACTAGAGTAACAGATGGGTGGAAATTAATTATTTCCAGGACATGTAAGACCTGGTAATATAATACATGGCCAAAGAAGAGAGGCTTGTGATCAGCTAGGAATATCTCAAGAGGAGAAAAAACACAGGTATGAGCTGACCATCAGAAAACAATGAAATGTCAAAAAAATGCATTTGTAACGAAAGGCAAGATATTTGTCATGATTAACACAGAGACAATTTTTTTTTTACATTGAGAAAGGTGCTGATGATAATTTGCTAATTTGTGCTCCAAGAAGCCATGTTCAATAAAGTTTCAAAAACAGCAAACTGGGAGGCTGACTGTTAAGTATTCAACTCTCAGTTGAAGACCCTAGAAAAAGAAAGTCCTGACCAATCTAGGAAAATGAAGGCTGAATGAATATTAATGACTATGTTTGCTGTCCATACATTTCTATTGGAGGGTAAATTAGGAGAGGAAAAGGCTATTTTTATTACAGGACAATACTGGCACAAGAGGCAAGTATTTAAATTGGCCATCTAGACATTTTGGCTGAAAACTGTGAATACAAAAAGTGATAGTATACATATTTTTTAAAGTCATTACAGGAGCAGTGGGCCAAAACATTTTAGATTTGCTAAAATATAACAGCACCCTTTATGGGGTGCTCTTAGGTGCTTTAGATCAGCAGATGGTGCAATTTTACTATGTCTCTGTGGAATTTTCCTTTTCGGCGTTATCATGTCTTCAAATCTCCATTCAAAACTCACCATGATCTCCAGCCTATAGTCATGGTTTTCAAGTGTTTTCTTCTGTGGGACAAACCCCTTAGTTTTTATACTTCTACAATTTTAGCCAGAAAACTAGCCCAGCTTCATTAGCCAGGTTTTTTTGATTTGCATCTTCTTTCCTTTGGCCATCTTCTGCTGACACAGCAGCTGCTACTTTTATTTGCCCAGTTCCTATGCCTAAAGAAAAAGATACTGAGAATTCCCCAAATTCTCATAATTCTGGTCTCTGCAGCTGGCCTTTGAGACTTTTGTCTGCATCAGCCTTGCCTCTTTGTTCAGGCTTGGCAGCCACTGCAGATCTGCAGTGATCAAAGGCAGGAAACATCCAGCACACCCTCATCCCCAGGCCTCGTTGCAACACAGTCCCTGAGCAGGCCCTGAAATATGGTTCTTTGGGCTGTGATCTATTGCACACCCACACAGAGCTCACTGACTTCCCTGTGTCTCTGCCCATGCACGATAAATGGCTTTCATTCCACAGTCAGAACACTTCATATGGGAAAAACCGCATGCCATTTGGAATTCTCTAGTGGTAGAAAAAAGAAAGAATTGGACCTAAGCAGCCTTTTGTGTCTTTGTAACAGATAAAGCTGTTCTGAAGCATGTCTGGTTTGTTTTTGTTTTTTCTTTTTCCCAAACAAACGCAAGTCTTCCTTTTACTTGGCTTGGTTTTTTGCAATATAAATTCAGGTTCTATCTTTCTTCCAAAATTGAGTGATGACAGGGGAACTGCTGAATGATGATGTCATGATGGACTAAAGAGAATACAATTGAGCAACTTGACAGGAAACCTGACTTTTTGTTGGACTGTGCACAATCCTTTGTTTTTGACTGTTTAACCACTCCAATACAATACGTGACATTTTTGCCACTTCAACTAAGGCATGACGGGTCACAGTAAAATTCTTAAAAACTCTTAGAGTTTCTCCCAGGATAATAAGGAACAATAAAATTAAGTGTCAAAATGGTTCATCAATTCACTTCAGTATATAACACTGATCTAACTTTACTAACTAGGTAAAAGTAATGAACTATTGTCAGGCAAGAAGACAATTAACAATCCTAGTATTTCTAAAGAAAAGAATCAAAGAGGATGTTCTTCAGTGTTCATAAAATGGCAAACAAAAGGACGCTTTGAAAGCCTCTTTCAAATCCACTGTGAAGCAGATCCTGCCTCCCAAACTGTGTTTTTATACATAAGAATTAAATAGTGTCTAATATTCCGGAAGATAGTATGGGTGGTTGCTTGGCATTTCTGGAAACTGTTTTTTTCAAAACTGAAAGAGATCCTTGGATTTAATCATTATTTTACTAAAGGAAATGGTAAATTTTAATATCCTTTCTATGAAGAACTACCATAACTACAGTCTGTGGTGTGATCACAAATTTTTTTGTTAGCAAGATATTGCCTAAAAAATCTAGAAAGATCATAGATTTTCAATGTGAGGTCACCCAACATAAAAAATAGGTCCATAGGTGTTAAAAGCCATGAAGTTGAATCATAACAATATCCCAGTTTTTAATTTCCCGTAGAATGGTGAAGCCCAAATATTTTAACTTTTGAAAACTTTGAAGCCTGTTCATACTTTTCATCTTATTGGTTTATGAAATAATTACCTGGAAGGGTTGGGTGGCACATGCAGTTCAAACCTTTCTGAAACATTTACTTTTAAAATACCCCACATGCTTAACCTTCCAACTTGCATCTTGCCCAGAACTGAAAAGCAGCAGAAGGAAAGATCAGACCCTGTCTATCTTGTACAGTCACTACTCTACATATTTCACAAAACAAGGGATGATGGAAACTGTGATCAATCAGACCCTCACAGATTGACCATGTGAAGAGAAAAGGAGCTGTCACCTCACACCTCCGTATCTCACTCCTACTTTAGAGGAAACAGGACAAGGCATTTCTCTGCTGATTGGGCTGGTGCTAGGGATGGTCACTGCAGCGGCTGCAGAGATACAGACAGTCTGGGATGAATCCATGACACTGCAAAACGTCGTGGCACAGGGGCAGTGCGGCCCTGCTGCTGTCACACTGAAGATAAGGGATCAATCCCACCTCTGACTTGTGCTGGAAAAAGGGGACTTGTCCATATGTCTAGGGACATAGACACATGCGTGTCTTAGCTCCCACTAAGGTGCAGAACCACTTCCCACAGGTGAGAGAGAAGAGACACCACTAGCTAAAAGTCAGTTAGGCAGACCTGTCCTTATCAAAAACAGGTTGGACTGTGTGAAGGACCATATGGAAACACAGCCTGCCTAACCCTGAAATCTGATCAATTGAAACTGAACTGTAATACACTATTCAGTTAACCTCTTTACAAATAATTTAGTTGATTTAATAACATACATTTTTTTTTTCTTTATTGAACCACATTATTTTGGTACAAAATATGATTCAAATTATTAATTTCCTCCCATTAAACAGGATCAACATTATCCGCTTCCCAGGATCAAGTTTCTATTAGGTGTATTGGATCAAACTCTTAGCTTAATTGTCTTTGCTGGTCTTTTCCTTGCTGGTAATTTGGCCCTCTATATTCATTTGATATGGCCAGGAAAGAAAAAGCTTCTTTCTTTGTTTTTTCCACTGCTACCTAAGAAAGATTAAACCTGGTAGATGAAAATGAGTTTGACCGCAGAGAACAGAGCAAAGTACCTGAGAATGTACCTCAAATCTAATGCAGTAGTATGTGGTGAGAGGCTGGGCCACTGACTGCACGGATGTGCTGCTGTATTCTTGGGCATGCTGCCCATTTCCTAGCACAGAAAAAGTGAAGCAGTGGAGGTGCTGCAAGTGCAGGCTGTTCATTTTTTCATCTGTTATCTGACACACCCAGGATAGTACCAAACCCAGATAAGAGCAACCAGTGCTGCACAAAGAACTGCAAGAACTAACAGAATATTTCTGAGGACATTTTGACTGAATTTACATAAAACATACCTTCCAGTCTCAGTAACATAGTCTAGCTGATATTTACATTTCATGCTCAGAGATCACTGGCAACAAGTATCAGCCAGAGAGCACCATATGGGCATCTGCAGACAGCCACTCTGGAATCTGTAGAGGCAGCAAGGTCCCAGTTTCCCTGGTCACCCGCTGTGTATTTACATGCCAGTGTAACGCAACTGAAAAATGAGCTGCTGTGCATTGTCAGAGAGCTGAGGCAGAACGTTTCATAGCCAATTCCTCTGAGTTCTTAGGTACTTGAGTAAGTAGATTAGAAGTTGTCCAAAGCTTTAATGCCAGAGATGGATGAACTGAAGGACCAGCAGAATCAGCAAAACACGAGTCCCCAAAATCAGGTATATTCATTATATCTGATGATGGACGACAGACTGACAGAGCACAGGCTGACTTCTTTCACTGGATTATCATTATAGGGTGGAATAAGGAGATCTTCTTATTCAGGAGATGAATCCTGGGCAGTTTCTGTGTCCAGCACAGTGGGGAGGACACTGGTGATGAATGGAAGTCTCTATCCTGCCATTCCAGCAACACCAAAGCTCAAATTGCAAGTGTGCAGTGAGCTGGAGGTTTTAATATGTGATAGCAAAAATAAATCACCGTTTAATGGTCCTCTTGATGTTCAGAATTTATACTCTTTACACTCTCCATGTTTAGCTGTTTACAGCCACATAAGTTTTAGAAACAAAACAAAACAAAACAACAAAAAAAGACAAAACCCCAAACAAACAAGCAAACAAAAAACAAACAAGCGAAAAAAACCAACCAGAATTTTAAAATAAATCTTTCACCTCCCTATAGGAAAGACAGTGGCCAACCATCCAGGCAAATTCACTGCTCAGTCATATTTTGACTCTTAATTATCGTGATGTAGCTCTTATGCGTGAGAAAGTTAGAAAAAAGATATGATCTGTAACTTTTCTACTGTTATATCTCCTGATATTTAAAGGACATGCTATGCTACAGGTGAAAACACATAAAATTAAATTCTTCTGTTTAGGAAAACTCTAGGCTGCTGATTGAGCTTTCCCATTTCTATTTCCATCTTTTACTGGAAATCTCTTTTTATTTGAGTCAATTTGAATGATCTATCAGATGAATCAATGCATTTTAAATGCTAGCAGAGGTGCATTATGAAAGGCACCAGTTTGCTTAAGGTCTCTTCTGTATGTAGTCTGCAAGAACAAAGAGCATACAATTTCACAAGGACAGCTGAAGTGCGTATGACTGGGTAATGAAGACACTAAAAAACACACAATAATTTGGCTGCCATTAGCCAGTTCTTTCCACAACCGAAAAAGCCTATATCCATAAATGACAAGAGATACATGCTTTATTATTCGTATTCCTTTCATCATGAATTTGGGAGAACATAGAGTAAAAATCTGCTAGACTTCTTGTGTTTCAGCTTTAGAATCCACAGTCCTGAACTGTGGTACTGAAGGTCCCCCTGCAGTTGCCACACCACTCTTGATGGTAGTCTGGTGCACACTCCAAGTTTATCAGCTACTGCCTGCCTCTAGATACCACGGCCACAGATTCACTAAACACTGGCTTCCTTGGGCAAGGCCTTACTTTCTGAGCTGTGTGGGATGCTCCCTCAGGTTGATGAACTGCTTGTAGTACTGTGGGTGGCAGTTTTTTCCTTCAAGAGGGCTCAACCTCAAGAAGGAACTGCCCAGTTTGCAACAGAGACAGACTTGAAAACCATGGTGTAATCAGGCAAGCATGCAAGTATGTCCAGGAAAGATCCTAGAGGGTCAGACACCTGGAATTATCCTCCTGATACTATTGATTATAGGCAGATCTAATCTGCTCATACCACACAAATAAGGGCCTGCACAGGCATTAAATATATTTTGGTGCTTGCATGCAAGCAGAGTTGTTAAGTTACATGTTCTTCATGAAGAACCATGTGTGAAATGCTGTGAAAAGTTTATTAATTTCCACTGGCCACAAGGAAAATTTGATGGATTATAGAGGTGGATAACTTATTAGTTGTTTAATTAAGCATGAGAGCAGCTAAGAATCCTGGCACAAGTATGTCAAATCTGTCTCCCAAGTAAGAAAAGGTTTATGTTTTCATTTGAGAAGAAAAAGGGTTGGAAGACCAAAGGATGTGAGTTTGAATGAATCCTTGATTAACCCAAGAAGACACTGGATAGAAAATGCCCCTTTGCCCTTGAAACTACAACGTTCTATTTAAGATTTAAAGACTGCGGTGCATGCCAGAGGTTCGGAGACTGACTAAACAGTTTGCTAGCAGGAACCAGACTTCAAGGAAAGCCCTGGAAAAGAAAATACATGCATGGTTTACTTTTATTTCTAGTAATCCCTGTTACTTCTGTGACCATGTCGGTTGTGTTTGGATTTTGTAAATAAAATGCTTTTACTTGCTTTTACCCTAACCTGACCAGGAGTAAGGATGACTTCAAGGCATCTGGCAGACATCAAAGTGCCCCATCCAGATGGGAGCACAGAGCTTCTCATCTGGTGTGGCTCACTGCTGTGGAGTGAAGTGCTCCAATCCACTTCTCCAGGATAGCTAAAATGGAAGCACAAATTAGTACCATTAAGGTGTACAATGGGCTTTGCAATCCAGACAAACAGAGATAAGTTCTGGTGCTGATCTCCAGAGACTGTTTGGAACATGAGAACTGGAAGGTCTCTAATCACAGACCTTGTTTATCTGTGATTTATGTGGTCACAAGTAATACATTAATACATTCAAGAACTTTCATCAGCTTCGGAACTGCCTACTGTGCATCTGATAACACATATTGCAGGTCAAATTCCCATTCAGAAATCTCAAAGTGTCAGGCATTCAGATAAAAGGAGTAAACAGTACCAGCTCACGTCCAGTAGAGAATCACCCAGCTCAAGCAACGAAAAACAAGCGGTCAAGCAGAGCAAATCACAAACAATTTCATAACCATGGAGGTGCAACTGGCACAGCAAGAACTACTTAAAATCTCTAGCTGTGTCAACTAAATGAGTCAATGAGTGTTTAACAAGCAACTTGTTGCTAACAATGAGGGATAATCACATTCTGTTTAGTGATTCAGACTGTGCGATCAACCCAGCTCTTTGGTCAGCCAAACTGGAAATTACATGAGATATTTGAACCCCTTGCAGTATTTTCAGTGTTTACTGCTTTGGCTAAGTCAAAAATATACAAAAATATCTTTCTGCCACCATTTTGGCTCTTTTGATAATAAATGCCACCAAGAAATGAAGACCTAAACAAATGTGCAGGTTAAAAAGTAACTACAGAAAAGAATAAATTTTGATTGAACTCAATGGATGGTTAATGGCATAACATTAATAATTTAATCTAAATTATTATACTTATTTCAATAAGCATTATTTACATATTTCTAGTGTAAGACTCTTGCATCATTGGGAGATCATCTAGAGGGGTAAGTGGTCTTAGCTTGTCCAGACACTTCAATATTCCTTTTCTGAAATACATGTGCAGTTTTCCCATCCATACTCTATAGTTTTTATCATTGAACCTACTTTAGGCTAGACAAACAGTAAGCTGTTGCCACAATTATCTGTGGTGGCTGAGAGGCAGCAATTCAATAAAAACCTTGCGCATCTTTCAGTTTTCATGGGCTATTGACTCATGTTTAATGTAAACAGTGAAACCCACAGTTTCAGTGTGGGTTGATTTTTAGATACTGTCTGTATGAATGCATCTGTACTGAAACCAGCATTTGTCTCAGCTCACGCAGATTCAAACTATCTGAATACTCCTCATCAAAGCCCTTGAAGGGAAGCAAATACGGACAGAAATGAAGCTGTAAAGCTTAACCTACTTTGTAAAATCAAACGAAGAGTGTTAGATTTTGCTTAGAACCTATGGAGAATACATAACTCTTCAAATGACATATTGGTTCCAAGTACAAATAGAAACTCATAAGCCTTGAAGAACCTGATCCTGCATGCGGACCGTACTAGTGAGCGCACATCTGGTAAGTAGGCAGACACGACGTTCCCATTGCCTCAGCTTTGCAGCCCCTGCAGAGCACTGCCTGCTTCAGGCACCCAGTGCACGAGAAACAAAGAGAAACTACAGTGAACCAAGTGAACTCCACTGCAGTGGCAACATTCCAGGCCAGGACAGGCTGGGGGAGCTGGGCTTATTTCCGCCAGGGAGCAGCTTCGCTGTGGTCTTCAGGCCAAATGGGTGGCTGCAGCGATGAGTGAGACTGATTCTTCTCTCAGGTGCATACAAAAGCAAAGGGCAATAATCCCATCTTGCAACAAAGAAAACTAAACCAGCTTTTACAGAGATGGCTGGGCATGAGCAGGTTGTCCAGAAAGCTATGCAATCTCCATCCTTGACAATATTCAATATTCATCTGGATGAGGTGCTGAAACAACTTCAGCTCACTTTGAAGATGGTCTTGCTTTGAGAAGACAGATAGATTAGAGACCTCTGGAAGGCCAAGTTACTCTATGACCACACGATTTCATTAGCAATTAGGATTGTAAAACACAATGTTATTTCAGGGCCTCAACAGACTTGAAGAAAAAAAGTCAGTAACTTGAAATCAGGGCTTTTTCCTACTGATCTTTCCTTTCAATCACTAGAGATGCCTCATCAAAGCATTCTAAAAACTCATTAACATAATTTCATCTTCCCTTTAAAAAAAAGGAAAAGAAGGAAATTAAGAAGAAAGGGTTTCTATTATTTGCCTTCTGGGGTTTTATGATGATTGAGGCTTTTTTTTTTTTTTTTGCATCACATAGCATGATCAAGTTCCTAAAGTTCTTATTTGAAATCCTTTTAGTGTTGTTTCCAGGACCTGGGATGTTTCCAGAAAAATACCAAATATTGCAAAACAACATAATAAATTAAAACTAACATTGAGTGATGTTTTTTCTCAGGTCCCAATCTTTAATAGAACTTACAGTTTTTAGCTTATGAGAACAATAAATGTGGGTAAAAATCATTGAAGATTTTGATGGCCTCAGCTGTAATTAGGAAAGTTTTCTTAGCAGCTACATATGGACATTGTGTTACTGATTCCTATGAGGTATTTCTGAAAATCCCCTGTAAATTAACTTCTTTTTCCTTCATGTGTACTTCCCTTAAAAATATTTTATTTCTGCACTGGCTATGGAAAACTGCTACTGATGCTGCTGTCCTGTTCCATTTGACCAGATGCGTGTCCATAAATATTTAAATGTAAGTGAGGAAATAACAAGAAACCATTTTCCAGTGCCTTATATGTACTTTATGTAATTGAATTTAAAAGCAATATCAGATAGCTATTTTTCTTATACTTTACCTGGTAAGAAACCAACTTCCAATACTTAAGTATTCAAGGTCAAATCACCTTTAAAAACAAACGTATCTCTCTGCTGCATCAAAGCAAAAGGAATTAAATAAATACAAATACAGGCTGCTAAACTGGGAATGTGGCTAGAGACACTTGCTAAAAGCGAGTCAGGCTGTTCTGTAATTAGGACATAAAAATGGTTTTCTGCGCATATATATATATCTTCTTGCCCAAATGAGCTAGGATAAATAGAATAGTGGAAAGTGTGTAGGCTGGCCCTTGAATATGAGAGATCAGACCCTCCTCTTCAGAATCTCCCTCCCTCTTTAGGCACCTTGAAATTGTTCCACACATAATTTATTTAAAGTTAAAAGTCAGAAATATTCTGCAGGCTTGCGCAATGGACATGTGAATAAATTTACCGAACTTTGCAGTTTACAGTAACTGCTTCACAAAATCTTGTGGTTGTGATTACTGCTCAATTATTTCAGATCAGATGTGATTGAGATCAAATGGAATATTTTGATGAATCTTTTTTCAAATTTTAATGCAAGTTTTTGAAGAATATTATTTCAAAGTCCTCCAATTTATGCCTATTTTTCATCAAATTTACTGTTGATAAAATTAATAATTCCTACCTGTGACTAGGTTTCACGGGGTTTAAAACCTTAAAAGCAAGCCATGAGAGGTGGAGCGGTTACATGAACCGAAACCTGTGGTGATGCTTTAACACAATTACCTGTAAGACCAGAAACCAGCAGCCGTCACACACCACTAACTGGGCTACCGTGTCAGTCAACATATCAAACAAACGCATGACCTACTAAAGAAGCATTGCAAAACTACTTTCTTTTCTAATTTTAGCCATCTGATACACTAGGATTTAATAGCAGGCATGTGACACCGGAAAAATTCATGCCCTTTGCTCAGAACTTCCCTGTAACTGCTCAGTGTACTGGTACAACAATCGTGCCTGGTTTCCTTTTTCCTATGCCCTGTATTTCAGGGGGTCAGGAACTTTATCCTGGAAAGTACTGACCATGAACAGCAGTGGATTTCACCCTATTCCTCCTCAGCTCAGGCTCTATCTCATTTTGGAATTTTTTTTACTTTGTCCAGTCTTATTCTGCAATACTTGCTTAAAGAGTCTTGATGCTTCCAGCTGAATTTGCCTGGATTTATGGCATCATTCATAAGAAAGTTACTCACATTTCTACTGTATTTCATGGCTGCCAAATGTAACAGATGTTCCCTCTTGTACCACTGATACTTTCTTTGCTGCACTGTCACACAGGTGATAAATGTAATATGAGACATCTGAAAAGAACATTTTTCAGAAAAAATACAGTAAAACATGAAATATCCAAAGAGTACTTGGAACATGTGTGAGTGTTTTGTCATAGATGGCAAAAATAGTATCCTAGTTTGTATTCTAACAGAGGAGGAGAAGAAAACCAGGGCAAGACTGAGTGAAAAATAATCAAATAGTAATTTTTTGAAAAGAAAAAAAGAGAACAGGAGTAGAAAACAGAAAAAAAAATTTAAAAGGATTGGCCTCCAAGAACAAAGGGTTTAAAAAGTCCAGGCACAAGACACATTCACTAGAGAAACAATTGCAAGGGAATAAAGAAGTTATGAAGAACTATTAGTCTTCTGAAGAAGTGGGAGCTGTATCATATTCCCCGTTACACAGGCAGGATGCAGGAGCAGAGGGGCCTTTCATCAAGGTCAAACACAAAAAGCAAATATGCCAGAAGGGGTGACTAGGAGAGGTTCCTAAGGACACATATAAATAATTATATGTCGTAGAAACCAGGAAGGGCAAGTCACTAGTAGATATACAGCTAACGAGAGACCTGAAGAAATTTGTTCTGGAAGACGAAAGAAGACCCATATGAACACTGTCCATACATTCAGCAGGAGGGAAGGCTATTGCCAAATGAGACAGAGAAAGCCACAGCCCTTGTTGTCTTCTTTATATCAATATTCACTAAGAAGATTCAGTAGAACCATCTGTCTAATACCAATGACAAAAATGTAAAATTTCAAACTAGAAACATAAGGAGCAAATTAAAGAGCATGTCCTTCAGGAGATTTATTTTTTTTAAACCACATAAATCTGGCAAACTAGGATTAAAGCAAACAAAAAGAAAAAAAGAAAAACCAAACCAAGCAAACAATAACAAAAAATGCTCACAAACAAACTCAAACAAACACACAAACAAAAACAGCACAAAAACCCAAAAGCCTGACCAAACCACCTCAGAATTGGTGAGTATTTAACTCTGAAAATTCAAAATTCTTAAACTAAAACATTGAAAAGGACACTAGTGGGCTTTTTCATGAAAGTTAGAATGAAGGCATTGCAGACCACCTGATTTAATGTGTGTTACTGGATTGTTTTATATATATAGATATAGACATAGGCATAGATATAGATATATATTTCTAAAGAATATAACAACAAGACAAGCAACAGACAGCTGTTGAAGGTCCAGTCCTGTTGAGTATTCTTACTGGTAGCTGGGCAGGGGAACAGACAGCAGGTTCATTGCACAGACAGACAGCTGTCATGTTGGAGCAGAAAATGAGAAATAAAAACACCTCAGACAAACCAGAGAGATGCAGAGTACCCTATGCAGCCAAGTGTCAACTGCATGGGAAAAACAGGCTATAGAAAAGGATCTTAAGATCACTGTGAAGTACAAGCAGAACAAGAGTCTCCTTCATGATAGTACAAAGAAAATTCGAAGATCCAGTTAGAGGAATATATCCCAGCAGATGAGAAGAAATCCTTCTGCTCTGCTTAGCACTGGCAGGGCTCCAGCACTGTGTCCTGTTTTGGAAGCTGCAATAGCTTGGTGCAAGTGAGAGGAGTGCAGTGGAGAGCTTTCAGGCACCCAGAGAACCAAAAAAAAAGAGTTGTGGGTACAGGCTAAAGGAAATGGAGTGGATTGGGCTATCAAAGAGAAGCCTGACATCTGGCACATGCATCACTTCAGGCCAGAAAAGACACAGAAAAGGGAGAGCTAACAGTTCTCCTCTTCAGCTAGTAGGATAAGTAGATATGCCACTTTCCTTGCCAGATAGAAAGAAACACTTCTAATCCTGAAGAAGTTTAGCGCTGGAATATGGAGTCTGCAGGCACTGGATGATCATCACCATCTCCAGCTTTTAGGAGGAGATTAGATAAATATCTGTACATATTGGCAGAGATACAGAGGCAGACCATTAGCATTCTAAGATCCATTCTTTTCTTACTCTCCAGTAAGAGCTATTGCCATGAGTGATCTGGTAAGTGCAAAAAAAGGGCTGTGTGATTTCAGTTACTCCTTTGCCTACACCCTCATTCAGTCCTTTAGCCTTTTTATTGAAAAAAAACCTGGGTTTTGGGTGATGCCTGATGAAAAGTTATTTTCCTAGAACATTCACTATAAAGTCAAAGTCAGAAAAATTGGAGGAGTAATTCTATTCAGAAGACAAATGAATAGTTCACAGAGAAATCTGGCAGTAGAGAACATCCTGTCTCAGGGAAGGACCCACTTCCAGACTTCTGACTCCAGCATGAGTCACACCTCAGCTGTGTCAGAGAGTCACTGTGGCTAGTTGTCAATGTCTTTTTCTAGGAAATCAGCTAAAATCCACCTGCTGACATGCACTGAACGAGAAAATGACACCATGCAGCAGTGGTGCATTCTGTGGAGGTGAAGAGATGGATGCAAGGATCCATGTGTAAAATCTCAGAGCCAAATTATGAAATACAGGTTGCACCTTCTGTCATCTTGCGTCATTGCACTTGCAGGTGCAAGTGGCCCTTCCTAGTGTCAGTCTCAGGACAGAGATCCCAAGATTCCTTCTGTAAAATGAGGTTATGAAAAAAAATCATTCCCTTGCATCATTATGAGATGTAAATAACATTTTGGTGTTTTGCTACTGTATTACTATTTTACTACTCTATTACTATTACTCTTTTACTACTGTATTCCCTGACATGTGGGAGCTAGAGCATCTCATGCCTGCTTTAAAAACCATTTTTTTTCATCTCTTATCATGCTGTCAAGCAGAACATTTCATCAATAAACTTTCTTATCTGCTTATCTGCTTCCAGTGAAATTTTTTTGTGAATATTGTAGCAAACACAACTCAACCATTTCCGAGCATAAGAAAAAGAAAAAATACATTGTTTTGCTCATGTTAAAAGTCCCGGCAGTGATGTTTTTGTATCATAGCTTTGCTTGTGTAAGCAAAAATTTTAATTGACACAGCCACTGACAGTGATGGCAGCAAAAGTCAGAAGTGACTCGGCTACATTTTCCCATTGCCCCAAACTGTGTTGCTTTCACTGAAGGCACTGACGAGGAATTTCCCTAAGTATCTCAGGAAAATAAAAATGATGATGTGGTTTTAGGCCAGTCAAGAGTCCTTTCATGATGCCACACTCTTCCAAGTGGCCTTTGGGGTAAGGTGTGTGCACAGAAAAAAATGAACACTAAGCAGAGGAAACTTGTTGTGGGCCTGCGCCTTGCCTGGCCCCTCTGAGAGATGGAGCTGTGCCTGAGGATGCCTGAGCTCCTCACAAATCACACCACACTTCAACATGATCAATGAAAGTGTCATTTATTGAATTTTTTTCAGAATTACAGATCGTAGCTCCTACCACTGGTATAGACCAGAATTAAGAGCAGTTGATCTGTTGCTTAGGGTATGTGGGAAAAATCATTTATTTTTCTTGTTGCCAACCTGGTTGTGGGTTGGTGAGATGAAGCCTGAAGAGGTGAGCACCGGATACAAGAGCATAACAGGCTCTTGCCTGTACCCCAGGAGTCCTGGTCCTTGAGCTGTTGCCAGCAGCCAGGATCTAGGAAGGCTTCTCATGCCTTAAGTGATGTACAGGGCTCATCAGCTTTTGAAGAGTTGCTCTGGAAATGCTTGACAGAGTAGGACTCTGGCTGGCACATCCGGTCAGAATTCTGCTTTTTTGTATCTGATTGATCATAATTGACCTCTTTCATTTCTGGAGGAGAAATAAAAAAATAAGTCTGAATTGAAGTAAGACCTGACTATTCTCCACTTTAGATGAGTGTCTCAGTCTTAAAAGCACGGAAATAGGGTGGAGACCATCTACTGAAAGCAGCAATTCAGTTGCAATTATCATATTTTTCCTGGAAAAGCATAGTCTAAAGAAAAAAAAAATTTTTTTAGAAGTGTATAGTATCCACTGGTCTTCTGCTGCACAATCACACTTTGTCTTGAGATTTTCTGGGCTGAATGTCATATCAGCATGACATTTTACAGTATTCCATTTAAAAAGTATCTTGAGTTATAAAATGTACCCAGATGTTTTGTGACTCACTCTCATGCTGACCCAAAAAGTAAAATAGAAAAATAAAGTTGACTTTTCTGAAGAAGATAACTGAAAGTAGCTGTTTCCCACGAAAACTACATTTACTCAACTGCATCTTTAAGAAGAAAATGGAGGAATTTTTGGCACACAGTGTTTTATTCTTAATATTTCAGGCAATAGGTCTAGCCAAGACAATGACCTGGAACTACCATGCATCTCTTTTTTTGTTCCCTCTTCCTACTGACTACATCCCATCTTTATTTTTGGCCATTTGGAAAATACAATGCAGGTCATGTAGCTGCAACTCCATTCTTCCACAAGGAATGACAGGGAAAACTCTCAGCATTTCCACTTCACCATGCAACCCGGGGCATGATGCACGTGTTCTTTCTCACTAATCCACGGGGTTTATTTCCAGCACACCTTCTTTATATGGTATAGGTACATCAGATTTTTCTTTTTTTTCCAATGGCAAATAACTTAGGATTTTACTTTTTCTCGAGACACAGATAATAAGAAATTTCAGCTTCATTTTCTTTGATGCCTGCAAGTACACTCCTCTTTGTGTTGCTGCATTCTGAAACATGGTAAAGTGATAATAGAGAATTTGTATAGATGAACCTGTCCAGATGAAATAGGAACCAGCCAGAAATCCATTAGTTATCATCCAGAACACAAAAGCAGGAACAAACTCTTCTCCAATCACAAAGTATTCTCCAGTTCATCAAAATTTTCCCTGATGCGGAAGTCATCGCCTCACATCTAGAATAGCTGCATTCCCTGATAAAAGCAGTGCTCCACATTTACCACCCCAGAAAAACTATCTTCAACTGTAATACTAGAAATAAAATGTGGAACAGAAGGCTGCAGAAGATGCCTCACTGTTATCAGGGACAATGCAATGAAGGTTCCTGATTCTCATTAATTCCTCCTGGTATTTCCAGACATTTTCCATGCTGGTTTATTTGCTTTATCACAATGTATTTCAAGGAGACAAATAGGTGAACATTTTACAGCGTATGACTAAATTTCAGCAGCTAAATTTAGCTGGATGCATCAGCTTTTCTTTCCTCTCCCAATCTCTTTTGCAAATGTCTTGAATCTAGACACAAACTGAGCAAAAATATGCTTTTTTCTGACTCTGTGCTGTGTGCTATTATGGTTTGCACAAGTGTTTTGACTTGTATACTGCAGGCAATAATGAAAATATAAATTTTAGCAATTAGGATGGAAAGAAACAAAGTATGTCTTCTGAAAAAGGCATTATTTATTTGGGATTTTTGAACCCTGTCATATTACCAGTATTTCCCTCTAAGCAGAGCAACGGTTTAAATTCTTACTGTAACTGATATTTATAAGTCACTCTGCTGCACTCTTTTCCTTGCCCTCAGTAAATTGTTATCTAAATTGTTAATGAATTAAATTCCTATTCATTTCATCTCATTCTTCTCAAGGTTCCCCTACACTTTTGAAGAATTTTACTAGACTCATCGAGATTTTGTGTGTAAATCAGATGGGTTCTGCTTAGCAGCCTCAATCAACTTGCTTGATTTATCACTTCATATATTAAAAATACAAATGTTAAATACGAGGCCAGAGTTTTTATCTGGTCAAACATCCAGTCACTCAAGCCTGTATTTCTGGGGTGGCTAAAAAGTGAGGCTGCTGCTGCAAAAATGGCCAGTCCTCCTCTCCTCTCCTCTCCTCTCCCTTCCCTACACCTCCTCCTCTCCCCTCTCTTTTTCTCATCACAACCCCTACTTAA